>JASEVX010000007.1:31908181-32008363 GCA_031761405.1 Serripes groenlandicus
ATATGAGATACATAGCACCGGTTACAGAGTATGGTTATCATTTTGTTTTGTTAGAAACTGTTATTATTTACCAAGAGACATGTGTGTTATTAATATGTTTGGATTTGATAAGAAGATTATTCAAAAGCAAATATTTACTCCATAAAGAATATTCGATTTCCTTCATTAAAATCAATCAATCTTGATTTTCCTTTTTGAAACCACTTTTTATATATTTCTAAAACGAGTGTTTAGTGTCGTAAATGTTTCGTCTGCCTATTGGTCAAAGTAGCCTTCGGTATGTATTTTTAAGCTCCTCGATTTTTTTCGAGGAGAGCATATAGTCGCATCTTCGTCGGCCGTCCGTCCCGGCTTTCGTCCTGGCTATTTCTCAGCATCTACTGACTTGAATTCAATGAAACTTTGTGGAAGTTTCACTAACAATAGGATATGTGCATATTATTACCATGTTAGGGTTCGACGATTTTTCGGTGAATTATTGCCCTTTTTTTTATATTTACATAAAGCTTCACTAACAAGAGGAGATCTGCATATTATCACCATGTTCCGGTTCGATAATCTTTATTTTAGAATTATAACCCTTTAAGTTTCTGTATATTATGACATAAGATAATTCCTTTTTGGGTTATTTCGGGCTATTTTTTTCAGTAACTCCTGACTTGAATTCAATGAAAAGTTATGGAATGCTTCACTTATAAGAGGAGTTGTGCATATTATCACAATGTTCCGGTTCGATGATTTTTACCGGAGTTATAACCCTTCTAATTTCTATCAAATATGACATAGGAAAAGGTTTTTTCTGTGCTATTTCCCAGCAAACTACTAGGTAGGATTGATCTTTTTTCTATCTGTTGTTAGGATGACATAATTGTAACAGTGGTTGCTGTTTGTCACAGCAATATATCGCTTATTACTTACACAAACCTTATGCTCTGGCTATTCAAAATAACCGTTTAAGTACGAGGATTCCTTTTAGCCTCAACGCTATAGTGCTCGGAGGTCATAAGTATGACTTTAAATTATATAAAGCGAAACTTACTCAGATCTCTGAACAAAGCACTTGTAGCTTGTTTGTATGACTTATTGTCCTTTTTCAGACCATGTGTGTGTGTTAACAAAGGCTGTTAGCGAGAAGATGCTTATTCGACCCTGAGATCGAACATAATAGGCTACAAAGATGTTGACTGAGTCGCACGCGAACATGTTCTCATTCGAGGCGGATACCATTCTATTAGTGTTAATTCCTCCCTGAATGTTGATGAATCAATACGGACCATGTGCAAAGAATGGTACATTTTGTTTATATATCGTAACGTATGGAATAAATCCACAAATACACAATTAGTATAGAGAAAAAATAGATTTTGGAGAGTATTGACTTATTATTTGCAACCAATGAAGATCAAGATCAATATTCGCCTCTGGGCTTTATAATTAGGGTATTTTATGTTTGCAATCTTGTCATGCAGTCAACCTATAAAGCATAGGGGTGACATTTATGACCAACGATAACAAAATGTTGTTTGATCGTAAATTTTATTTTTGACAATCTTTCCGAATGTCGGTTTGTTTACGATGTGGTCCCAAATTAGTTCATCTTACTGTCACACCTTGCCATATGGTGTTAATCGAGGTAAGACGGAAAAACACAGTCGGTGTCGAATGTCGTCTTCGTTGCAGCTCGAGGCTTTCATGGCCGGAAGAACAATCGTTATGGATCAGATAAGATCATCGGACAAATATAGGACATTTATCGGAAGACACAGTGACAAATATCGTTACGGATAAAACGAACAATAATCGGGCAACAAACAAAATAGAACGCATGAAAAAACTGACAAAACGAACATATTTATTAAGGTAACATCGTGGATATGAATATTCCTGTATTTTCGAACACGACGAACGTATCTTCAGGCTCGAGTTCGCTAAACACTCTTCACCTCTGCCAAAGCTGACCAAGGGCAAGATCAAGGCACAAAGGCCGCCGCCCCAAAGAATGACGTTTAAGTTCCAGAGAAAAATGCACCCCTTCAGTCCGAGCCTATGGTGACCCACAGGAAGAAACAACTTCTGACCCTGAAGAGAAACATGCAAATTAATCCCTCTACCTCCCGATCACTATCATTCGTAAATTTCATCGTTGTCAACTTACAAGTGAAGTACATCAAAGTCAACGAAGAAGGCGAAAAAGTCTTGCGGTTTCCGTAGTGAGTAGGAAAAAGTCCTAGAATAGTTCGATTTGCATCCCTGCCTTAGGAATTGGAAGCACATGGACTTCAAAACCACCACGTTTATATACCCTAGAGAATTCAGTTGTTTTATTCAATAGCGACTATTAAACAGCCGTTAGTCATCAGTGCAATGCGTTCCTTGTCACGTGATCGTCTGCTGAACATGCAACATATTTCAGGAACACGTCCAGTTCCTCAATTGCATATCAGGTAGAGGTCAGGTCCAATACAAAGGACATCAATAGATAAGAACAGACAAGTACAGCACACGGAACGCACACCAAACTAGAGGATGTATTAGCCAGGTGGTGTCTTTTTCAAATAAATTGTGTGCATGCACAAAGCTTTCCACCGGATAGAATGGATTACGTCTGTTAAGAATCGCATTCACCGATCAAGAACAGGACAGAAACGCATGCGGACGAAGAATTATTTTGCTCTCAGTCCGGCGTCGGTTAATGTTTTTCGGCAGCTTATACGTATACGTATTTGCATGAAGTGAGCCACATCTAGCAAAAAGGGGTTCTCGTTGAATCTCCGTAGAGAGGTTAAAAATGGTTTGGTTGTTAACCATTTCCCTCATATAGACGCTTTCTGACGCCTCTGCAGCAGACGGCTTTTTGAAAACATAGTGACAAAAGAAGAAATTGAACAAAACGTGCAATTTCTCCTTTTGCCACAATGTTTTCTACTTTTTGTCATAGGTTATCCATTCAATTATGGAGATTTTCTATGTTTTGACAAAATACGTTCAAAGTCGTCTGCTGCAGAATTGCCGTATGATGGAAAGGGTTAAGTCCTTCAGGTTATCTTTGTAGTTCCCCTTACTCTATATTGGGTGGGTGACATAAATCATTCTCTTCTCTGTTGTATGTACGTTTGTCTGTCCATATGCCCATTACTGACTGCATTCGTAACACGGCAGTCGACACATGTGTTCAGGCGTTTACCCGTGTTTGCAATAAGTTACAAGTATGGCTTACTCAAAACGAAGTATTACATATCAGCCGTCCCACAAGCAAATCAACAGTGTGGAATCTGCGTAATGATCAGCATAAACATGCGGCGCACGCTAACCTGGACAGACACGTTTCGCCACCTATGGAATGTCTGTTCAAGAAATCAATACGTTATACCTCTATCCCCATGAGACAGAATGCGCGGACATCGCAGGCTGATGTCGGTCGTTTTACTACGCAGAGTCCATACTTTTGGTTTTCTGGTGGAACGGCTCAATTATTATTGGTCTGCTGACACTGTGCTCGCCTATAAATATATGCCATAAGTAAAAAAACCTTTTCCTCGTGGCACGCCTTATCAATTTAACCCTTTCCCTCATACGACAATTCTGAAGCAGACGACTTTGAACATATTTTGTCAACAAATAGTAAATCTCTAATATTAAATGGATAACCTATGACTAAAAGTGGAAAATATTGTGGCAAACGTAGAAATTGCACGTTTTGTGCAATTTCTTTTTTTGTCACTATGTTTTCAAAAAGCCGTCTGCTGCAGAGGCGTCAGAAAGCGTCTATATGAGGGAAAGAGTTAAATGAAAGTATTGGTAATGTATTGGGTTCGAAACATTGTGCAATTATAAACAAGTTCTCAGTTTGCCACAGTAGTTTCAAAATAAGTCGCCTGGTGCAGTTGCTTCAGAGTGCGGCTGCAGGTGGGAAAGGGTAAGACTGTAACATTCATCAACCTATTTTTCTCCTCTTTGACAGTTACTGCAGTTCAACCGAGGGCATGCATTGTACAGACATTGAAAACTGCACTGGTAAGTAGATAATAATTTCACTGTATATTAAATTGTCGTATGACAAATACATACACAAAATAGGTCAGGTTACATGGAAGTATATGAACAGTGTTCAAGCAAAATAAACCTAAACATTACTAGTCGTTGTGTTGAAAAAAAATCTTGCTTGTGCATTCATGTTCAGAATCCAAGTGGGAGCAGTTTTACAGACCTGTCTTGAAAACTTCTATAACTTATACATGAACAATGCATTTCCATATCAGACAGTTCGCTGACTGATCTGGATCTTCATTGATTGCAAATGCCTTTCCGTTGATTTAAGTAAAGTGTCGATCATGGGTTAATTTGGTACGTCCTCGTCTCTTTCCTTTTGGGTGACTGTATGTCTGTACTACTGTGTGTTTGTGAATGTTTGAGAGTTGAATTACTCGCACAAAGGTTGAGTTAATCCTTTATCTCATATAGACACTTTCTGACGCCTCTGCAGCAGACGGATTTTTGAAAACATAATGACAAATGAAGAAATTGCTAAAAACGAGCAATTTCCCCTTTTGACACAATGTTTTCCACTTTTAGTCATAGGTTATCCATTCAATTATAGAGATTTTTTTATTTTTTGACAAAATATGTTCAAAGTCGTCTGCTGCAGAATTGTCGTATGAGGGAAAGGGTTAAGCATTTCATTAGTTCTGGGATCAAACAAGACCTTAACGAAGTCCCTGTTGCAAACGGATTCTAGTGTCTCATGCTGCATTCTGCATGTACCTTTCAAAACATTTCAAGAAAAGGAATATACCCAAATCTCCCTTTGTCTAACATTGTTAATACTTTAACAAAATTGCAACGTCAATTGTGATAAGGGTACATGATTTTCATTGGCAGTTTAAAAAAAACCGACAACTGTAATGATAAAGATATCAGGTGAATAGTTAACCCCTCCCCTCATATAAACGCTTTCTGACGCCTCTGCAGCAGACGGCTTTTTGAAAACAGTGACAAAAGAAGAAATTGCACAAAACGTGCAATTTCTCCTTTTGTCACAATGTTTTCCACTTTTTGACAAAATATGTTCAAAGTCGTCTGCTGCAGATTTGTCGTATGAGGGAAAGGGTTAACGAAACTGAACAAGTGCTGATCAATACTAGCCGCCTATTCCGCTTTCAGCACATTGATGAGGGATTAATATGAGGACCGTCCAATGAAAAACCACATTCAAATTGTGTCTCGTGTATGGCACATTTCTGGTCATATCCATTCTCCAGAGACTGGGAAGATTTGAATTGATCGTTACATGACTCTTTATAATTGAACCATTCCACGAGAAAGCCAAGAGTGTGGACTTTGCATAAAGTATCGACCCGGATCAGTCTAAGCATACTGCGCAGGATAATCCGAGCAGACACTTTTCGCATCCTGTCGATTTTCTGTTTCGGAATCCTTTTTCTATACCTCTATCACCCTGAGACGGAATTAGTCGACCCATACAGACTGCGCAGGCTGATCTTAGTCGATACAATACGCAGTGTCCAAGGTGTTGGCTTTCTCGTGGAAACGCGCATATTATGTATGAATAATACATATATCAAAACGAATTAAAAGTTTCGTTTTAACTCTTTCAGCGCCGAATTGTTTAAAGTAGACTCTTCAATAATCAAAATCGGTCGTCTCCATTTCTCATGTAATAAAAGTTTGAACTATTTTGATAACTAAAACACAAACAATGTTGATTTCAGGTGAGACAGCTCGTTACGAGCTGACTCACCTGAATCAGCATTGTTTGCATAAACCTCAACATTGCCTTTGGCGCTGAAAGAGTTAAGCGGTCTTTTACGAAGTGACAGGTATGTATGAACTCATAACGTGTTTGTATTTCTAAACAGAGTGTGTGTACAGTCCTTATTCCAACTGGTCGTCGTGTTCAGTAACGTGTGGAGGAGGTAAAAGGTCACGATACCGTGGCTTAGTACAAGTACCTGTGGGATGCGACACAGATGAGGAAGAGGAAGAATTTTGCAACACACAGCCATGTGAACGTAAGTTCTTCTTTTTCTGATCTGCTTTGATAAAGATGCAGAAGAGTAATGGTCTTTACGGTAAAGTATATTCTATAAAGCTTTCTGAGAGCAATTCAGTTCGTACTTAACCAAAAGAGTGTGATTATTCATTGTTTGACATAGTTCCATCTGTAAAGTCTTCAATTTGGATTAGCAAATCACGAAAATATATTAATCATTACTCAAACAACGGCTACAATTGATTGTAAAACAAGCGGATGTTCCTATCCGTATAGTAGGTGCGCGTTATTAACCTTTTCAGCGCCGAATTGTTTAAAGTAGACTCTTCCATGTTCAAACTCGGACGACTCTATTTTCATGTTATAGGAATTTTGGAATATTTTTATAACTCACAGCCAAACAATGCAGAGTTCAGGTGAGACAGCTCGTTACGAGCTGACTCACCTGAATCTGCATTGTTTTGCAAAAATCTCAATATTGCCTTTGGCGCTGAAAGAGTTAAGTGAAATAACTCGTGTCACATTTTAGTATATCGTAGACCAATATCGGTAGACCCTCCCCCATTCGTAGAAAGGCAAATATCAGGATGTAGCCTCCCTTTTTTATGCGAGTAATACTCTTCCCCGCATTCAACAAATCTATAACAAACAATTTTGAACATCTAGCAGAACAATTCTTGAACATTTCTGTCTGTAAATGTTTATTTATTGAACATGATGTAACAACAGGAAAACATTTATCATCACGATCAATTCTTCTTTTGCCAGAACGTTTAAAACGTCATTGACAATGAATGACTATAATTAATACATATTATTTAAGAAGAGAGCTTGGTATCATTTTTAGAACCAGATTTATGGATCTGTAATAGTAAAGTAATGAATCCAGTCGACTCTTGACTCTTTCGCCGCAAAAGGCTTTTGCAATCAATGCAGATGTTAGATTAGATCAGTGTATCTCTTAGTTACACACACACTGCATTGTTTTGGCCATTTAGAGTCTCTATCATACATCGCTCACACCCCAATGTTCCTATTGGCCGAAAAATGGAGTAGTCCAGTTTTTCAGCATAGTAGGGAGTCGACTTTGTAAAATTCGACAGGAAAAAGAGTTAAAAAGTATTGATCGGTAACGACACCTACCAGCCCTGCTGAGTAAACTCGAAATTAAGCGCATTTTTGTTCAACAGTTATGTTAGATTTAATCTGACGCTGTGAACATTGTAAACCAAGACTAGCCGGTGCAAACGTCCCGACTTATTCTGGTCACATTGAACGCCTACTCATTGATCTACTCCACTGTCTACTCCATGAATTTGAAAGTACCTTTAACATTAATGGACAGGATACAAGTTTTTTGGGCATATATTGGTAGGAGTGTCCGTCTCAGTGTGAGTGCGCAGATTCGATCCCCAGCGGGGGTCCATACCTACATCACTAACATGTCAGTAATGGCCTTGTCCCCTTGCGCCGGCATGCTAAGACTGGTCCGGGTCGATACAATACGCTGAGGTCCACAATGTTGGTTTTCTCGCGAAACCACTCCAAATGTTTAACGGGATTTAAACATGTTGCAGCGGACATAACCACCACAATGGGCACCATGGACTTCTTGAGCAAAATGTCCCCGATAACTGTACCTACACTATCACGACAGGAAGAGAATATGCCCTGGTCCCGGAAAGTGTGGTCCAGAAGATAATGTAGAAATTCATAGGACTGTCTCCTAGAGTGTGAGATGGTAACTATGATTTATTTTGTATAAAGCAACTCTGAATGCCAGAAAGATCCTTATAATTAATGTGGTATGACTAGTACAGACTATAGTCCTGCCTTTACAATCTATATAATCCTAAGCTAAATGCACACAACTGTTAGATGGAAGTAATAATGAAATCCCCTTTGTATATTAAGAGTAAAGTAAAGAGCCTGTTCAGTGTGCTGCCTTTTAGAACTGAAACTCACTGTCGCAAAGATTCCTACAATAGGTTATTCCTCATTATTTTCTCACAATCGTGTAGGATAAGAAACGTACTTCCTTTTCATACAGCCATATTACTTAGAAACATTGGAATATACAGAATGAGAATAAAGGGAATTTCTTTCAGTAAGTATACATTAGTTACACGGATGAAATGAAAATTGGGTGATAACTGACTTTTGCCAGCATTGTGGAACAGAAGAACTTGCTGAATAGCAGCCATATCTCATTTTTCATTTTTGTTTTTAAACTCTGCATAATAACCACTTCAACGTTATGTATATAATTATTGTTTCATGAGGAAGACGACATTTACAATAGATGTGTTCGTGAAATGTCACGTCTTATAGGACAGAATATCATTGTAAATTCGATATGTATTATCATAACATGATACCGCTCATGAGTAATTTCACCTTTGGCCACAAGTGTGTTCAAAATCGTTTTAGTCATATATTCTGCATGTGGGAAAGGGTTTATAAGTGTAGCACAGTTTAGAAAAAATAAATTCTGGTTCGTGCAGGTTCAAAATGTGAAAGCCAACATGAAGAATACAATGAATGTGCCAACAAAAATGTAAACTGCTCACAAATAGCTTGCATGGATTTACGATTGCCGGATCTCTGTGAAAAACAAGATGAGGTGTGTATACCTGGATGTTGTCTGCATGCCTGGATTTGTCCGAAATGATGAAAACAAGTGTGTGGAGCAGAATAAATGCCCATGTTACATTGCATCAAACCGACAGGTGCTACCAACAACTAGACACATCAACGGATGAATACTGAGCAAGAATGGTTAGTAGTCTGCAATTGGAATATTTCTTCCCGCTGTACTAATTACAGTAAATTTAAGTTCTAGAATGTGTCTCATGTTTTGCTTCTTATAATACTACCGATTCTTCTCACTGTCCTTATTACAGCAAAAATAAGTTATAGCATATGTTGCCATTTCTTGACTTTAGAACTATCTAAATATTTTTGAATTCCCATTGTCCTTGTAACAGCCAAGTTAGGAACCTGTTTTCTGTCTTTATTGTTTGACATCTCACTGCCCTGATTGCAGTACATTAAGTTCAAGGATATGTCATTATTGTTTGACATCTCACTGTCTTGATTGCAGTACATTAAGTTCAAGGATATGTCATTATTGTTTGACATCTCGCTATCCTGATTGCAGTAAATTAAATTCAAGGATCTGTCTGTATTGTTTGACATCTCACTGTCCTAATAACAGAATATTTAATTCAAGGATCTGTCTTTATTGTTTGACAACTCAATGTCCTGATTACAGAACATTTAGTTCAAGGATCTGTCTTTATTTCTTGACTTCTCACCGTCTTGAATGCAGTAATTTTAGTTCAAGAATCAGTATTTATTGTTTGACATCTCACTGTCCTCATTACAGTAAATTAAATTATAGGATCTGTCTTTATTGTTTTACGTATCACTGTCACGATAATGGTAAATTAAGTTCTAGGATCTGTCTGTTTTGTTTTACTTCTAATTGTCCTTATTACAGAACATTTAGTTCAAGTACCTGTCTTTATTTCTCTACTTCTCACTGTTTTGATTGCAGTAAATTTAGTTAAAGAATATGTTTTCATTGTTTTACGTATCACTGACCTGATAACGGTGTATTATGTTCTAGGATATGTCTGTTTTGTTTTACTTCTCGCTATCCTGATTACAGTAATTTAGTTCAAGAATATATCTGTATTGTTTTACTTCTCACTGTCTTGATTGTAGAACATTTAGTTCAAGGATCAGTCTTAATTGTTTGACATCTCACTGTCCTATTTTAAAAAAATTAGTTCAAGGATCTGTCTGTATTGTTTTACTTCTCGCTGTCTTGATTGCAGTAAAGTTAGGTCAATGATCTGTCTTTATTGTTTTACTTCTCACTGTCCTGATTACAGTAATTAAGTTCAAGAATATGTCTGTTTTGTTTTACTTCTCCCTGTCTTGATAACAGTAATCTGTCTTTATTGTTTTATTTCCCACAGTCCTAATTAAAGTTATTTAGTTCAAGAATCTGGCTGTGTTATTGTACTTCTCACTGTCCTGATTACAGTTATTTAGTTCAAGAATCTGTCTGTGTTATTGTACTTCTCACTGTCCTGATTACAGTTATTTAGTTCAAGAATCTGTCTTTATTGTTTTACTTCTCACTGTCCTGCATATGATTACAGTAATTTAGTTCAAGAATCTTTCTTTATTGTTTTACTTCTCACTGTCTTGATTACAGTAATTTAGCTAAATAATATGTCTGTGTTATTGTACTTCTCACTGTCCTGATAACAGTAAATTAGTTCTAGGATATTTCTTTATTTCTAGAATTCTCACTGTTCTAGACAAGAATTGATATTTCATTTGTTCGTATTTTCCATTCAGAAGCTTTTTTTCAAAATGTTTGCTTTTGAAGACTATTGAGAAGTTTCTCCTTTTGCCATAATGTTTTTAACTCTCTTAAGTTTTATTTATAGAGTTTTCAATATTGTTGTATCTGGGAAAGGGTAAAACATATATAGGAAGATATTGTAACATCTAGAAATTAAGAAGTATGTTTATGATACAGAGGAGTTTAAAACATTAATGTGAAAGAAGAGACATACCTTGTTTTGAGTATTTTCATACCTTTCCCCCAACACTTGTTCTAAATAAAATCGTTCGCTGCATAAGGCATTCTAGTCATTATTATCTCAGAACTTATTTAAATAATATTTGATATTATGTATAACTTGATATTTTATACCATTCATTCTTCGCTATTCATATCTAAGAGTGGCGGGGTAGTCCAGTGGCTAATACACTGGACTGTCAATCCAGAGGTCCGGGGTTCAAATTCCGTTCCGGGTTTTGGAAATTTAAGGGGTGCTTTTAAGCGTATCCCACTCAACTAAAGGTCAAGTACTGGTCCTTTCCAGGGAAAAAAAACTCGCGTGTATCGGTACTATACATCGGGTAAGTAAAAAAGAACCAAATGGTATTTTCGGAATGAGCTAGGGTATCGAACTGTGTCTGCTCGCTATATAGTTAATTCTGCACGGCGAGGGTAAATAAAAGCAAACAAATGAACTGTTCACATATTTTATAACCATTCACATTTCTACTGTTTTGCTTTTTAATACAGTTCTTGTTCTAACAATGGCACCATGACTTGCAAGGAAGATGAACATTGTGAGTATTTTTTATAAATGAAAATGAAATAGTTGCATGCCGTATTGTTCAATAATTAATATAATATTAGCCATTAAACGAGAAAACCAACATTATGGACTCTGCGTAATGTATCGACTCAGTCAGCCTGTGCAGTCCGCGCAGGCTTATCCAGGCTGACACATTCGTCTCAGTGGGATCGAGGTATAGAATAATTATTCCCGAAACCGAAATTCCACAGGAGGATCAGCCTAAGCATGCCGCGCAGGCTAACCACGACAGACTTTGTTTGCCTCCTGTGGATTTCCTGTTTCAAGAATCATTACACTAAACCTCTATTCCCCTGAGACGGAATATGTCAGCCTGGATTAACCCGTGCAGCAACGCAGAGACCATAATGTTAGTTTTCTCGTGGAACGGCTTATATGACAACGTGTATGGAATACGAGGGATATTCACATTGTATTGTGAATTGTGGTTTATAACATTCGAAAGCTGATCGCAATGTGCAGCTGTTCATGTCATACCCGGTTTAGAAATGAATAAGTTTAGTCTGTGGATCCATTTCTGGAAAAAAGGTCATTTGTTGACGGAGGCTGTTCTGATGAACAGCAGAACCGAGAGCTTGTTGAGAAGATTGCTATCTACGACCATATAGGTCTTGGCGTGAAACGGTTGTATCTAAAAACCTTTTCTGACAACCCTGGTTTAGGGGCAATTTTGACCCCTTTGTAAACAATGCAAATTTAGGTGCCATTGCTCAGAACGAGCAATGGCACCTAAATTTCCAGTGTTTACCAAGAAAAATGATTTAACGCTTATAAAGACTTTATGGTTAAGTGATTAACCTTGGTAAAAAAAATACAAATTTTAGTTACAACCGTTTCACACCAAGCCCTCGAGTAGCGTTCTCTGACTTCAAAAATGTTATAACTATATAAGATGTATGCGCTGGAGCATTTTCATTGCAACAATCCGGCGAACAGATTAGTCGTAGCAAGTAGGTGCATTCAAAATAAACAATACATTTTCAAATATCTTTCAATTGTACAGAAGCTTTTAAAAGTTTTATATAAAGATGTGTCTAGCTTCTGGACAAAAGAAGTTACAATTGAAACAAGTGGAAATCTATTTTGATACAGGTAGAGACATATAAATAAATAAATGTATTTACATGTCGCTGGTAAAAACAAATTTGAAAACAAGAATGTAAAAAGGGAAAATATACATTCTAAATTTATACATTTTCAAACATCCTTCGTATGTACAGAAGCCTTTAAAAGATTTATATAAAGATGTGTCTAGCTTCTGTAAAAATGCCTGGACAAAAGAAGTTACATTTGAAACAAGTGGAAATCAATTTTGATACAGGTAGAGACATATAAATAAATAAATGTATTTACATGTCGCTGGTGAAAACAAATTTGAAAAAAGGGAAAATATACATTCACACACTTTTCCAAAAATGTTTCCCAAAGTCATTTGTATGAAGAGAATAATTCCAACTACAATGTACATTTATGATATGTTTAGGCTGTAAGGCTACTACAGAATGGACACAATGGACAGAATGCATCGGCGGCATATGTGGTGGTGAACCGGGTCAGATGAAACGCTTCAGGTATTTCACCTTCATTCAATTAACCCTTTCCCATGCTGTAGACCAATTTCGACGCCTCTGATGCAGAAGACTGTTGACAACATTAAGGCAAAAGAAAAAATGCTCTGTACAATCATTTTTACTTTCATAAATGAGAAGATGTGCACATCTCTATGCCAAACAGTAGCTCTCTTGTCCCTTCCCACATATATTAAATTTGCAAAACTTTGAAAGAAGCATCAAGTCAAAACTTTGGAAAATCTCTGTACATGTAAGATTATAATTGAACACAGATACAAACATTGTGGAAAAAAATGAGCAATTTCTGTTTGCCACAATGTTTCCAAAAGAGCTCTGCTGCAAAGGCTTCACAAAGCAAAACGTTAAAAAGCAATATACTCTTTGCCATGCTTATTTAATTTGTGTTGCCAAATGTAGACCCTTTCTGACGCCTCAGCAGCAGACTTCTTTCAATAACTTTATAGCAGAAGAAGAGATTGATCAGACGAATGACCAATGTCTTATTTTGCCACACTGTTTTCAACTTTAGTTCAATAATTGTTCTTTCATTTGTTAAAAGTTGAAATACGTTTGGCTAAATGGTTTTGATGTCATTAGCTGCAGATTTGTTGAATTTGGGAACGAGCCAAACAAATGTTAAATGCACCAGGGAAAGGGAACTGTCTATACGAACTTGAAAATCGTGTCAACCAAAATATCGAAAAGATATGATATACAATCTTCATCTTAATACACATATGAGCCGTTCCACGAGAAAACCAACATTATGGACTCAGGGGGATAGAGGTATAAAGTAATGATTCCTGAGACAGAAAAATCTACAGGAGGCGAAAAGTGTCTGTCGGGGTTAGCCTGCGTGGCATGATTAGGCTGATCCGGATCGATATTTTACGCAGAGTCCACAATGTTGGTTTTCTCGTGGAACGGCTACATTATAAACACATACCAGTAGGGATTCTTAGTTAATAAGAACTGGGCAACGGTAGCTCAGTCAGTAGATACGAGGGTTATCAATCCAGGAGTTGTGAGTTCAAATCCCAGCTTTGCCAACATTCTTTTCTAAACTCAATCTGACAAGCGTCATTAAACTTTGACAAATAAGCTAGTGGAGAACTGGTGCGAGAAAACCAGGTAACTCATAAGTTAGTGAACGGGTTGTTGTGATATGACTTAAAAATTGTTGAAAACGGCATTAAAGCGACTGAACTCCAGATACCAAAATGTCGGGAAAAAAAATCAAATTTTAAGAAAATAAGTTATTTTTGTATTTGGGGCATTAAAATATGATAACTGACATATTACATACCCCTATAATCGGTGAGATTTTCTTGTTTTCGATACTTTTTCCATCTCAAATTCTACCCTGTCAGTAACGGGGTAAGTATTTTTAAATAGGAAACCCCTTCATCGGGACAATTGAAAACGACTCAAGTTCACTTTATTGATAAAAAACGATACATTTTCTACCCTGGTTTTACTTGGATAACATATTCGATTTTTTTTTTTTTTTTTTTTTTTTTTCATGCCATCTGGATTTCAGTCGCTTTAAACCCCAAACAATCATTATTCAATAACGTCAGTTAACATATTATGTTTTTTTATTTTGATACAACTAATTGCTTCCTCAGAGTGTCATCATTCATAGTTTTATGTATTTGCATCAGTTACCTATTTCACAACCAATTCTGGAAGCGTGACATTTTTCAATGGTTTTACCTTTATTTTGTATTCACTTTATTTTCTTTAGAAATGGTACAACAAACTGTGCAGAAGACGATTTGGAAGAAACTAAGACTTGTTCTAAAACATGTTTCCCACCCTGTGTTGTCTATTCTCAAGGGTATAACTTAAAAGAAGTAATACCCGAGTACAAGGAGTGTCATATATGGTAGGTTTACATGTAGTTCTATCTTGGACTACTAATACGTAAATGGTGAATGAATGAACAATGTTTATGTAAATAGTGAAAGAACGAACAATGTGTATATTAATAGTGAATGAATGAACAATGTTTATGTAAATAGTGAAAGAACGAACAATGTGTATATTAATAGTGAATGAATGAACAATGTTTATGTAAATAGTGAAAGAACGAACAATGTGTATATTAATAGTGAAAGAATGAACACTGTTTATGTAAATAGTGAAAGAATGAACACTGTGTATATAAATAGTGACACAAATGGAAATGGAAATATGCCTATTTTGTAGGGATGGCAACGAATATTCGAATATTCGATCATACGGTCGAATATTCGAATACTATTTCATGGTTCGAATATTCGATGAAATCAGGAGTTTTAAAAAAAGAAACTTTTTTTTTTATTTTTGTTCATGGTTTTTTTTATAAACTGTAAGTAAAGGGTAACCGATGGTCTATATTACGCGTATTTTAGAAATGTGTCAATATAGTGTATAACATGTCAAACTGATAATCCCTGCTTTAGGCTATAAGTGTGGTCGATACAACACCGATGTTTTCGTTCCAAAACGCCGTAACTTCATCGTGTAAAAAAATGAGATTTGACTATCCATCTGTTGCCATAGTTGCCAGGAAATTTCTGTTTTTCCCAGCTACATCTGTACCCTCAGAGAGCTGGACTTCTGATCAACAAACTCAGAAATCGAATATCAAGTGGCATTGTGGATAGCATCATTTTTCTGAACAAGAAAGCTGTATTTTGTTTATGATATATACATATATGAATGTGTTTGTTCAGATCAATATTGAGTAGAAATAGGCATAAATTCAGTTCTGTCAGTGACGTAGATAAGATCTTATTTAGAAAATAATGAAAATGGCTGCACATGGGGTTAAGTTATATATTTAAGTTTAAAGAAACAAAGTCTACATTTTATGCTTAGCTCCTCAGAACATTGTACATGTATAATATATACATGAGCAGTCTCCATGCAATTTGGTGTCTTATTGCAGCTGCATAAAAGTGAAAACTCGGGTAAGCTTTACATACCACTAACTTTGTCAAATATCACAAAATCCAACTGGACATCAATCATGGTCAATGTCAGATTAGTTTCTTTGAAGACATTGTTTGAAAAGCAGCTATTACCATCATTGAGTTTATTAGTCACCAATAATGTACACTTTTGAAGAAATATACTGTTGGCTCAGCGCAAAACAGTTGTAACTGTTTCTTAACTTACTTAAAGTTACAACCGTTTCACGCTATTACCCTCCGCTGAATGTACTCTGGTTTCAATTTCAGCCATTGTGAGGGGATATCCAGCAGTATGGAGGGTAACATTGAATGTGTCTATCAACCATCCAAACAGCGTGAGTATATTATATATCGAAGGACTTTGGCGTGAAAGTCTTTATAAGCGTTAAATCTTTTTTTCTTGGTAAACAATGGAAATTTAGGGGCCATTGCTCGTTCTGAGCAATGGCACCTAAATTTGCATTGTTTACAAAGGGGTCAAAATTGCTCCTAAACCAGGGTTTTCAAAATAGGTTTTTAGTTACAACCGTTTCACGCCAAGGCCTCGATATATCGAAGGGCTTTGGCGTGAAACCGTGTAACTAGGGGCACTTTTTACCCCTTGTCGGGAAGGGGTTATTTGTACTCCATCCCAAAATGAGTCTGATAAGGGGAAAAGTAACACTGTTGTTCCGATGAAGGGAAAAGTTACACTGTTGTTCTGATGAGGGGAAAAGTTACACTGTTGTTCTGATGAGGGGAAAAGTTACACTGTTGTTCTGATGAGGGGAAAAGTTACACTGTTGTTCCAATGGGAGTTTTACTCAACAAACGTGCAGGTTACACTGCACAGTTGAGCCCTGTCACATGACCTGAACCATTTATCTAGATTTTAAAACTGTTTTCCAAACTATATTCACTTATAGTAAACCTAAGATTTTGAAACTGTTCCAAACTATATTCACTTATAGTTAACCTAAGATTCTGAAACTTACAGTGTTCCAAACTATATTCACTTAAAGTTGACCTAAGATTTTGAAACTGTGTTCCAAACTATATTCACTTGTAGTAAACCTAAGATTTTGAAACTGTTCCAAACTATATTCACTTATAGTTAACCTAAGATTCTGAAACTTACAGTGTTCCAAACTATATTCACTTAAAGTTGACCTAAGATTTTGAAACTGTATTGCAAACTGCATTCTCTTATAATAGACATTTAAGCTTCCCCTTCATTTTGAGCAATTTTTCCTTTTGTCAAATTGTTTTCAAAAATTGTCTACTGCAGTGGAAACTGTATTCCAAACTATATTCACTTATAGTAGACCTAAGATTTTGAAACTGTGTTCCAAAGTTTCAAACTATATTCAATTGTAGTAAACCTAAGATTTTGAAACTGTGTTCCAAACTATATTCACTTATAGTAAACCTAAGATTCTGAAACTTACAGTGTTCCAAACTATATTCACTTAAAGTTGACCTAAGATTTTGAAACTGTATTGCAAACTACATTCTCTTATAATAGACATTTAAGCTTCCCCTTCATTTTGAGCAATTTTTCCTTTTGTCAAATTTTTTTCAAAAATTGTATGCTGCAGCGGGGTCAGAAATTCTCTATATGTTGGAAAGGGTTAATGAGCTACTTATACTTCAGCTAGCGCTGTTAAAAGTTTATACTTAAATTTATAGAGAGTTTCAGTATTTTTTGCCTATATGTTTTTAAATCTGCCTCCTTTAGATATAATTGAATGTAGGAAAGGGGGATTAATCAACCAAATAACTTTACTTGACAGGAGATGGTAAATTTAGCCCATGGACACAATGGTCGACTTGTAGTATGTCATGCCAGGGAGGACAAATGTCGCGAAGTAGAGTTTGTAATGATCTTGAACCAAAATGTGGCGGAAAGAACTGCACAGGCCCTGTTGATGAAACTGTAGCTTGTCACGAGAATGTCAGCTGTAAGTATCTTGTGGTTTTTTTATTATTGAACTTTAACCCATTCCCAACGACTTTAAAAACTTTGAAAACTTTTGAGCCAAAGTATATAATTACTGAAAAAGTTGAGCAATTTCTCATTTTGTCACTTTGTTGTTTTCACAAGTCGTCAGCTTTAGAGGCGTCTATATGTTTAAACCCCATCCCTCCCTCAGAAACATTTTGTAATATCATCGGTAGACTGCTTTTGAAAATATAATGAGAACATTTCTTATTTTCAACTCTATTAAAGGCATACTAGCGCTTAAAAAATATAAAGTATAAATCATATAGGTTCTATATATACATGGCAATTAAAGGCAAACTAGATACGTACACACCTTAACACTTTCCCCCATACGACGATTCTGCAGCAGACGACTTTCAAATTATTTTGTCAAAACATAGAAAATCTCCATAATTGAATGGATAACCTATGACAAAAAGTGGAAAACATTGTGGCAAAAGGAGAAATTGCACGTTTTGTGCAATTTCTTCTTTTGTCATTATGTTTTCAAAAGGCCGTCTGCTGCAGAGGCGTCAGAAAGCGTCTATATGAGGTAAAGGGTTAACAGCATTATTGTTACTTTTTCTGTAATAGATGTATTCAACTACCACAAGGTAAACAAACTGTTGAATTGCTGCCAGCTTTTAAGGTCTGTTTACAACAGTAATCATGTCACTCAGTAATCTAGCTATCATGTAAAAAGTGCAAGCTGCATGGAGTGTTTTAATTGCCATGTATATATAGAACCTCCGTTTACCTATATGATGTATTGGTTTTTATACTTTTTATGCACTAGTATGCCTTTAACCCTTTCCGTCATATAAACGTTTTCTGACGCCTCTACAGAACGAGTAATTCTCCTTTTGCCACAATGTTTTTCACTTTTAGTCATAGGTTAATCAATTATAGAGATTTTCTTATTTTTTGACAAAATATGTTCAAAGTCGTCTGCTGCAGAATTGTCGTATGAGGGAAAGGGTTAAATATAATATCTAAATCATAGTATTACAACTTCCATATTTTTTCTTAATGTTATCCATTACATATTTGATGTAACTTTTCCCAAATACAACAAAACTGCAGCAGACGACTTTTGAATTATCGAGTTCACAATATAGAAAGACTCATTATGAGCAATTTCTCCTTTTGCAACAATGATTTCAAACATCGTCTGCTGAAGAGGCAGGCGTCAGTCAGCGTCTATATGTGTGACAGGGTTAATGTAGAAGGGTTAGCTCTTACAATATTTAAACATTTCCCACATACAACATTTCTACTATGACCACAATATTTTTCAAAATATGTCTGCTGCAGATCGGTTCAAATGCATCTGAAAGTGGGAAAGGATTAACCCTTCCCCTCATAAAGACGATTTCTAACGCCGCTGCAGCAGACGGCTTTTTAAAAACATAGTGACAAAAGAAGAAATTGCTCAAAACGAGCAATTTCTCCTTTTGCCACAATATTTTCCACTTTTATTCATAGGTTATTCATTCAATTATAGAGATTTTCTATTTTTGACAAAATATGTTCAAAGTCGTCTGCTGCAGAACTGTCGTATGAGGTAAAGGGTTAAACAAAGTTGTCTGCTTTGAAAAGTCTTTGACACTTAGGTAAATAAAGACATTTTGGGGTCACTTATTGCTGTGATATTAAGATGAAATAAAATTAATATAATATTAGAATATGGGAAGTAAACTATTCGGTATGTAAATCGGAATATATTGTGAAAAGAAGATATACCTTTAGCGATGATCACAGCTTTTTCAAAAAATATCTGAGGCATCACAGTAGGTATCTGTAACAGGGATCATTTTTCGAAGATTTCGTAAAAAGACAAATGGTATATCACATAATTATATAATACTCTATAAAGACATATATGTTATGGTAGTATATCACATATATAGGCCTTAAAGCATTGGTTAATCCATTACTTCACACTGACGACATTTAACAGACGACTTTTCACCTTTAGTTGCAATATTTTCAACTCTTTGTCGAAAAATTACATCCAGTTTTCCAGATTTGTCAACTTGTTCATCTTTTGATTGTAAAGTAGACAACATTTGAAATATGAAGTAATGGGTTAAACGGGCTCATGTATAATGAAATAATGGTAGAAATATTATGTTCTGTTCTATTCTCAAGGTTGTACAACAAAAGAATGGAATGAATGGTCCAACTGTTCAAAGGACTGTGATAATGGAGTGAGAACAAGAAATCGTTTACTGGATGTGCCTGATGACTTGGAAGAATGTCAGAACAAAACTATTTTATCTGAAGAAGAAGCATGTAATGAAGACCCATGCAACTGTAAGTATACACAATTAATATGAGCTGCAGCGTGCAAATATGGGCCCTATTGACTCCACATTTTGAATCCATATCTGAAACTGGCATATAACCAGGCAGAGCACTTGACGTCTGGTTCTCGAATTATTTTTTAAGTATATTTTTCGTTGAAGAGAAGCCCATTTGCCCTCCACTCCAAAGCCAAGAATTATTACTGAATTTCAGGTTACGCTTATCAGACTTGTTATCACAACTGGTGAGGCCACAATTATATCTATTTGGCAGATGTTACGTCCTTGGTACTTCTAACTAACAGTGGCGACTATTTTAAATCTATGCATATGACCCGTCCCACGAGAAAACCAACATTGTGGACTCTGCGTAATGTATCGACCCAGATCAGCCTAAGCATGCCGCACAGGCTAACCCGGACAGACACGTTTCGCCTCCTGTGGATTTTCTGTTTCAGGAATAACTACTCTATACATCTCTCCCACTAACACGGAATGTGTCGGCCGAATCAGTCTGCGCGGACAGCGCAGGCTGATCTGGTCGATACATTACGTAGATGTCTATTGCCGCACCAACATTGTGGACTCTACTTAAATTATCGACCCGGATCAACCTAAGCATGTCGGGCAGGCTAACCCGGACAGAAATGTTCGCCTCCTGTGGATTTTCTATTTTAGGAATCATTACTCTATACCTCTATCCCCCTGAGATGGAGTGTATTGGCCCGGATTAGCCAGGCTGATCTGGGTCGATACATTACGCAGAGTCCATTATGTTGGTTTCCTCGTAATTCGGCTCATATGTCATTTGTACAGACTCGCCTGAATTGGCACTGTTCTCTACACCGCCTTGGTAGTGATTTAGTAGAGCGTCCATCACGGAGGTTCCATCTCAGGATAAACAGAATTGTAGTACAAATAACTTTCGCAGGAAATGGGAAATGCTGTTATATAAGTGAACGATTGTTGAAAGCTATGTAAAACACTATGCAAACATACAAAACAGTTTGCTGAAGCAATAAGACTGGAATAATGAATGTTAACCCTTTCTCACTTACAACACATTTTGAAGACGACTTTGAAATCAGCTGGGCAAATCTTGGAAAAGCTCGAAAAATGAACGTTTAACTATTGTAAATAGTTGAAAACATTGTGGCAAATAGGAGAAATTGTTCACGATGGACCATTTCTACTTTTGCCTTAAGTCTGTCAGCGCCAAAGGCAATATTGAGGTTTTTGCAAACAATACTGATTCAGGTGAGTCAGCTCGTAACGGGCTGTCTCGCCTGAAATCAGCATTGTTTGCCTTTTAGTTATCAAAATAGTCCAAACATTTATTACATGAGAAATGGAGACGCCCGATTTTGAACACGGAAGAGTCTACTTTAAACAATTCGGCACTGAAAGAGTTAATGGTTTCAAAAAATCGTCTGATGCAGAGGCGTCTGGCGAGGATGCGTCTTTATGTGGGAAAGGGGTTGAGGTGTCTTACATGTTAACATTATAAGATGTTGTTCTGTATTCATTGGATAACCCTTTACAACTTATAGGAGTCTTTTGAAAACATTGTCGGAAAAGATAAACATTGCTCATAATGAAGAATTTGACCTTTGCCACAATGTTTTCAACTTAATTAAATATTTATACTTTCGTTATTGATAAGTTGATTATTTTTACTTCATGTTTTTAACCCTTTCCCTCGTACGACAATTCTGCAGCAGACGACTTTGAACATATTTTGTCAAAAAAAAGACAATCTCTTTAATTGAATGGATAACCTATGACTAAAAGCGGAAAATATTGTGGCAAAAGGAGAAATTGCTCGTTTTGAGCAATTTCTTCTTTTGTCACTATGTTTTCAAAATTCCGTCTGCTGCAGAGGCGTCAGAAAGCGTCTATATGAGGGAAAGGGTTAAAGTCGTCTACTGCACATTTTTTGTATGTGGAATAAAAGTCAAATTTCCGTTTCTGACGACTCTGCAGCAGACGGCCTTTTGAAAACATGGCGACAAAAGAAGAAATTACGATGTCACCATGTTTTCAACTCCATTCAATTATTGTACCTTCATTTAAAGGGAGTTTCCAAACCTTTTAGGGTATGTTTTCAAAGTCGTCTGCTGCAGATTTGTCGTTTGTGGGAAAGGGTTTAATATACATTTGACTTCTGTTATCAAGAATGTATAAAGATTTGTATCAACATGAACTGTTCCATACATTGCCTAGTTACATTTACATGAATGTGTTAAAATCCATTGTAGGAAAGGGTTAATATCTTTTTGTCTTTCTTTTCCAGATGAATGTAAAATGGGTCCTTGGGGAGATTATAGTAATTGTTCTGAACTATGTGGTGATAATGGAACTCAAACTAAATCCAGAGATATTGAAACAAATGCTACAGACTGTAAATATTTTGAAAGCTTCAAAACACGGAAATGTAATACCCACCAATGTCTGGGTAAGTGAATTATGTCATGCATAATGCATGACCCCCCCCCCCCCCCCCCCCCCCCCCATTTTCTTTGAATTGTTTTAAAACTTAGAGGCAACTCTTTTTTAATGATATATGGATTAGAACGTGTGACAATGGAGGGCTGAAACTCGTTGAATGATTTACATGGAAACTAAAAAGGAATTTATTTGTTGTAGACGCTCTACGTCAGACGTGACATATAGTGGATTGATCCAATAGGGCAGACAGCTTTTTCTTGCTCAATGAATTCTAATCCAATCTTCAGAAAACTTGGTTGAACTGTTTCAGTATTAATATAAATATCCAGGCAAATTTAAAAAACTAAGATTTAACACTTTCCCTCATACGACAATTCTGCAGCATGCGACTTTGAACGTATTTTGTCAAAACATAGAAAATCTCCATAATTGAATGGATAACCTATGACAAAAAGTGGAAAACATTGTGGCAATAGGAGAAATTGCACGTTCTATGCAATTTCTTCTTTTGTCACTATGTTTTCAAAACGCTGTCTGCTGCAGAGGCGTCAGAAAGCGTCTATATGAGGGAAAGGGTTAACTACATGAATTTGCAGGCTAATCATGGTCTACAATGTATGTCAATTTAGTTTAAAGTAGTCCACTACATACTATATCAAATTTACATTTATCAGAATAAGGGCTTATTAATAGCCAAATAAAAGATGCACCCGTTTTAATTAAAAAAGAAAGTAAGTAAGTATTTTATAATGACATGTGTATATACATCAACAATGTAATAAATAACAACCAGCAAAGTAATAAATAACAACCAGCCCCATAGGCCACTTTCAAAGGAATATAATTCATACAACTTTCAAAAGAAATATGATAAAAACAATAATCTTTTGTTATTTGTAGAATGTGGTGAAAACAAGGTGTACAAGAATTATAAAGACTGTGAGGAACACCTGTGTAGTGAGTCCAACTTTGTCACAGCTCCAAGGCCATGTGGGGAACCCAAGATCGGTTGTACCTGTGAGACAGGAATGTATATGAAAGGGGATGAATGTGTTCCGCAGGACAAATGTGGCGAATGTGTCCATGATTTAGTTACTTATGCCGTAAGTAAAATCTCACATATCTTTTATAACATTCATAACTCTAGAAAAAAGGTTGTTTTTAAAAATCCTTATTTAACCCTCTTATCGTCTCATTTTGTTTAGAGTACCCACATCATAGGGTTTGGTAGGAAAAAATAATAGAAGTGCAATGTACCGTGGACCTCTGACAATGCATGGACAAATTATCTGACACCAACCGCTTAGAAAAAAAACCATTCGTGTTTTACAATGGCCTTGACGCTTCTCCCTCTTCTCATTTGTCTGTGTGTCTTTCTGTCTGTGGCAAACACATTAGCACTGTTAAATTCCTATGACTTGTAATAGTAGGAAATTTCATATAAGGCATGTGCACTCCTTTTGACAAACCATCTCTCAGTTCTATACAAAATATATTATCTTGTTATTTTGACAATGATCTTTGATCTACTTTTGTTGCTGTCACAAAACATTGTTTCAGGCACATATCGAGGGCTTGGTGTGAAACAGTTGTAACTAAAAACCTATTTTGAAAACCCTGGTTTAGGGGCAATTTTGACCCCTTTGTAAACAATGCAAATTTAGATGCCATTGCTCAGAACGAGCAATGGCACCTAAATTTCCATTGTTTACCAAGAAAATTGATTTAACGCTTATAAAGACTTTATGGCAAGGTGATTAACTTTGGTAAAAAAATACCAATTTTAGTTACAACCATTTCACGCCAAGCCCTCGATATCTAGTTGTTTTCTTAACAAAAGAGGGTCTTTCTGGCCCTGTACGACTGACCTGAATAGCATGGCTATGTATGGATAGGTGGTCATAAGCAATACTTAAAGAACTAGTTTGATATCAATGTATGCAAAGATCAAAGCAAAGCTCAAATAAAACCGTGACCTATAGAGGGTCCACACGTTTTTCTTAGATTTGACCTTATTAACCCAGAATTTCAGAAGACACGATCTCTATACAAACTTGCCCTAATATCATCGAAACTATCATTCACTATGCTCAAGTACAAAACGCGTTCTGACAACTCTGCAGCAGTCGACTTTTGGTAACATTGCGGCAATACAAGAACTTGCTCATAATGAGCAATTTCTCCTTTTGCCACAGTATTTTCAACTCTTATCAGTAATTTCTCTCTCATTTCTTGAGGTTTTCCATATTATCTTTGCTAGATATCATCAAGACATACAGTCTACCAAAGTTTAATCATTCTGGAGTTACCTCTATAGTGTCCTCAAGAGTTTTCTTAAATTTGGCCTACTGACATGGGTTTTTGGGCTATGTTTGAACTTGGCCTAGACATAATTTTTCTTGTGTCAGAAAGCATCTTATAGAATGTCCACAAGATATTTCTTAAATTTGGCCTAGTAACCTAGTTTTTTACCAAACAAAACCCATATTAGAATTAGGCCGAGATATTACCAAGACAAACATAATAGGGCTCATAAAAACTGTGGTCCCAAGATTGCACTAAGCAAATTGTTGACAACGAATGAAGGACAACTTAACACTTTCCCACATATAGACGCCTTTTGACACCCCTGCAGCAGACAATTTTGAAAACATTGTGACAAAAGGAGAATTTGTTCAAAACGAGCCATTTCTTCTTTTACCACAATTTTTTTCAACTTTTTTCGGTAACTATATATATTTATGGAGATTTTTATATTTGTGTAGAGGTGTTTTCAAAGTCGGCTGCTGCAGACTTGTTGTATGTGGGAAAGGGTTCATATAAAAAGTTGTATATTGCTGGAGCATCAAATAATAACACCATCTAGGAAGAACTTATGAAAAAAAACTATTTTTTGGTTGAATGCAAACTACTTTTGATACTTCCAGAGCAGAACAAATTGAATAGGATTTAACATCACAGACACAGCAATAATAACTAATGAACAGCAATTTATTCTCTTTCCACAACGTTTTAACTTCCAAGATGTTACTGTTATGTTTCAGACGTTTTAACGCAAACAAGACTGAAAACATGGTTTTTATGTTTTAGATATGGTTAAGTCTAAAATGGTTGCTTCTTGTATTTTCAATTGTGTGTAACATTTTCTTTGTCTTTTGCAGGAAAGCGAATCTTATCAAGACCCAAATAACACATGCAAAAAATACACATGTATAAAAGGAAGTTTCTCCCACCAGGACACATGTAGTGAAGTGGACACATGCAGTGTATGTTAATATTTGCTTTTTAATGTAACCAAACATATGCCTATTAAAATCCCAGGAAAATTGTGAATGGGCGGGTCTACTTAACCCTTGCCCGACGTGCAGATAGCTTTTGAAAACATTGTGACAAAAGAAGAAATTTCTAAATTCAAGCAATTTCTCCTTTTGCCACAATGTTTTCATCTATATTTTATAATAAAACTCTTTTTGAGAGATTTGTCACATGTTTTGCTTATATGTGTTCAAAGCCGTCCGTTGCAGATTTGGTATATATGTCGGTAAGGGTTTACTTTATAACAGACCATGAGGACTCTGAGACCGATAAAGCTCAAGGTTCTCTCCCCTGTTCATCGGTCTTCAAGCCGTGGTTAAAGCCTCTTGAGAACAGGGTTGTATTCAGAGCTCCCCTTACACTGTTAACCCTTTCCCACATATAGACGCATGCTGATGCCTCTGCTGCAGACGACTTTTGAAAACACTGTGACAAAAGGAGAAATTGCTCAAAACGAGCAATTTCCCCTTTTCCCACAATATTTTCAACTTTTTTCATTTATTGTACCTTTATTTATGGAGATTTCCGATAATTTTACTAATATGTTTTCAAAGTCGTCTTCTGCAGAAATGTCGTATGTGAGAAAGGGTTACACTGACATAATGTCTTACTGAATAATAACAGAGTTAACTAGAACGGGTGAAAATGATAATCTGAACACATTGTTATGGTAACAGGGTTAACCTTTCCCACATTCAGACACTGTTTGATACCTCTGCAGCAGACAACTTTTTGAAATATTTCTCCTTTTGCAACAATGTTTTTAACTCTACAGTTAAGAACATCATGAAATTGACAAATTCGCCGTTCACGCTCCGCTCTGTTCCGTTCAGTTCCGCTCGGCTCACGTTCCAATCCGCTCTTAAAGCGTTCAGTTGTTCAAATCATTGTGATTGCTTTTCCATTCCGAAAAAAATAATTATCGAGTTAAGTATTGCAACCGTTCAATGAGCAAAGCATTCGTGTGATTTGATTTGATTTTATGATTGTTTCGTTCAGAGCGCAAAATTTCGTTCCGCTCTTAAAGTGTTCCAACTTCGTTCCACGCTCACGATCCAGTCACTTTCCACTCAGATTGTCAATTTCATGATGTTTTTAACTGTATATTATTATTAAACTCTCATTTATTGAGATTTTTCACATATTAGGCAAGATGTCTTCAATGTCGTCTGCTGCAGATTTCCTGTATGTGGAAAATGGCTAAAACCTTTTCCCACATAGAAAAAGAATGCAGCTGACGACTTTGTAAATCTCTAGGCATAAATGTTAAACATCTCAGTGAAAACAATGTGGCAAATGGAGGAACTGTTAGCTATGAGCAATTTTTCCGTTTATAAACTCTTTGTCTTTTACCTTACAGGACGGGTATGTGTTGTACCGAGAGCCAGGTGAATGTTGTGCCAAGTGTGTCAAGGTTGAAGGTAAGTTCATAACTGTTTACCTCATTTGATAATTTAAAAGTCATCTGTTTTGGACATGTTTGACAAAGACATTTTAAAGGTGTTGAACCCCAGATGGAGATCACAATTTTCAGCATTGGTGAAGATTGGATTGTTGATGGTTAATCTTACTCTATAAGGATGAAAATTGTCTATCATTTTAATTAATTGCCTGGAACGTTTGTCTTATATGAATCATTATTGTCTCAAATTATCTAGAAACTCCAGACAAATGCCAAATGTCCGAGGTACAACAAAGGATAGAGTTCAAAGATGAACAACTTGGAACATGCATATCCGATGAAGTAGTTAACATGACAGTATGTGCAGGCCGATGTTCAGGTAGCATGGAAGGACCTGAAATCAGGATTGCAGGTTATGATGGAATTGTGCAACACGAACAAGAGTGTAAATGCTGCAAAGGTTTGTCATTTAGATATTGTTGATTTTCTTTTTATTTTAGTCTGAACGGTCAAAATGATTGATTAACCATTTTTCTCATACAACAACTCTGCAGCAGACGACTTTGAACATATTTTGTCAAAAATTAGAAAATCTCTATAATTGAATGGATAACCTACGACTGAAAGTGGAAAACATTGTGGCGAAAGGAGAAATTGCTCGTTTTACGCAATTTCTTCTTTTGTCACTATGTTTTCAAAAAATCATCTTCTGCAGAGGCGTCAGAAAGCGTCTATATGAGGGAAAGGGTTAATTGATTGTTTGGGGTATAACGCCGTTTTCAACAATTTTTCATTCATATCACGGCGGCCAGTTCACCTACTCATATGTTTCCTGGTTTTCTCACACCAGTACTCCACACAACATACTTTCCAAGCAACTGGCTGCTTTTCCACATAGACTGTTAGCCCATTGGTGAAAGAGGAATGGCGCTTGTCACAGTGACTTTTGTCAAACGTCAGAAAGAATGTTGGCCGAGCTGGGATTCGAACTCACAACCCCTGGATTGACAGCCCGCGTTACTACTGACTTAGCTACTGGAGCTCGGCACATTCAAAATGAAACAACTTGGCCATTACAAACAGTGCAGACCTCGATCAGCTTGTGCATCTTTTTTTATCAAGATCCACATTAAAAATCTCATTTCCCACATAATGTTATAGACTCTATCTTACGCCTCTGTAGAAGACACTTTTTAAAATCATTGTTGCAAAAGGAGAAATTGCTCATTTGCCACAATGATTTCAACTCTAGTCTATTTTCGTACAATCATTTATAGAGATTTTCTATATTTTGGTCTCGATAATTTCAAAGTCGTCTGCTGCAGATTTATTGTATGCGAGAAAGGCTTAAACTTCTGGGAGTACATGTAGTGCGTATTGATAAGCCTGAGCGGCTGTACAAGCTTATCGGAAACCACACTTTTTTGCAATTGCCAACTTGAATAAAAACAGGCTCATTCGATAAATTACATATGTAGACTACTTTTGAAAACATTGCGACAAAAGAAGAAATTCCTGAAAACGAGAAATTTCTCCTTTTACCTAAATGTTTTCAACTCTATTCAATGATTAAACTTCAACGATTTACTGTATTTTTGTGCTTTTTCTACTCTGTCTTATATTTTTTTATAGTTTGTTTGTTATTTAACCCTTTCCCTCATACGACAATTCTGCAGCAGACGACTTTGAACATATTTTGTCAAAAAATAGAAAATCTCTTTTATTGAATGGATAATCTATGACTAAAAGTTGAAAACATTGTGACAAAAGGAGAAATTGCTCGTTTTGAGCAATTTCTTTTTTTGTCACTATGTTTTCAAAGCGCTGTCTGCTGCAGAGGCGTCAGAAAGCCTCTATATGAGGGAAATGGTTAAGTCAGTGGTTTTAATTAAGAACTGCATGTAGTCTGAAAATAGTGAAATTCATGGAAAGCCATAAACACCCCTGTCCTTCACGAAGATGCACTTCGAAACTTCTGCAGCAGAATGATGTCTTTTGTAAACATTGTGGCCGAAGAATAAGAGCAATTTACTGCTGCAGTTGCATCTCCATATGGAAAACTTCCAACTCCATGTTCTTTTATGAGTGGCCTGGCCCTGATGATAGCTTATTCGTGTGGTTTCATGAGTGGCCTTGCCAAGATAATGACTTTTTTCTTATTTGTGTTTTACTCTAGGTAACCCAGATAGAAGGGGGCCCGGTACAGCTATTCTTAAATGTCTCGGCAACAAAGAAATAGAAGCTACTTATTTAATTTTCACTTCATGTACTTGTAATATATGCACAGGAGGTGAATAAGGTAATCTATTTTATAATAAATGGCTTGTGTACTTCATGATTCTGTGGTGTTTTTAGTGTTGTTTTTTTCAAAACAGATTATAATTATGTAATGCATATCGACCACATCTGGCGACTTTTGATTGGATCCACATACAGTGAAGACTCGATCAAGCCTGTCTCGATGGTTTCATGCAACACTGTTGTAACTACATCTTTAATAAAATGTAGTTACAACCATTTTGCATGAAGCCCTCAGTATGTGCATCAGCACAATCTTCACTGCCTGCATACCTGCTATCCCTTTTCCACATACGACAAATCTGCAGCGGAAGACTTTGAAAATGTCTACTCAAAAATATGGAAAATCTCTATAATTGTAGGTATAATTACTGAAAAAAGTTGAAAACATTTTGGCAAAAGGAGAAATTGCTTGTTTTGTGTCAAAATGCCTTTCCATGTGGGAAAGGGCCATATATTCCTAAATGCATCTTCTGACACAGAAACTGGATGTGTAGCTCCACTTGTTTAATTCCAATATAATGTTAAATGATGTCAAACGCCAGAGACATTAAGACCCCAAATACTCTATGCGACTCATAATTCATGTACTGTACTTCATATTGTTAATGATATATATATGTCATTCACATTTTCTTTAACATTTCACACAATTCTTTGACATTTAGCAAATTTAGAGTTGAAAAGAAAATTGTAAAAAAATAAAATTGCTTAATTTAAGTAATTTTTACTTTTTCCCACAATGTTTTCAATAGTCAAAGGCTGCAATTAAAGTTGTTCAACATCAGGTAGAGATTTGAATGCCGATCAGAGGATAGTTGATTGATTGGAGTTCCCACATTCAACAAATCTGCAGCAGATCACTTTGGAGTCATTTCAACAATAATATGGAAAATCTCCCTAAACGAAGACATACTTATTGGACAGAGTTGAAAACATTGTGTCAAAAGAAGAAATTGCTCATTTTGAGCAATTTCTCCTTTTGTCACAATGTTTTCAAAAGTCGTCTGCTGCAGATGCGTCAAAATGCGTCAGGGTAAACACTGTTTTCAACAGATTTATAGTTCTATCATGACGGCCAGTTCACTGGCTTTCTCTAACCAGTTCTGCATACAACATTCTTTCAAGTCAACTGGAGTCGAATCCCGGTAGCTCAGTCGGTAGCGACGCGGGCTCTCAATCCAGGGTTGTGAGTTTGAATCCCGGCTCGGCAAACTTTCTTTCCGACGTTTGAGAAAAGTCATTGCGACATGCGTCATTCGTCTTCTACCAATGGGCTAAGTCTATGTGGAAAAGCAGCCAGTTGCTTGGGAAGATTGTTATGTGGAGTACTGGTGTGCGAAAACCAGGAAACATATGAGTAGGTGAACTGGCCGCCGTGATATGACTGAGAAATTGTTAAAAACGGTGTTAAACCCCAATCAATCAATCAAGGCAACTGGCTACCTTCCAACCTAGAACTATCTATTGGATCATTGTTGGGAGACAATGACTTTTTCAATCAGCAGAAAGAATAAATTAATGAGCCACGGTTCAAACTCAAGAACCTTCATATTGATACGCTCATTTGTATTGTCTTCAATAAGTGTACTTTCCTTTAACCCTTTCCTACAACCCTTTCCTACATACAACAAATCTGCAGCAGACGACTTTGAAAATGTCTAAGCAAAAACAGCAGAAAATTACTCAAATTGTAGGTATTATCACAGAAACAGGTTGAAAACATTATGGCAAAAGAAGAAATTGCTCGTTTTGAGCAATTTCTCCTTTTGTCAGATGGTTTTCAAAAGTCGTCTCCTGCAGAGGTTACAGAAAGCGTGATATATGGGAAAGGGTTATTTAATAATTTTTTCATTTTTGTGAAAAATAATTTCAAAGTCGTCTGCAGAGGAATTTTCAAGTCTTTATTATTCACATATATATCCAATTTACTTGCTCTCCCATGGCGCAGCTGCAATGCTTTGTCAATGTTAACCCTTTCCCACATTCAACAAATCTGAAGCAGATGATTTTGAAAACATCTTGACAACAATATAGAAAACGTCTCTAAATAAAATCATAATTCAAAGTGAAAACATTGTAGCAAAAGGTATACTTGCTCATTAAGAGCAATTTGTCCATTTACCACTCTGTTAACAAAAGTCGTCTGCTGTATAGGCAACAGAAAGTGTCTGTTAGAGGCAACATAAAGTGTATGTTAGAGGCAACAGAAAGTGTCTGTTAGAGGCAACATAAAGTGTATGTTAGAGGCAACAGAAAGTGTCTGTTAGAGGCAACAGAAAGTGTCTGTTAGAGGCAACAGAAAGTGTCTGTATGTGTGAAAAGGTTGATTTTAAAACATGTATAAGTAAAGAGTTCTTTTGTTCTTTTATTTCAGGGAATGATGACCACATTTTGTTTAAAGGACTATAATATTTGTTTTCAAGATCTGGGTCATCTTGTACATTATTTGCAGTAGATGTATACAGATTAGATGTCAGCTCATCTAAAGTTTAACATCAGCCCTACAAAACACACGAATACACATGCTATGATAATACTTACAGAGTTCTAGATAAGCATCCTAGGTACCCAGACTATTCATAAAATAATAGCCAGGGCATCGAGGATGTTACGATAAAGGGCGCATTTCATGTTCTAAAATCGTTATCTGACCTTTAAAACCTATGCTGTGGGTACTCAAAAAGATTTCTCTTCGTACCCACAACTTAAGGTGAAATGAGAAATAAGATAGAGTTTATGCAATGAAAACCTCTTGACTCCTTTTTATCTAGGCTTGTAAGTACATTCGGCACTTTTGTATCTATCGTGCATTAATTTACCCCTTTTGGAACATCATAAATCGTAGCAGATGTCTTTGAAACATCTTGGCAAGAATATGGAAAAAAATATATAATTTTATTATTATAAAGAGCCGAAAACATTGTGAGCAATGTTTTCCTTTTGCCACAATGTTTTTGAAAGTTTTCTGCTACAGATGCTTTGATGCATATGTATGTATAAAAGGCGTTAGAAACAACATCCATCTCGAATATATGCAATTTAAAATTGGCTTGATTTGTCTGAAACTGCTCATATCTTCTATTAATGCATCAATTACAATTGTTTTAAACAAGTCAGAAAGTTTTAGGTAACTATGTGTTTTTCTCACACTCAATTTAATTATTTGATGAGAAAAGCATTTTTGATGTTTGATAATCTAGGGTTTATTTTTGCAACAGTTTTAACAAGTACATGTTTGCATGAAGAGCTTGTGACTTTTTTCAGTTCTCAACAATGGAAAAGAAAATTATCTTCTACATACATGAATTGTTAAATTTGTTGACGAGCTTTGGCATACGAAAGGTATGCAACCTTTGAACAGTGAACAGCATGACCCTTGTGTTGACTATAGTAATGTAAATCTTTAGGTGTGCTAAAAAAATACAAAAAAAAACACCCCCATGTAATCACCGATATTTAAGGCCCTTATCCTTGACTTAAACAACAATTATAGTAGAAAGCTATTCTGATAGATTATCTAAATCCCATTGCTTACATGCATATTCAGTTCACATTGGTAAAATTATTTGTGTAGGAATTTATAGGAATCTGAAGGTTTAAAGAGACCATGAAGGGTTTTGTCAATGTTTGTCATGATAATGTATTTTGTCTTGTATTATTTCTATTGAGAAAGATAAATGTGAAAAGTACATTTTTTAACATCATTTGATTTTGTTACAGTCCTTATTTAATGCCTACATTAAAAGTGTGTGTACACATACAACACCGCCGTGCATATAAATGGCAAAACTGCATGTATTTCTTTAATATTAAATAGCCCTACATAATGATTTTAATGATCTTGTAGAACAAAATATAATGTTATTTTCCAAAAGCTTATAAAAAAAACTGGTCAAGTAATAAACATTTAATGTAAGAGTTTACCTTTATCCAAATGCTGTGATATGTTTTTTTGTGAACTTTAAATGTAAAAGAGCTGTTAATTGTTTGTTAAGTTGATCAATATTTACTGTTGAAAGAACATATCATGCTGTTCAAATATTGTTGATTAATTGTTGTTCAAGTTGAAATGTGAAATAAAAAATAAAATGAAAAACTTGTTCCTTTAACGATTTTCTTCCCGCTGTTGTGAAGAAAGCATGAACTCTACCGCTGATTTAACACTTTCCCACATACGACAATTCTGCAGCAGACGACATTGAAAACGTACCCAAATTCCCTTGAAATGATGGTACAATAATTGAATTCAGTTGAAAACATAATGACAAATTACTCGTTTTCTTCTTTTGTCGCCATGTTATCAAAAAGCCAACTGCTGCAGAGATTTCAGAAAACGACAATATGAGGGAAAGGGTTAAGTAATTCAATTATAGCTACAATTTGTAACAATGGAGTGTAACAGCAATAATACATAAGCCCTTTACCAAATACAAACACTTTCTGACACCTGCAGCAGATGTTTGAAAACATTGTGGCAAAAGGAGAAATTGCTCATCATGAGCAATTACTTCTCTTTCCGCAATGTTTTCAACTTCATTCAATAGTTGTTCATTCAATTATTCCTTTCCTTCACATAAACGCTTTCTGACGCCTCTGCAGCAGACGGCTTTTAGAAAACAGTGACACAAGAAGAAATTGCTCAAAACCAGGATTTTTTCCTTTTGCCACAATGTTTTCCACTTTTAGTCGTAGGTTATCCATTCAACTAAAAAGATTTTCTATTTGTTGACAAAATATGTTCAGTCGTCTGCTGCAAAATTGTCGTATGTGGGAAAGGGTTAATTAAAGTTACCATATTTTATTAGATTTGTTCAAAGTCTTCAGCTGCAGATGTGTTTTTTCCAGTGTGTTCAATTTACCTCCCAGTAAAGAATCATCACATGCCTAGTAACATAGTAATAGTATATGAAATGTAGCTTTTGATTGATGGGGGTTTAACAATTTCAACAATTGTTCAGTCATAGCATGGTGGCCAGTTCACCTACTCATGTGTTTCCTGGTTATCTCACAACAGTCTTTCCAATCAACTGGCTGCTTTTCAACATGACTTATAGCCCTTGGTGGAAGACTAATGAAGCTTGTCATAGTGACTTTTGTCAAACGTCAGAAAACATGTTGGCAGAGCTGCGGTTCTGGATTGACAGCCCATGTCACTTCTTGAATGAAAATTATACTTTAAGAAAGTCTGCAAATCCATAAAGAAATACACGCTATCAGGGTGATCACTTTAAAGTGTTGATCCCTTTCCTACATGCAGATGCTTTTTTAGGCATAATTTTAAACCGGTCTTTCATAAAGCTTTTTGATGCATCTGCAGCAGACGAATTTTGAAAAGTTGTGGCGACAAGAGAAATTCCTTGTGATTGCAAATTTTCCTTTTGCCATAATGTTTTCTTTTTTAAAGATTTTCCATATTTTGTTTTTGTTTTATCACCTCTAAAGTGTCTTGCCTGGTGAACGTTCGTCTCTGTTGTGTGTGTGGTCTTAAAATACCGTCGGGGTGTGTGTTGTTCTCTTCTTATCCGTCACTATTTGTCAGTATTTACCCTAAGAGAACCGGTTAAGAACTGCATAGACATGTGGTTATCTCCCCTTATGGTCAGTGATGCATTATCTATATAGTAGACTGGTACCAGGTCCATAATCACTACACTCCCCCTGACTTTATTAATGAAGCTGAGGCTGCAGGATAGTTGATACCCTACATCTGTAGATCCAATGCAATCATGTGTCACTGATGGCAGGCTTGTTTATGTTCTCTTAGCAGCACCGTCTTCAAGGTGCTCTTTCCTGGAGGTTGCTGGTATATGTCTTTTACGTAGACATAATCCTCTAACAGATGTTTCGCTCTGTACATTGTCCTAGATCGGGTACATCACCGGATCATAGACATTAATAACCTTTTCGCCTTTGCCCACACCAGGCTCTAGATCTCCTGGGTTCCATGGGAATATCAGCATGTCTTGATCGATGCTTGATCTGATATGCCTTAACATCGCTGCTGGGTTCAATCTTATTCTGGCTCACCATTCTCGTCGTAAGTTATTTTCCTTGACCCGTGTACGTAAGCTCTGACTTTCTACCGTCGCCTTCTTCTTGATAAGTTGGTATAGTTTTAACTGATTTGGGTGTATATCAGTGTCTGTGCAGCTGTCACAGACACACGACAATACCTGAGGAATCTTCAAAGCATCTCGGGCAGTTGTATGGTCATTGTATGTAACAGCGAGCTGTTGCTCCTGGTCTGATGTAACAACCAAGTAAGGCTTGGGTAATCAGTTCTTACCACGACAGGACGATTTTTCAAGTGTTGCTTATTCTGCTTCAAAAACCGAACCACTGCTAGTATATCCTTTCTGGTCTGGCAATAACTAATCTGTTCTTCTGTCAAAGCTTAGGTAATATATGCAATGACTCTGCGCTGGTCATTCTGTACCGTGTATAGTCTAGCCCCAATCATTTTGTCTGACAGTTGAATGTCTAGCTTGAGTTCAAATGCATTAGTTGGGAGGGATTATTTGTTTTGGTTGGAAACTCTCCAAATTGCAGAACGCAGCTTCCTCTTTTGACACCCCAGCGAAATTGGTTTTGGCCCATCAGCCTGTATAGAGGTTCTTCAATTTCATGGAAATCCTTGATAAACCTCTTGTGATGTCTTGCATATCTCCCATGAAATCTTCTAGATCCCTGGAACTCGTTGGCGTTGGCCACTTGTCGGGAATAGTTCTGGACATTGCCAGGCTATTGTTGCTTAAAAACCCCATTGAGAAATTCTAGAACAGAAGACATCGTTGTGGGTTAAACTTCAGTTCATGTTCTTGGAATCTGGTCAATATCTCGACAATACACTGCAGATGACTGTTGAAGTCTTTCCAAAGAACGATAACTTAATCAATGCACGCTAGCATTATTTTAACCTTTGCAAATACGGCAGTCTGTGCATCTCATCATGGGTTTCTGGCTCTGTGTATCAAGCTTTGTAAACCATGCACTCTCTGCTACTTGGCTCAAGCAATGGAAACACCTTGCTTGCTTATCTATTCATCATACACTGGTCAAGGCTCCAGTGAATAGATCCACCAACTTTCCTGATCTTCACAGGATTATTTCTATGGGCATTACACTTGGTTCAAGATGTAGCATTCTCTTCCCAATCCAAATTCTTTGGCACTTGACCTGCTTCAAAATTATTTGTTAAAGTCCTAGCCCTTTCACTCCAGCATCTATGAGCGTGATTTCGGTTGTGGAATATACCATAACAATCTCTCATCAGCTGGTGAACTTTGACACTTTCGTCTGCATTCATACTGTTGATGCCCAACTTCTCTTCCTTCTTTGTCTGGTAGGACTTTAGACACACGATAGGCTCTTCCCACTGCATTGCCTCTTTTCAGCAGCCAATATCGATCTGTCACACAAATAACACAAATGATGGGCTCTGATTCCTCACCAAGGACAACTCTTGGAACACGTGACTTCAGTCACTGGCTCTACTACATCAGTTGGCATCTTCATTTTCATGCAACGTTTAATCATGACTATGGGATTGGGGGCAAATCTCTCCTCTTTGCAATGATGACTCTGCTTACAAATGGATAATTTGCACCGTCGACGGTCATTCTCATGTTAGGGCCATCAAGGGTCATCTGTATCTACCACTTGTACAAATGCTCGACAGTATCATCTGTACTGCTTTCTTGCGGATCTCGGCTTGCGTCCGAATCCATTGTTAGACCTTTGCTCTCTTTATCTGAAGGTTGGTCTAGTCCTTCAGCATGACTCAATGGCAATCTATCTTTCTTCAAGTCCGGTCATGTTTTTCTGAAATGACTGGACTTACCATAACAAGCACCACTAACCTGTCTTTGGCGTAGCTTGATAAGTTCTGCCAGCAAATCCTGTAGCTTGCCTAAGGATTGCTGCATCACCTCGAAATGTCCATGCATCTGTGTATATTATGCCTTGGCATAATTTGATAGCCTTCTCTTTGTCTGCATACCAGTCTGGCAAACCATTTTATGTTTTGGTTCACTGCTAATGACTTGTTGTAACCCTTCTGACCCCTCTGGGATTTCCAAACGTAGAGCTGTGGGTGTGATCAGGTTCAGGATTTACATCGCGCCAAATGTCTCGTCAGACATCGGCAACACCAACGGCCTGGCATCACCAACCTCTCTCGTGAAGTTTCTCCATTGGTAGTTTACTTGTTTACAATAGTCACATCTCCCACAGGGCAAGCCTTCTATGCGTTCACAGGCTCTAGATTTAACTCCAAGAACCGGCATCCTTGATAGAACATCTGCATTCCCGTGTTTCGCACCAGCTTGATGTTTCTGGACCATGTTGTACTGTGACAACTCATTCACCCATCTTGCTAACTGGCCCTGGGGTTCTTTAAATCGCAGTAACCAAGTGAGGCTGGCATGATCTGTTCTTTCCTCTTGCCATGGTCATTAATGTTTGCAACAACTGTATATAGAGGTACTGGCTGGCCTTTTGGCCTGCATTCCACCTTGACCTGCTATGCATCTGAAATTTTATTATGACATTCCAGATTTTCTCCCCTTTCTAACAACGCCTGTGCTCTTTCTTCTTGTCATGGTCATCAATGTTTGCAACAGCTGAGCGGCCCCTATTGCGGTGGCTCAGCTGTGCAGCTGTAGCAGCATGTTGCAGTCCATTTCGTGGCATGCATCTGCCCACAAACTGCTCTATCTCATCCATATAGTTTGCCCGTGATGTTCTGTCATCTTGTTTGTCCGTCATATTTTCTTCTGTAGCATAGTACTAGTACACTCAAGTTGCAATGCTGTGTCTGGCTTTTGTATTGTCACATGCAGTTTTAAAATTAATTCTATTTCAAATTTAACCTTTTCCAATTCACTAGGTGACAAGACTGTTGACTAGATAGGAAATTAAAATCTATCCCATGCAACAATGAAATTGACTAAGTTATTTACTATCCCCTGCAGAATAAATTATCGGACCTGGCAAACCAATGTTTTCAATAGACAATTCCAAAATTAACAGTATTTGTTTTCAAAGAGTTTGACCACACACGACAATCACAGAGTAGCCTTTGCACCGAGCAAGCACTTATTCAGAGACCTTTTTTTTGCCATAACGCTGCCGTAAATTTATCTTTGGGCTGTATGCGCACGCACCTCGCTCTCTAACCGAAAGCATATCCTACAAAATAAGCTCTGTGCTTATTTGCAACAATATTCGGGGAAATTTGGACAAATACCACGCGAATTCAATTGACGTTCTACTCACGACCTCCTATGAGCTTGGTAATTATCAACCTCTAATGGCTGTGACCTTAAACAGCAAAGTTTTCTCGGTCCCACTCCCATCTGTTGACAAAAATCTTCAGCAGGATTCGAATCACTGCTGACACCTGTAAAATGTCTTGCCTAGTGTACGCGTGTCTCTGTTGTGTGTATGGTCTTATTAGACCGTCAGGGTGTGTGCTGTTCTCTTCTTTTAACTCTCACTTGTGGCATTGGGGGTGTAACGTGCTAAGATACCAGACTACATGACAGATGTGCTTGAACCATGGCACAATCATATAAAGATGACACACATGGCAATATTTCAAATCAAAATGGTAGAACAATGTAGAATGAAGAAGAGAAAGGCAGTAACGGCATACGGCTGCAATTTGACACAAACAGAGAAGAAGAACTTACTATATATCTGAAAGATATTAAAGAAAATGAAGCCACTAATGTTGTTCACTGAGAAATGGAAATGGAAATGCAGCCGATACAGATGGAACTAAAGATTCCGATAAAGCAAAGACAAATGACGGGGTTGGTTTGTGGTTTTAGGCGCGGCTCTTGTACGTTTGCTTATGGGTGGGTTTTGAACACCCTAACGGTATAATGTACTTACAGTTGTTATAGAAATACGGGAGGCGTTCGACAGAAACAGCCTGGGTCCTGTCTATCTTCTCTACATTACGCCTCTGTGCATGTCCATTAGCAAGTGCATTCGTGCCGGACCGTATAAGTTTCATGGACAGTGTGTTGTGCACACTTGGACTGTTCTTGTCTGTTCCTGCACCCCCATTACACTATCTGTATCTCAGTTATGGAATTCTTGGAGGTTTAGGAAGATCTATGGTATACACCTCAAGTCGGATATTATTTCAACAAGAAACGTGGTCTGGCCGTTGGTCTAGCCACATCTGGGGTAGGTTTCGGTATTTTCTGACAGAAGAAAGAAGCTAAGGTTGACAGGCCATTTGGATGCATATGTCGAAAAAGATCATCCTTGGAGTGGTGAAACTTGCGAGCTCGTTTGGACTGTTGTTGTTGTTTCAAGGAATATGTACTTTTATTGGACCAACTTTAGGAGCTATTCTAAAAGACCGTCAGGGTGTGTGTTGTTCTCTTCTTATACGTCACTATTTGTCAGTCTTCACCTAAGAACTGCCTAGACTTGTGGTAGGAGAGACAGGTTATCTCCCCTTATGGTCAGTGATGCATATCTATATAGTAGGCTGGTACCAGGTTCATAATCACTACACCACTATTCAATTATTTATTTTATTTTATAGAAATTCTCCATGTTTACTTAGATGCTTTCAAAGACATCTGCTGCAGACTTGTATGAGGGAAAAGGTTATATATGAGCCTTCCCACCAGAAAACCAACATTATTGACTCTGCGTAATGTAACAAGAGGGCCAAGATGGCCCTAAATCGATCACCTAATTGATAGTAAATTAATAGCAAATATTTAACTGCAAATATCTGGGAAAATTTTATCAGGGAGTGCAAATGAAACTGCAAAGGAGTGGACACTTCTCAAGAAACAGCTTATCAGTAAAGGCCATTTATATCTTGAAATCTAACAAGAACTTTAATAAGAATGGAATTATAAAGTTTTTGTCATTTTGCACCTTTCCTTATGCCGCCTTCCTGCCCTGTTTTTCAACGAAATCAATATGGCTTCAACAAATTATTTAGAGGGTCACTTAAGGAACATTTCTACCAAATTATCTTGCAATCGCAAAAGTAGATTATGGAGGAAAAGGATTTTAAAATTTGGGTATTTTTCTCACTTTCTGATGCCGCAGCAACCAAAGTTATCAATGGAATTTAAATCTTTGAACAATTTTGAAAGAGGACCACCAAAGGAACATTCTTGTGATGTTTTGTGGCAATTGGTCTATTGGAATGGTAGGAGTTGGTTGTCATTTGTAGCTAAAAGTTCAATTTACCCTTTTTGTGATGACGCCTGGTTGATATGATTGTGTAACCAATCAAAACGGCTTAAACAAATTAAATAGAGGATCATTACAGTAAGATTCGTATTATATTTTCTTAAAATCAGACAAGCACTTTCATAAAAATGGAATTTTCAAATTTTGTCATTTTGCCCCTTTTCTGATGCCGCCTAACTGCCATGTTTTTCGACCAATCAGTATGGCTTGAACAATTTTTATAGAGGGTCACCCAAGGAACATTTCTACCAAATTATATTTGAATCTGACAGGCAGATTCGGAGGAGAAGATTTTTTAAAGTTTGGACATTTTGTCCCCTTTCTGATGCCGCAGTAACCAAAGTTCTCATTGGAATTTTAATCTTTGAACAATTTTGAAAGAGGACCACCAAAGGAACATTCCTGTGATGTTTTGTGGAAATTGGTCTATTGGAATGGTAGGAGTTGGTTCTCATTTGTAGCTAAAAGTTCAATTTACCCCTTTTGTGCTGACGCCTGGTTGCTATGATTGTGTAACCAATCAAAACGGCTTAATCAAATTAAATAGAGGATCATTACAGTAAGATTCATATTATATTTTCTTAAAATCAGACAAGCACTTTCATAAAAATGGAATTTTCAAATTTTGTCATTTTGCCCCTTTTTTGATGCAACCTGACTGCCATGTTTTTCGCCCAATCAGTATGGCTTGAACAATTTTTATAGAGGGTCACCCAAGGAACATTTCTACCAAATTATATTTGAATCTGACAGGCAGATTCGGAGGAGAAGATTTTTAAAGTTTGGACATTTTGTCCCCTTTCTGATGCCGCAGCAACCAAAGTTCTCAATGGAATTTAAATCTTTGAACAATTTTGAAAGAGGCCAACCAGAGGAACAGTCCTGTGATGTTTCACGGAAATTGTCCTTGGAGTTTGGGAGGAGATGATGTTTAAAGCTAAAAGTTAACACCGGACGGACGACGGACGACGAACAAAAAGTGATCAGAATAGCTCAACTTGAGCCTTTGGCTCAGGTGATCTAAAAACACAGATCAGCCTGCACAGTCTACACAGGCTATGCCAGGCCAACACATTCCATCCCAGAGGAATAGAGTAATGATTCCTGAAACAGTAAATCCACAGGAGGCGTAAAGTGTCTGTCCGGGTTAGCCTGCGTGGCATAATGATGGTTTTCTCGTGGAATGGCTCATATATTAGTTGGATCGTGCCCTCGAAAAAAGGCAGGGCAGTTCTACAGATCACGAGTTGTTACTTTCCCCCGACTGTGGAAATGTTCTGTAAACAAAAGTATAATTTTCAAATTCAAATGAAAATATTGTGGCAAAAATTGAAATTGCTCATCATGAGCAATTAAATCTTTTGACACAAAGTTTTCAAAATTAGTCTGCTGCAGATTTCTCAAAATGTGTCTTCGAGTAGCAAAGGGTTAACCAACTGATCTTTTCCAAACATATAAACATGAAAGGAAAACAAGCCATGCCATGTTTTTCAATGGATCAGAATAATTTTAACATCTTGATAGAGACCCATGGAATATTTATGCTGAATTATTTCAAATAAGATGAATTCTTTGGACCCGAATGTTTTTACTAAATCACATATAAGGAAATCAAGCATAACTATTTCCCAGATCAATGAACATGACTTGTATATAAAACATTGAGATCAGCAGAGAAAAACAAAAGGAAAGAAATGTCAGGGATGTAGATCTTATCTATGTCCCTGAAAATATTTAGCATTTAGGATAAATTGGTCATAAAGATTCTCCTTTTTCTGCAATGTCTTGCAGAGACTTCCACTAAGATATCAATAAGATTTCTCTAAAATGAGGAGATAAGAACAACAGAACAACACATTATGTACGAAAATATATTTTTCCTCTTTTAAAAGCACATAAAACCGTATTGTAGATAAATACTAAAATAGTGTCTTTTACACACAAAGATTAACACATCTGAAGTATAATTGTACACATTGTGGGGAAAGAATTGCTATTTTTATTTTTTTATATTAACCCTTGTCCACATATAGATACCTTATGACACCTCTACAGCAGACGACTATTGAAAACATTGTGGTAAAAGGAAATAATTGCTTAATATGAGCAATTTCTCCATTTACCACAATGTATTTAATATTTTTTCAATAATTGTCCTTTCATTTATAAAAGTTGCATAGGTTTTACTAAATGATTTAATTAAAGTCGTCTGCTGCAGATTTGTTGTATGTGGGAAAGGGTTAAACAAAGTACTTCTTTCAATTGTTGGTAAGTTAGTTAAAGATAATTATTTTCAACTGATTTTTCATCCAAGATCCTATTAATTTTGAACCTTTATAAATCCTATTTTATACAGAACAGAAAAGACAACTGTTGAAATTGTCTTATAAAATGAAAAATTGCTCAGAATGATAAATTTCTCCGTTTCCCATGACAAAATATATGCTCCGTCTAACATTAAGGACAAAGCAGACAGATATTGGACTGAATGTTGTTAACTCTTTCTAAAATACAGCAAATCTCACCATAAATTTGTTTTCCTTTTAACACAATGTTAACTCGAGTCGTCTGCTACAGATTTGACAGATCACATGTGTGTGCGAATAAATTAAGAGCCATGCGGTACAGCTCAAAATCTTTGGGCAACGAATAAAAAAAAGAGTTTATTTAGAATTGAACCTTTATCTATGGCAAGACAGCATATAGGTTCCATAATATATATGAAAGACCAACCTTTAAGCCCTTTCCCACATATAGGCACTTTCTGATGCCTCTGCAGCAAAGAACTTTTAAAATCATTGAGGCAAAGAACTTTTAAAATCATTGTGACAAACAGAGAAATTGCTTACAAAGAGCAATTTCTACATTTGACACAATGATCTCAAATTTATTCAATAGTTATTCCATAATTTTGCCATAAATTTACAAAGTCATCTGCTGCTGATCTGTTGTATGTTGATTGATTGATTGATTGATTGATTGATTGATTGATTGGGGTTAAACGCCGTTTCCAACAATATTTCAGTCATTTCACGGCAACCAGTTTACCTATCCATGTGTTTCCTGATTTTCTCACACCAGCACTCCACAAAACAGTATTTCCAAGTAACTGGCTGTTTTTCGACTTAGTAAGCCCATTGGTGAAAGAGGAATAACGCTTGTCTCATAGATTTGTGTCAAACGTTGGAAAAAAAGTAGGCAGAGCTGGGGTTGTTAACTCACAACCCTCGGGGTTGTTAATTCACAACCCTTGGATTGACAGCCCGCGTTGTTACTAACGGAGCTACCGGGTCTTCGCGACCTGTTGTATGTGGGAAAGGGTATATACATGTGGGTGAACATCCACATGTTGTTTCAAGACTGAAGGTCAACGTCTTTTGGAAATGCATCATGACTAAACCAGAACATGGATAGAGTGACTTTTATAGAACAAGAGATCTATTTTGAGTCCCATAGTCTAAGACCTAAATGACACACAAAAATTTCCTTTCTTATCAAAGCTACCTGCCAATAAAATGTAGTTTGAACCATTCATATTAAATCAAGTCATTGAGTGGAAACAAACATTTCATGACCAAGCATTCTAAAAACCAGGCTTCAACTTTTGGTGCTAAGTTTATAAAGTAGACTCTTCCATGTTCAAAAAGGGCTGAATCTATTTTCTATTATAAGAGTTTATGATATTTATGTAACTTAAAGGCAAACAATGCTGATTTCAGGTGAGTAAGTTCATTACAAGCTAACTAACCTGAATCTGTATTATTTGCAAAAACCTCAATATTGCCATTGGTGCTGAAGAGTTAAACCATCCCCAATTCTGACGCATTTCAGACAACTTTTGAAAACATAGTCGCAAAAGGAGAAATTGCTCATAATGAGTCAAGTTCTTATACAATTTTTTGAAAGATTTGTTTCTTGTGGGTTTAAATGTCTGGACTTTTTACACTAAAGTTAAGGACTTGTACATTTTTTTTGGAAGATTCGTTTCTTGTGGGTTTAAGTATCTGGACTTTTTACACTAAAGTCAATGTCTTATACAATTTGTGTGTAAGATTTATTTCTTTTGGGTTTAAGTATCTGGACTTCTTACACTAAAGTCAAGGTCTTATACAATTTGTGTGTAAGATTTATTTATTTTGGGTTTAAGTATCTGGACTTCTTACACTAAAGTCAAGGTCTTATACAATTTGTGTGTAAGATTTATTTATTTTGGGTTTAAGTATCAGGACTTCTTACACTAAAGTCAAGGTCTTATACAATTTGTGTGTAAGATTTCTTTCTCGTGGGTTTAAATGTCTGGACTTTTTACACTAAAGTCAAGGTCTTGTACAATTTTATTTTGTATGATTTGTTTCTTGTGGGTTTAAATGTCTGGACTTTTTACACTAAAGTCAAGGTCTTATACAATTTGTTTGTAAGATTTGTTTCTTGTGGGTTTAAAAGTGAGCAGTTTGGCGTATCTCTTTAGCAGTTTGAACCAGTAACAGGATACGTCCTCCATTCTCAAGTGGTCCCAGATAAACTGACGTCCTCTATAAAGAAAAGAAATTATACTTAATTCTTTCCCTCTTATAGTCGCTTTCTGACGCCTCTGCAGTAGACGGCTTTTTGAAAACAAAAAATGTTTTACCACTTTTAGTCATAGGTTATCCATTAAATTATAGAGATTTTCTATTTTTTGACAAAATATGTTCAAAGTCGACTGCTGCAGAATTGCCATATGACGCAAAGGGTTAACTTGTGCCAACTAGAACACTTTCTTGCACACATCCTGTTGTAACCCTATTTCTCACATGCAGAAGCTTTCTGACGGCTCTGCAGCTGTTAACTTTTGAAAACATGGAGGCAAAAGGAGAAATTGCTCATAATGAGCAATATTTCCTTCTGTCACAATGCTTTAAAATCAATCTGCTGCATATTTTGTGTATGTAGGAATGACTCACTGATTTAGCTGCTTGAAAATATGAAAAAACAGAATTTTTCCTTCATCAAGCTTTTTGCTTAATGGGATCAACCTGATCTCTTACACGCATTCTGCAGCCTCTGCAGCAGAAGACTTTTGAAAACACTGTCACTCTCCTTGAATACTTTGTGAGGAGATGAGCAAACAATTTATTTTTAAAATTTGTGGACAACTGTGTTCAATTTAACTTAATTACTTAATTTCAACCAAACTTGACCCTCTTTCAAATACAAATTAGACTTGTGAAGGATTGATGACAAATGAGGCTATTCACAACGGTTTCTAAAACATGACCTGATGACCTAGTTTTTTACCCCACATGACCAAGTTTTGATAAGATTTAATGGTGGTTCACGTTCTTTTGAATTTCCATAAAGACTGGATATAAAATGTGGCATATAGAGTGTTCATAAGCTAAATGAGATAAACCATTGATTTAAGGCAGATAACTGGTTATCAAATACTGTAGGAACCTGAGAAAAATATTGTAACCAGAACTATTAACCCTTTCCCACATACATCAAATCTGCAGCAGACGAATTTGAATATAATCATGCAAAACCTCTAAAAATGAAAGTATAATTACTGAAAAAAGTTGAAAAAATAGTGGCAAAAGTCGAAATTGCTGGCTTTGAGCAATTTTTCCTTTTGTCACAATGTTTTCAAAAGACGTCTGCTGCAGATGCATCAGAATGCTACTACAAGTGGGAAAGGGATAACGCAAGCTACCAATCACCAATGTCAATTTGTTGACTTTCACTTTAGAAATAACAATGAATATTAATAGCTTCAAAAAGAGTAGAATTCCATCACTACAATTAACCCTTTCCCACATGCAGAAACATTTTTATGCATCTGCAGCAGACATTTTTGAAAATATTGTGGCATCAAGAGCAATTTCCTCTTCAGTCACAATGTCTTCAAATCAAAGAGATTTTCCATAGCAAAGCCCAAGTTTTTTCAAAATCGTTTTCTGCAGACTTGATGTATGTGAGAAAGGGTTCAAAACATCATCCTCACCTTTTAGCTACTTCATGTATAACTTCATCGTTCTCCTGAGCAAACTGTATCAGTTCCCTTAAACAAAACAAAAATTACGCATAATTAAATGTCTCGCCGTCCCCCGCTTTGACTATCAATGCAAGTGTAAAAAGACAAAAAAGTAAAAAAAAAAAAAAAAAAAGTACACAAAATTTATGACGCCCAAACCAATCTGATATGTTGAAAAACATTATTCATTAAATGTGTGTGCAAAATTTGTTGTTAATCTAACAAAACATGAAGAAGATATGTTTGATTCTCAAAACCCATTAAAATCCACCAAAATTCATGTGTTTTACCCTAAAAATAGGTTACATTCATAAGCTACAACTATGATTGAAGTTTGAAAACCCTAGCCATTGTACTTTTTGAGGAATTGTAAAAAAAAGAAACTTTAACTAAACACAATATACACACAAAAAACAAGAAATTAAAAAGAAATCCAAATGTTTGAATCAAAACCCCGTTTGATATGTTGAAGTACTTTATTTATGAAATGTGAGTGCACAATTTGAAATTAATCTAACAAGAAATGAAGAAGCAATGTCCAATTCTCAAACCGACCAAAAATCATGTTTTTTACCCCAGTCACTCTCAGCATCTTCAGCATACAACATGAAGAAGGGTATTAGATGTAATTTTATTCAATATATGAAAGCCCTAGCACCAGTACTTATTGAGAAAAAGTAAAAAACGAAACTTTAATGTTGAGCTAGACGCCAATGTTTGACGTTGCCGCGAGACAAAAATCTTTACCCATCACCCAAATTCTTAATCTTTGATGCCCAACATATCTTCCAAGAATTTTTAAGGATTCAACCATTTTTAAGCACACAACCTCTAGATAAAGCACGGATTTCATGATGTAAAATCCCAATCAACCCTTTAGCCTTTTCAACATTTGCTTTACAGATGACTTTTTAGAATGTTGTGGCAAAAGGAGAAATTGCTTCAGAGTAAATTCTACTTTCGCCACAAAATGTTCATCTCTATTCAATGATTAAACTTTTATTTATAAAAGTTAACATATTATATCAATCAAGACATTTTTGAAGTTGTCGGTTGCAGATTGAAGTTGTCGGTTGGATATTTATTGTATGTGGGAAAGGGTTAACCCTTTGCATGATATGGGCAATATTTGGAGCCTTTACAGCAGACAATTTTTGAAAGTTTTGATTCCATCTCAGCCCTTTTCCACATACAGCGTTTCTGATGTCTGTGCAGCAAATGACTTTTTATTTTATGTGGGAAATAAAAGGGATAAAACAACATTTATCTTGAAAGATTTTCTTGAAAGATTGTTCTCAAATCTGTTTAAAACAGACAACCTTCAAACTCGTCATTTCAGAGCATAAAATATTATTCTAGTAACTCTGAATACGTGTCTCGGTTGCCTATGCATGAGTAACAATATCACAGAATGTACAGTAAATACTCGACTATAATGCGCTGTTGACTATAAGATGTACCCCTGACTTTGAGGTCTCAAATTTAGGTGCAGTTAGATTTCAAATCTCATTCTTGAATCTTTAGAGATAAAATAGACTGGCACTTATAAAGACATTAGAATCAGAGTTTATTTACCATTAAACCTTTGAGTTAAGAAACATGTACTTCTTCATGAGTTTGTTATTAGCGCGTAAAATCAATAGGGATAAAAATTCTCACATTAAATGTTCAATTGTTGACAAGTTATATAATACTTGTACAATCAATAAAGATTTATGTTATTTTACATAACTGACGTAATAATTTAATAAAAAGAAGCTGTGTTTAGGGCGCTTTCTTGATGCAAACATATATCATGAAGACGGAGACATAATATATGTTGCAACATTTCCTCCCATCAACACAACTAACAACAATGATTGGGAATTATTTCTCACAAGCCAATTATGTCTTTTCCTCCCTCTATATTTCAACTTATCATTCTGGTATATAATATATCATGAAGCACAGTCAAAAAGGCCTTATAACAGGTAAACAAATCAGAGCTCTAGATAAGGGGCACTTTTCATGTTCTAAAATCCTTATTTGACATTCAAACCCTATGTTGTGTGTTCTCGGTGAGACAATTCTTTTGAGTACCCACAACATAGGGTTTGGTTGAATAATAAGAGAATAAATGTGGGGAAAGACCTGTCTACTCACTCTTATCTAGTCCTCCGAACAAATAATCAAAACTTACTTCACGTCACTCAGATCTTGTTTCACAGGTATATAATGAACCCAGGGCTTCATGGCAGGGTAGAAGAACTCCAGCCAGTCTTCCCCTTCTTTGTACACATGAAATACAACCGAGTCACACAAAAACAGATGTTTTAATCGAAAGCTAGCTGCTACACCACGAAAGTTAAATAAGTATCTGCAATATAAACAAAAAGGCCATAAAGTTGGCAAGATACTTCATAATCTTAACCATTTATCTAAATATTGTATTGTTTTGAATCTGTTTTGAAAAAAAATCACGAAAAATTGAAACTTCTAGTAAATTAAAGTGTGGTTTAGACATAGAGTTGATAACAATGTCTGTTGTCATTACTTCATACACTTTTTCTATCAGTATAACTTCTACCTACTTCAAATATTTTATTTTATAAATATATCTCAAGGGGTCAGTATCACTCCACTGCTATTTGCCAAAATTAACTCACTATAGCCATATAAGACAAAAGAGTCCCGCCCCCTGGCAGTTATACTTTTTGACCAATTAAGATTGTTTGACGAGGGTCACCAAAGGAACATTTCCACAAAATTATTTGATAATCCACTAAAATATTTCAGAGGAGAAACTAAAGCCAATATAAGGCTTCAACCCTGCGATGTTTATAGTCCAACGAACATGGCTTGAAGGAATCAGATAAAAGGTCATGCACCACATTGTGTCCATGTTTTTTAACAAGAGGCTCCACTGCCATAAGGCAAAAATTAAATCTCCAATCAGCCCCGCCCCCTGGCCATGTTTTTTTACCAATCACCATGGCATGAAGGAATCTTGTACACCTAAGGAACATTTCTGCAAAATTATTTGAAAATCAGCCAAATAGTTTTGGAGTAGAAGATTATTGAAGTTTTCACTAAAGCCAATATAAGGTTTACATCCCCAGCGCCTGGCAGCCATATTTTAAGACCAATCAACATGGCTTGGTGGAATCTAAAAGAGAGTCACACAAGGAACATTTCTAAAAAATATTTGAAAATCGGCGTAATACTTTTGGAGGAGATTTTTTAAGTTTTCATTTTAGCCATATTAGGCAAAATAGCCCCGCCCCTTTGCGGCCATAGTTTTCGACCAATCAACTTGGCTAGAAGGTATCTGATAGAGGGTCACCCTACGAACATTTCTACAAAATTATTTGAAAATCGGCCTAAAACTTTCAGAGAAGAAGATTTTTTAAGTTTTCACTATAGCCATATAAGGCAAAACAGCGCCATGTTTTTGGACCAATCAACATGGCTTGAAGGAATCTGTTAAAAGGGTCACCCAAGGAACATTTCTACAAAATTATTTGAAAATCGGCCTAAAACTTTCAGAGAAAAAGATTTTTTAAGTTCTCACTATAGCCATATAAGGCAAAATAGTGCCATGTTTTTCGACCAATCAACATGGCTTCAAGGAATCTGATAGAGGGTCACCCAAGGAGCATTTCTACAAAATTATTTGAAAATCTGCATGACACTTTTGGAGTAGAAGATTTTTTAAGATTTCACTATGGCCATATAATGTAAAATAGCCCTGCCCCCCTATCTAATCTGATAGAGGGTCAAAAAGGAACATTTATACAAAATTACTTGAAAATCAGCCAAACAAATTTAGAGAAGAAGAATTTTGAAGTTTTTTCTTTTGGTTGCCATGAAAACCAGAATTGTGCATGGATAAAAAAACAAGAGGGCCATGATGGCCCTGTATCGCTCACCTGATTGATTTTTTTCACTTTAGCTATATAAGCCCCGCCCCCTGGGGGCCATAGTTTCCGACCAATAAACTTGGCTTGAAGGAATCTGATAGAGGGTCACCCTAGGAACATTTCTACAAAACTATTTGAAAATCGGCCTGACACTTTTGGAGGAGAAGATTTTTTAAGTATAGCACTATAGCCATATAATGCAAAATAGCCCTGCCCACTGGCGGCCATGTTTTTTGACGGACAAAAGGCAATCATAATAACTCACCTTGAGCAAAGCTCAGGTGAGCTAAAAACAAGTAAATGTTGTATTGCAAGCAATACAAAAGTCCCCTACCAGATGAGGACAGCACATTGTGTCTTTTGACCTCTAAGTCTGACCTTTACATTTGAGGTTCGGGCCTGGGTATTGTGCATCATGCCACATTATCATGGTGAACATGTGTGCTTAGTAACTTGGGAATCCTATGATGCATTGTTGCGATGAGGGCCGGACAAGGTACAGTCCTATCAATCAGTTCTCATTCTGACCTTTGACCTCTAAGTGTGATCTTGAAATTTGAGGTACATGCCTGGGTCTTGTGCGCGACATGCCACCTTATGATGGTAAACATGTGTGCCTAGTAACTTGGGAATCCTATGATGCATGGTTGAGATATGGGCTAAACAGTTCAGACTACGCGAAAGTCATCAGTCCTTCAGTCCTGACTGATAAAAATGCATTCGGACTGACACATTTTCATGCAATAATTGGTTGAACAAAGAGGAAAATATATGAAAAATTAGCTTTCGGACCGACAGGTTTCAAAAGATTTCGTGAAGTCTGTTAAAACAGTACTCATTTTGACCTCTCAGTGTGACCTTGACATTTGAGGTACAGGCCTTGGTCTTGAGAGTGACATGCTGCCCCATCATCGTGAACATATGTGCCAAGTTTCATGGAAATCCTACGATGTATGGTTGAGATGCAGGTCGGACAAGGTACAGTCCTATCAAACAGTACTCATTTTGACCTTTAACCTCTAAGTGTGACCTTGACATTTGAGGTGAACATGTCTGCCAAGTAACTTGGGAATCCTATGATGCATGGTTGAGATGTGAGCCGGACAAGGTACAGTCCTATCAGACAGTACTCATTTTGACCGTTGACCTCCTAGTGTGACCTTGACATTTAAGGTACAGGCCTGGGTCTTGAGCATGACACATCGCCTCATCATGGTGAACGTTTGTGCCAAGTTTCTTGGAAATCCTAGGATGCATGGTGTAGATGCAGGCCGGATAAGGGAATCCTATCAGACTACTCGTTTTGACCTTTGACATCTAAGTGTGACCTTGCCATTTGAGGTACAGGCCTGGGTCTTGTTCCGCAGCAACCTCAATGGAATTTAAATCTTTGAACAATTTTGAAAGAGGACCATCAAAGGAACATTCCTATGATGTTTTGTGGCTGACAGAGTGATCAGAATAGTTCACCTTGAGCCGAAGATTTAAAAATCATTTAAAATGGAAGAAATTTTGGCGAGGAAATTAAGAGGATGCTTGCTGTGATGTGTCATCCCAATTGATATGCGGATTACAGAGGAGATGATGTGAACGGAAGATCAACACACAATGCATGTCGGACATACGGCCATCACAGTAGCTTACTGTAAGCAATTTGTGATCAAGTGAGCTAAAATTAGGCCAGACACTTTTGAGGTCAAGATTTTAAAGTTTCAACTATAGCCATTTAAGGCAATATAGCCCCCCTGGAATCCATGTTTTTCGAAGTACCATTTCTACAAAATAATTTTAAAATCAGCAAAACAGTTTTGGAGAAGAAGAATTTTAAAGTGTTTTCCTTTTAGTTGCCATAGAAACAACATTTTTGCTTTCATCAAAAAACTTTGAAGGAATTTAGGAGGATGCTTCCTGTGAAGTTTCATGTCAATTGGCCAAGTGTTTACAAAAGATAAGTTGTTTGAAGCCTAATGCAAGAACAGATGCATTCACAACAGACAACCTGCTATGATATGAGCTCAACTTGCTTTCAGCCAATGGAGCTAAAAAAGAGAAACCCTACAATACCTTTTTTTAAAAGTGTTATTAGAGTTATCGTTTTTAGAGTATTGTCAACAATGCTGGATTATCTCCCCATTCCTATAAACAATATGCATAGCATTCAATCATCACCACAGCTAAGGCATTGGACTTCCATTATAAGAGTACGTGGTCAAATGCTTTATTAATTCAGGCATACATTTGACTTTCGGTACTGACCAAACTAGGATCATTTTCCGTCTTATTGCAAGTGTTCCTACTTACTTGTATTTACAATGATCTTTTAGTGGTATTTCCTTGGCTGGATCTCTACCTAAAGTATCCTGAAATTAAAATAGTAAGAGGCTATTTGACATGATTGAATACAATAATTAATCCTTTCCGACATGCCAACATAATTTGAAAACATGTGATAAATAGATAAATTGCTCATAATGAACCAGTTGTCCATTGGCCAGAACGCTATCATCTCTATTCAATACTTGTAGAGATTTCTTGATGCTTGTCTTTGAGCATATATAGAACTGCAAGTGAGCCATTGCATGAGAAAAGGTACATGTAAGCATTTTTATTTTGGATTCAGATTATCTTGTCTACCTGCTCAGTCTTATCAGAATCTTGACAGATTGTTCTAACAAGCTTGTTTAACCCTTTCCCTCATACAACAAATCTGCAACAGACGACTTTGAACATATTTTGTCAAAAAATAGAAAATCTCTATAATTGAATGGATAACCTATGACTAAAAGTGGAAAACATTGTGTCAAAAGGAGAAATTGCTTGTTTTGAGCAATTTCTTCTTTTGTCACTATGTTTTCAAAAAGCTGTCTGCTGCAAAGGCGTCAGAAAGCGTCTATATGAGGGAAAGGGATAAGTAATATGATAAATCTTTGAGATACTGCGAAATGAACAGGGTGATCTGGATCGATACTGTTTACAAAAGCCAACTTGTACCTCTTTCAATGCAAGGTTCAAGTAGAAAAATATATAGATATGAGCTGTTCCGCAAGAAAATCAACATTGTAGACTAGATCATTGAGCCGCCCTGTTATTTCAGTACTATCTGTGTTGAGAAAAGCTTTTCCTGAGATGTTAAAGATGAAGCATCTTCACTATCATCTTTTTCCTGTAAAATGTTATTCAACAATGATATAAGTGTGAACCTAAACCCCGTTTCAACATGTGCACTTATGAGCCGTTCCACAAGGAAACCCAGAGTGTGGACTCTTCGTAAAGTATTGACCCTGATCAGCTTAAGCATGCCACCCTGAACAAACACGTTAAGCCTCCTGTGGATTTTCTGTTTCAGGAATCATTACAATTTACTCTATACCTCTATCTGATAATCCCCCTGAGACGGAATGTGTCAGCCCGGATTGGCCTGTCCGGACTGCGCAGGCTGATCTGAGTCGCTATAATGCGCAGTCCATAATGTTGGTTTTCTCGTGGATTGGCTCATATATATATCATGTCCAGAGCCAGACAAATTATAAAATGTATCTTCGTCAATGCAGTAGCAAGGCCAGTCTGGGCAATAAAGCACCCCGATAAATCCAATTCATATAATATGCTGTTATGGATAAACAGTATACCTCTTTGGATTTCCAGGCCTGATTTTTGGTATATTCAGCATCCACTAAATCAGGTTCTGCCCGCGACAATCTTACCAGTGGATCGCGCTGGGAACTTGTTCTCGACCCTCGAAAGAATCCTTTGTTCAATTTTTTGTCCCAAGGCCATTCATTCGCAGCCCTACATAATATATAGTATGAATACTTTATTTTATAGACATGCTCAATATAAAGTCTTAAGTTAACCCTTTCCCTCATATAGACGCTTTCTGACTCCTCTGCAGCAGACGGCGTTTTGAAAACATAGTGACAAAAGAAGAAATTGCACAAAACGTGCAATTTCTCCTTTTGCCACAATGTTTTCCACTTTTTGTCATAGGTTAACCATTCAATTATGGAGATTTTCTATGTTTTGACAAAATACGTTCAAAGTCGTCTGCTGCAGAATTGTCGTATGAGGGAAAGGGTTAAGAGTGTTAATATGAACTAGTTTTTGAAAAGAAACAGAAGTGTCAATATATCAGTGAAAGAAATTAGAGTTCTAGATAAGAAGGGGTGGGGTTTACAGCTCTTTTTTCCGCAATATTTCTCTTTAGTCTCTTATTATCCAACCAAACCCTATGTTTTGAGTACCCACAAAATAGGGTTAGCGGATAAAACTAGAACTATCACTGAAGATGATAAATACCCCCTAAACAGCACCTTGACCTTCACCATAACTTAATAAGTAAAAGGGACATAACTCAGTAAAATAACATGCATTTGTAACCCCTTTAGGATATGCACATCTCCTCTTGGTATAGAAGCTTCATGTAAAATGTTATTGAATTCCACCCAGTGGTTTGTAAGAAATAAGCCTGACACAGAGACTCCTATATACTCTCTCTTCTTCGAAGGGGGGTATAATAAGGATTTTAGAACAAGAAAAACGCTCCTTATCTAGAGCTCTGAGTGAAATACTCTTTGCCATATACAATCTGCCGTAGACGACTTTATAAATCAAGATATGATTAATTAATCGAGTTGAAAACATTTTGGCAAATGGTTAATATGCTCATTATAGTCATCAAAATGTGAAAGTCTGATAGACCCATAGACAGACAATGAATGGAGATGGAATCCCTATGTGGCACCCTTCCAAGGCAGTTGATACTTCAGTTTTAGACACTAATAGGTTACAAATTGATGTCAAATAGAAATAACAGAAATATAAGTTTTGAGATAGTGACCTTGCATATATGTATGTATATATATGTATATATGTGTGTGTATGTATATAAATTATTCTATCAGGGTTCATTATAGATCTTAACCCTTTCCCTCATATAGACGCTTTCTGACGCCTCTGCAGCAGACGGCTTTTTGAAAACAAAGTGACAAAAGAAGAAATTTCTCCTTTTGCCACAATGTTTTCCACTTTTTGTCATAGGTTATCCATTCAATTATAGAGATTTTCTATGTTTTGACAAAATACGTTCAAAGTCGTCTGCTGCAGATTTGTCTTATGAGGGAAAGGGTTAAACAACTGTGCCAATTGATCCCAATTAAGATGAATAATTGGGCCATGTGCATGGCAACAAGTGCAATAAATGAAAACGGATTATTTTTTTGTCTGAATATCTTAGTTATAAAGTGTTTGATCTATATCCTGCACTCAAGTGCTTGTGTATATTGTCAATTTGTAATCATATAGAAGATTCTATGTGAACAGGTCAGTTGGTCTTTTAATCAAAGTTTACCAAACAGAAAACAGAGAAGCAAAAAATCGCTTTGTGACCAGTTTAACCCTTTTCCACCTACAGAAACATTTTGACGCAATAAGCAGCAAACGACTTTTGAAAACATTATGGTCAAAGGTGAAATTGCTCATGTGTGTGTCATGCGTGCATGCATATGCCTGTGTGTGCGTACCTGCGAGCAACCGTGTTTGATTAAATGTTATTGTACATTGTTGTGTCAAAATACCACTGTACTTAGTTATTAACATGTTTTTATATGACACATTCTAGCATCGCATACAACAAATACTACCATATCCTCTGAATATTCTTTTGTGAAAAGAATTTCTGATGGATGTTCAATGTACGGAGGGATTCATTAGATGTTTGTGTATGGTTGTTGATGAGATAATTGTAACAGATCATGACGAGAGCGAAGGTTAGTTTCTAACTGCATAATCTCATGCATATGCACCTCCATACCAGCGTTCATTACAAGTAGATGCACATCACATGCAACTATACCTGCATGCAGGAAAATGGATGCTCAACCCTTTTCCCTCATAAGAAAATTCTGCAGCAGACGACTTCGAACATATTTTGTCAAAAAATAAAAATTCTCTATAGTTAAATGTACATGTATAACCTATGACTAAAAGTGGAAAACATTGTGGCAAAAGGAGAAATTGCTCGTTTTGAGCAATTTCTTCTTTTTTCACTATGTTTTCATCATGAGCAATTTCTCCTTTTGCCACAACGTTTTCAAAAGTCATCTGCTGCAAATGCGTCGGAATGCGTCTGCAAGTGGGAAAGGATTAACAAGACTTATGCCACAACAAGCTGTGCATGGATTTAACAACAGTGTTACCTTGGTATCTGTTCACGCTGTTCATCCCAGCGCCCAAGCCCTGTTGGATAGATAGGCCAGACAGCTGGACCACCCTCCCAGAAGGTCCAAGCAGGATACATTATGTCCCAACTCTCTCGCTCCTTAAACATAACAAGTTAACAGTATGGTTAAAGCAATGGATAAATCCAGCGAGAAAATGTTCGTCAATATTTTCCTTCAATTTGGCCTAGTGACCTAGTTTTTTACCCAACAAGACCCATTTACGGACTTGGTCTAGATAGAAGTTTCAAGCTGCTCAAGTCAAATATGCGGTCTCTTGAGCATTAACAAGATCTTTCTAGATATTTGCCTTGTGACTTAGTTTTTGTCACGGAAAGAAGATTGGAAGAAAACAGTGGCCTCTATAGAGTTAACTAGCAAATTCATAACACCGCCGTCAGAAAAGGGATGATGGACAAAAGGCAATCACAATAACTCACCTTAAGCCCTATGTCCTCAGGTGAGCTAAAACACTTATTTTGTAGACATATGAACATTATGTCATGCACATCTCTAATATAACGTTTATGTTCAATGGTGGTAGAAAGACTCATCTGATTTCCTTTAGAAACATTGCAAGGATGACGGATTATGAAAAAGTTTGTATCAAATTTCAGTAGGCATGAAGTGAATTGTATTCTCTTCTAACCCTTTTACACATACAACACATCTGCAACCAACGGCTTATATCTATGCAAAATTATGAAAATTATGAGTATATTAAAATATTTTAAGTTGAATTGAATTGAAAACACTGTAGCAAAAGAAGAAATTGCTCAATGTTTTCAGAAGTTGTTTGCTGCATATGCGTTAAAATGTGTCAGGAAGCTGGAAATTATTAATTTTACGATCAGGTGAGGAGCATTATCCGTTGATATTGTGACTTTTTAATACAATCAAATCTGGAGAGTTGGTAAAAATAGCATTGATTTACCAGAATGGGTCCAAGTCCAACAACCCTACTTAGCGCTGAGTATTACTTAACCCTTTCCCGCATACGACAATTCTTCAGCAGACGACTTTGAACATATTTTGTCAAAAAATATAAAATCTCTATAATTGAATGGATAACCAAACGTGGAAAACATTGTGGCAAAAGGAGAAATTCCTTGTTTTGAGCAATTTCTTCTTTTGTCACTATGTTTTCAAAAAACCGTCTGCAGCCGAGGCGTCAGAAAGCGTCTATATGAGGGAAAGGGTTAATGCTACGTTAGGTTGTTGGAATTGGACCCTGGTGTTATAATACTTCTCATAAATAGGTTAAAATTGATTTTCCTAGAGCAAGGCTCATATCTTCTGAAGCCTTTGCATACATTCCAGTTAATTGAACATAAGGGCTAATTGGACTAATTGGGTATTCTTTATAAATAATTTTGTTAGACCCTGGTAGCTAAGTCGATAGCGAAGCTGGCTTTGAATCAAGGGGTTTTGAATTTCAAACACAAGCTTGGCCAAATGCTTCATACTTACAACTAATCTGCGCAGACAACTTAGTTAACATTGTGGCTAAAAATATGAAAAATCACCATAAATAAGAGTTTAATTATAAAAAAAGATTGAACACATTGTGGTGAAAGAAGATATTCGCCTTTTGTCACAATGTTTTCAAAAGTCATCTGCTGTGGATGCATCAAAATGTGTAGGTGGGAAAGGGTTAATTGATTGACTACTGTATCCGTTAATTGATTAATCAACAGAGGGATTACTTACAACTTTGCTGAAAGAAAAGACAGGTTTTGCATCTCTAAATTTGTTCGACTGTGGGTAGTCTCTAGTGTTCAACATAAACTCCATGTCGGGCAGTTTTTTAATCACTTCAAGAATAAAGTGTTCCACTCCCTTACATCTGAAACATAACAAAGAGCATTCAAGAAAAAGGTGTTCCGCTCCTTTACATCTGAAACATTAGAAAGAGCATTCAAGAATAAAGTGTTCCACTCCATTACATCTGAAACATAACAAAGAGCATTCAAGAATAAAGTGTTCCTCTTCATTACATCTGAAACATAACAAAGATCATTCAAGAATAAAGTGTTCCTCTCCCTTACATCTGAAACATAACAAAGAGCATTCAAGAATAAAGTGTTCCACTCCTTTACATCTGAAACATTATAAAGAGCATTCAAGAATAAAGTGTTCCACTCCTTTACATCTGAAACATTACAAAGAGCATTCAAGAATAAAAGTGTTCCACTCCTTTACATCTGAAACATTATAAAGAGCATTCAAGAATAAAGTGTTCCACTCCCTTACATCTGAAATATTATAAAGAGCATTCAAGAATAAAGTGCTCCACTCCTTTACATCTGAAACATTACAAAGAGCTTTCAAAAATCAATCAAGTGGTCTGGGAATCAAATCCACTTCAGGGTTCTTGATCATTCTGAGGTGCTTTTACGTGGTTCCCATTCAACTAGGTCAAGTACTGGTCCCTATCAGAAAAAAGTGCCTTGCTTGTATCGGTGCTATACACTGAGCATGTAAAGGAACCAAAGTGTCTTTTCGGAAATAGCTGTGGTATCACATTAAGACATCTCATATCTTACTCTCTTAAATTTATCTGCAGAAATGGGTCTCCTATATACCCTCCAAAAACTTTGTTTACCTTGACCTTAGAACCACTCAGACACAATCCTTCAGCTATCTATGTTTTATATAACTGGCTTTTAACTGACTATTAACTTTAGAAGTAACTATTCCACTGCTTGAACCGATTTTGTGAAGCATGTGCCAACAGTAAAACCACATGCAACATCTCTGCAGCAGACAACTTTCTAACTCCCTTTAATTTAAAGTACAACCATTGAATAAAGTTAAAAACATGGTGAAAAAAGGAGAAATTGCTTGTTTTCAGCATCTTCTTGACTTCTATTGTTGCCATGTTTTCAAAAAGTTGTCTGTTGCAGAGGCGTCAGAAGGAATAGGTTAACCTAAACTTAAAATGAGAAGAAATTTGAAATCATATCAAAATCAACTGCAATTCCAAGTGTCTACTTTGACCCTTTGCTGCTAAGAGATGCATTTTAAAGCATCTGCAGCAGATGATTTTTGAAAACACACTGTCACTGTGGCAAGAGAAGAAATTGATCATTATGAGCAATTTCTCCTTTTATGACAGTATTTTCAAATCTATTAAACTAATTATTACTTGCAGATATTTTCCATCTTCTTGCCTACATGTTTTTAAAAGTCGTTTGCTGCAAATTTGTGTGTTAGGCAAAAGGTTTTAAACATACAACAGTGTCCCCATATAAATTTCAATTTGATAGTACAGTTAGAAAGAATGAAAGATAAATCTGGATGTGTAGACCTTTCTATAAATAACTCGCTCAAATAATTTGAATCATCCGCCATTCTGTATCAGAACAAGCAAATTCATGAAATTTTTATCCCCCGCTTGCAGGAAATATTGTAGGAAAATGTTGAGGTTAGGTTTAAACATGTCAGTAGACTTTTTATTGAACATGTATTAACGGTTAACATTTGTGGCAGTTATTGCACGGAAACAGCAACAAACAACATTTTTTGTTAAATAAGGGGCCATAACTCCACCGAATAAAGTCTACAGAAAGTGACGATCGAACTTGGCCTAGCCCTTAAGGCATTTAACCTTGTTACCAAGTTTGAAAACAAGAGTACCGCAAACGGTACATAATACGCCCGTCAGACTCATGCAGAATTTGACAAATATCTTAAGTCCAAAAAGGGGCATAACTCATGCAGAAATTGACGAAATCTGAAGAAACGTGAATTTGATCTATGGCACATGACCACAAAGCCATATACAAAATTTCAGCGTAATACATGAAAGCATGTAGAAAAAAATGCAGAAAACAAATATTCTAAGTCCAAAAAGGGGCATAACTCATTCAAAAATTGACGAAATCCCAGGAAATATGAACTTGATCTGTGACACATCACTAGAAAGCGTTATACAAAATTTCACCTCAATAGCTCAAAGTATGTAGGAAAAAAGTGCGGAAAACCCGAACGGACGGACGGAGGGAGGGACGGACGGAGGGAGGAAGGGACATGACCATACCATAATAAAACGGTTGTATAAAAAAAGGTTCACATTTGTGGCAGTTATTGCACGGAAACGGCAAGAAACGACATTTTTTGTTAAATAAGGGGCCATAACTCCACCAAATAAAGTCTGCCGAAAGTGACGATCGAAGTTGGCCTAGCCCTTAAGGCATTTAACGTTGTTACCAAGTTTGAAAAAAAAAGGTTCACATCTGTGGCAGTTATTGCACGGAAACAGCAAGAAACGACATATTTTGTTAAATAAGGGGCCATAACTCCACCAAATAAAGTCTGCCGAAAGTGACGATCGAAGTTGGCCTAGCCCTTAAGGCATTTAACCTTGTTACCAAGTTTGAAAAAAAAAGGTTCACATTTGTGGCAGTTATTGCACGGAAACAGCAAGAAACGACATTTTTTGTTAAATAAGGGGCCATAACTCCACCGAATAAAGTCCGCCGAAAGTGATATTCGAACTTGGCCTAGCCCTTAAGGCATTTAACGTTGTTACCAAGTTTGAAAAAAAAAGGTTCACATTTGTGGCAGTTATTGCACGGAAACAGCAAGAAACGACATTTTTTGTTAAATAAGGGGCCATAACTCCACCGAATAAAGTCCGCCGAAAGTGATATTCGAACTTGGCCTAGCCCTTAAGGCATTTAACGTTGTTACCAAGTTTGAAAAAAAAAGGTTCACATTTGTGGCAGTTATTGCACGGAAACAGCAAGAAACGACATTTTTTGTTAAATAAGGGGCCATAACTCCACCAAATAAAGTCTGCCGAAAGTGACGATCGAAGTTGGCCTAGCCCTTAAGGCATTTAACCTTGTTACCAAGTTTGAAAAAAAAAGGTTCACATTTGTGGCAGTTATTGCACGGAAACAGCAAGAAACGACATTTTTTGTTAAATAAGGGGCCATAACTCCACCGAATAAAGTCCGCCGAAAGTGATATTCGAACTTGGCCTAGCCCTTAAGGCATTTAACGTTGTTACCAAGTTTGAAAAAAAAAGGTTCACATTTGTGGCAGTTATTGCACGGAAACAGCAAGAAACGACATTTTTTGTTAAATAAGGGGCCATAACTCCACCGAATAAAGTCTACAGAAAGTGACGATCGAACTTGGCCTAGCCCTTAAGGCATTTAACCTTGTTACCAAGTTTGAAAACAAGAGTACCGCAAACGGTACATAATACGCCCGTCAGACTCATGCAGAATTTGACAAATATCTTAAGTCCAAAAAGGGGCATAACTCATGCAGAAATTGACGAAATCTGAAGAAACGTGAATTTGATCTATGGCACATGACCACAAAGCCATATACAAAATTTCAGCGTAATACATGAAAGCATGTAGAAAAAAATGCAGAAAACAAATATTCTAAGTCCAAAAAGGGGCATAACTCATTCAAAAATTGACGAAATCCCAGGAAATATGAACTTGATCTGTGACACATCACTAGAAAGCGTTATACAAAATTTCACCTCAATAGCTCAAAGTATGTAGGAAAAAAGTGCGGAAAACCCGAACGGACGGACGGAGGGAGGGACGGACGGAGGGAGGAAGGGACATGACCATACCATAATAAAACGGTTGTATAAAAAAAGGTTCACATTTGTGGCAGTTATTGCACGGAAACGGCAAGAAACGACATTTTTTGTTAAATAAGGGGCCATAACTCCACCAAATAAAGTCTGCCGAAAGTGACGATCGAAGTTGGCCTAGCCCTTAAGGCATTTAACGTTGTTACCAAGTTTGAAAAAAAAAGGTTCACATCTGTGGCAGTTATTGCACGGAAACAGCAAGAAACGACATATTTTGTTAAATAAGGGGCCATAACTCCACCAAATAAAGTCTGCCGAAAGTGACGATCGAAGTTGGCCTAGCCCTTAAGGCATTTAACCTTGTTACCAAGTTTGAAAAAAAAAGGTTCACATTTGTGGCAGTTATTGCACGGAAACAGCAAGAAACGACATTTTTTGTTAAATAAGGGGCCATAACTCCACCGAATAAAGTCCGCCGAAAGTGATATTCGAACTTGGCCTAGCCCTTAAGGCATTTAACGTTGTTACCAAGTTTGAAAAAAAAAGGTTCACATTTGTGGCAGTTATTGCACGGAAACAGCAAGAAACGACATTTTTTGTTAAATAAGGGGCCATAACTCCACCGAATAAAGTCCGCCGAAAGTGATATTCGAACTTGGCCTAGCCCTTAAGGCATTTAACGTTGTTACCAAGTTTGAAAAAAAAAGGTTCACATTTGTGGCAGTTATTGCACGGAAACAGCAAGAAACGACATTTTTTGTTAAATAAGGGGCCATAACTCCACCAAATAAAGTCCGCCGAAAGTGACGATCAAACTTGGCCTAGCCCTTAAGGCATTTAACGTTGTTACCAAGTTTGAAAAAAAAAGGTTCACATTTGTGGCAGTTATTGCACGGAAACGGCAAGAAACAACATATTTTGTTAAATAAGGGGCCATAACTCCACCAAATAAAGTCCGCCGAAAGTGATATTCGAACTTGGCCTAGCCCTTAAGGCATTTAACGTTGTTACCAAGTTTGAAAAAAAAAGGTTCACATTTGTGGCAGTTATTGCACGGAAACGGCAAGAAACAACATATTTTGTTAAATAAGGGGCCATAACTCCACCAAATAAAGTCCGCCGAAAGTGATATTCGAACTTGGCCTAGCCGTTAAGGCATTTAACCTTGTTACCAAGTTTGAAAAGAAACGGTTCACATTTGCGGCAGTTATTGCACGGAAACGAAGTGTGACGGACGGACAGACGGACGGACGGACGGACAAACCGAAATTAATAACCCCCCTTTTTTTCTTCGAAAAAGCGGGGGATAAAAAGGATAAAGATTGCTTACCTCATAGGCAACATACAGTTTGTGGTTTATTATCTGATAATGACTGGTTCCCAGATGTTTAGCTTAACCCTCTGCAGCAGACAGCTTTTTAAGAACATAGTGACAATAGAAATTGCTCAAAACAAGCAATTTCTCCTTTTGACACAATGTTTTCCATTGAATTATAGAGATTTTCTATTTTTTAACAAAATATGTTTAAAGTTGTCTGTTTCAGAATTGTCGTATGAGGGAAAAGGTTAATGGCTTTTGAAAACATTGTGGAAAAAGAAGAAATTAGTCAGTGTTTTCAATTCTTTTCAGTAATTACAATTCCATTTTCAGTGGTTGTCCATATTTTTGTCCTGATGTTTTCAAGTTGTCTGCTGCTGATTTGCTGTATATGGGAAAAGATTAATTAACCCTTTCCCTCATATAGACGCTTTCTGACGCCTCTGTAGCAGACAGCTTTTTGAAAACATAGTGACAGGAAGAAATTGCTCCTTTTGACACGATGTTTTCCACTTTTAGTCATAGGTTATCCATTCAATTATAGAGATTTTCTATTTTTTGACAAAATATGTTCAAAGTCGTCTGCTGCAGAAATGTTGTATGAGGTAATGGGTTAAAAATGGCTCACCTTGCAGGGAACATACAATCTGATTCCCTGTACAGTTTGTGGTTGATTATCTGATAATGACTGGTTCCCCGATCTTTGGCTTCATTCAATTTGTCTAAACTAATTCCACTTTTCTCCCAGACAGCAAGATCATTGTCAATAACACTGAAAAATTCACAATATTACACTTTCTATCACAGACTTCCAAAACGTAACGCATCAAATTACTTTGAACAAATATTATGGGAAAAGTAGCAATTTCTCCATTTCTCTTTATTTCTTACTTTTTCCACAGTCATCTCCCCTAATGTGTTTTGTATTAAACCATTTTTAGACATCTTGAATCATAGAATGTATGCTTTAAATTTGAAAGAGTATAAAATAGCATTAACCTTTCATATTCAAAATTTCTTGTCACAAGTAAAGAAGATCTTTAAAGTGATTCAGGTAATAAAAGATAACCCTTTCCCAGATATACTCTTTTTTAGGCATCTGCAAAACAGAATAAGATCTTTGAAAACATTGGGGCAAATGAGCAATTTCTCCGTTCGGCACAATGTTTTTTTCAACTCTACTGCTAAGACCTATATTTTAAAGAGATTTTTCATTTTGTTCTCAATATATAACAAGCATGTTTAAATGAACCCTTTCCCTTTTGTAGACACATTCTGACGAATCAGTCTGCAGTAGACGATTTTTGACAACATTATGACAAAAGGTGAAATTGCTCAAAACGAGAAAGTTGACCTTCTGCAACTATGTTTTCAACTTTTTTCAGTAATTATACATTCATTTATAGAGATTTTCCATGTTTTTGCATGGCTGTTTTAAAAGTGGTCTGCTGCATATTTGCTGAGGTAAGAGACTAAGAGGGTATCCCCGGTGCGTCTCATCGTTTCGTGCATTCCCATTCTAATTGAAAATTTTAAATAAGCTTGCTGAAAAATAGATCACTTTGTAGCTTAATTGCTCATTTTAATTTTTTCAAAAAGTTCGGTAAATATGTCTTTACCCATACCACTGTCGCCATCTTGAAAGGTTACAAAGGTCACATGACCAATGCAAATTGATTCCAATTCTCCCAAATACCCTAAAACCCAACAGCCAATCAGATGCACGAAACCATTGGGACAGCTTCTACCTGATTCAGATTAGTTGACCTTCATATTTTCAAGTTACATTTACCGACCATTCATGATTGTTTTTGTTTTATTTGTTTATATATATTCAATTTCCTGACAACCCGCTATAATGACGCATGCATGGAATATATGGTTAGCATGCACGAAAAGACATGAGCAGATAAACCTTACCTTTCATGACAGGAGCAATCATCCTGAATACATTCCTGGTATACAGATACAGCCTGATCAATTAACTTCAGATACTTCTTCCATTTTGTGTTTGATTCTGGGGATAAATTATTTGGAAGAATATACATGGAGCAGCTGACAATGTTTACAAGTCTTCTGCTGCAGAGGCATCAAACTACATCTATATGAGGGAATTGGTTAAATATTTCCTGTGACAGATGATTGTTCCTTTGCCTGTAGAGAGAGATTATGGATTAAAGGAGAAATTTCTGAAAGCAAACTGTTTCTCCTTTTCCAACAATATTTTCAACCCTGTATGCAAACTTTTCTTTTCATATAATTTAACATGGGAGAGAAACGTCAATAGAACTGTCACAGTGTGTGTTTTAAAGTACGTAATTAATTGATTACATTAATACATAATCACATTTATGAATTTTTCTTCGCATGGACACAACTCAAGACGATGTGTTACCTTTCTTATATTTAGCTTGATCAGCTGGTTCTTGATTCCCGAGTTTACACCCCTCATCGTCGCTGTTTAAGCATATATCTTCTGCATTTGAATAAAGAAAAAGAATAACAATGAAAATTGTTTCAACTTTCATTTTGAGATAGTTTTGTGAAGAGTTGTACAAGGGACGCTACTCCTTTGTTATGTAGATCTTTTTTAACAAAAAGGTTACTTTTCGTATCAATTTCGTCGTTTATATATTTATTGAATTTCAATTTTTATTCAAATATATATGATGATATTTTTTACACTTAATGAATATTTGAATCTTTTGTATAGGCATGGTATTCAACATTTCAACGGTGCAAATAATGATAGACCCCTTTTATTTATAGCAACAGCCAATCAGTGTGTTTCATCTAAATTAATCTTTTAATTAAAAGTCATGAGAACTTATACGTACACATGTGTTTGAACGAAAACATAACAATGAAGAAAAATGGCGACGAGACAACAAATCGGAGGTAAGCATTGTTTAAAAATCGATCTAGTTGTCTGGTGACATTGCTTTAATCCTTTCTCGCACTCAAATGATTTTGAAAACTTGTGAGAAAAGGAGAAATTCATTGACACTTTGTTGTATGTATACGACTACGCTCAGTGACTTCCGCCGTTATAAAAATTACAAATAAAACACTCTTTTTATATCAATTAAAAAGTCAGTGTTTGATCAAAATATTTTATAAAACAATAAGGTTTATTTTTACATGCCCAGATATGTTCAGGGCAGATAACTCTAAATGTATCATAATTTAACAGGGTTTGCCATTGTATAATTTAATGTTAAAGTCCATTATCTCCTGTCTCTGTGACCGTATGTATCAATCCATCCAATGTATTGGTCCAATTTTCCTGTGGGTTTAGGTTATCAACAATTCCCAAGAAATGCTATGAGAATTGTATAATTTTTAATAGAGTTGACAACATTGTGGCAAAAGGAGAAATTGCTCAATTTGTGAGGTTCATGTCCAAAAAGGCTGATTTAATACCAAATGCATTCAAATGTTAAAATTTGCCTCTCCCACACTGTTTCGCAAAGTCTCTGATGTCAAACTATATAAGCGGTTGATTGATTGATTTTCACACATAGGACTTTGAATTTGAGAGGTATTATGTACTCTAATAACACTATATTATAAAAAAAAACATTTCAGTCCCAAAGACTACGTTTAAAATTTATAAATATTGGTCCCTTCTGGTTATCAACCTTTCGTGACAGGTATATTATGCCATGAGCAATATCTCCTTTTGCCACAATGTGTCCAGCCGGGGATCGAACCCACCACCTCTCGCACCAAGGCGAACGCTCTACAACTAGTCACCGACGGAGCAGTTTATGAAAATACGCAGTTATGTAAGTCAATATATTTTAAAGGCAATTATCAGTATTGAAGAAATAGATATAATAGTGCAAGTATACCAGGACCACTTGTCAGAGTTTTATTCATGATGGAATATGTAGATTTGATTCTGATATCAGAATCCCAAATCATTGTAAAGGAAAACAAAATCAGATACTTTTCTCATAATTTTTCGGCATATTTTAAATCCAAGGTCTCAATGCTGCCAGTTGAAATTTCCTTGAGAAATGCTAAAACCTGTGTTTTTATTCAGGAGATGACACCTATGATAAAGCCTTACAGAGAATACTGCATACAGTTTTACCTCCAATTTTGATGGAAATCGCTGACAAAAGGCCAGCAGATCCTATACAATGTCTGGCTGACTGTCTCTATGAGTTCAGGGTAAAGAAGCTTTTCAGATAGGGTTTTCCCTTTCCCACATACAAATAATGTACCGCAAACGTCTTTGAAAAGATAAAGCCAAAACTATGGATAGTGTGACAAACTTTAACTCTTTCCCTCATACGGCAATTCTGCAGCAGACGACTTTGAACGTATTTTGTCAAAAAATGGAAAATCTCCATAATTGAATGGATAACTTTTGACAAAAAGTGGAAAACATTGTGGCAAAAGGAGAAATTGCACATTTTGTGCAATTTCTTCTTTTGTTACTATGTTTTCAAAAAGCTGTCTGCTGCAGAGGCGTCAGAAAGCGTCTGTATGAGGGAAAGGGTTAAGTGCCATGTATACATACATAGTACTCCACTCTATAGTCACCTCCCTTTGTTCAAGGTCCACCATTCATTTTGTTCTTTTACTTAATACATACAGACAGGAATGTTATTATAGGTTTCTTTGTTAATGTTCGGTAAAGATCAGAAATACTCGGGAATCTGCTAGTTGCGTAGCAAATAAGGAGTATATATACCATGTTCTCTGCAGTTCGAGTCAGTCTGGTTCTTGTCTCTGACAAGGTAACATCATGGACTCTCATTAGTTCTCCTGGGCTTTTGGGTGTTTGGTCACAGTTGCTGATATGACGGTCACTACTCACTCTCAGCTGTGTTGAGATGGTGAGACAGTTTGTCAAGCTTCCCTGTGTTGCTCGGAGTGCAGTGCGCTTGTTTTAGTTGTTGTTAGAGAGCTGTTAAGCCTATTGCTGTTTTCAGATGTGAATCATCTGTTCCTTTTAGATAGATTTTGGATTTTGTCCGTCATCATTGCTGGGGGGACTGGATAGTCGCTAATAAGCAGTTGTGGCTTATTGAGGCAAAGCCTTGATGAAGCCAGGGAATGAGACTGACTCCTTAATCACAGTATATATATTGCTAGTAATAATAATCATAGTAAAGACTTTATTTAAAGAGGCAACATAGTTGGGTAAACCCAGACTTCCCTTATGGGCCAGACTGCATCAAATACTAACAATAAACATATTTCACTATTTACAAGGACAATACATGTATTTATTAAGTATTGACAATTAAGAAAAGGAAACATTTGTGTCAAAAGAAAAGAAAATGCATGCGTTTCCATTTGTAAACAACATGAAAAGTTACAACATAATTGCATGATTATTCTTTCCAACAGAGTGCCACCATGTTATGTATGCACTTATAAATTTTTGTAATGTTTCAGATTGTCAGATATGCAATGGAATAAGGTTCCAAAGTTTTGGTCCAGAGTAAGATATAATGATTTCCTACAAAATTTGATTCATGGTTTTGGGAAGCAAAGTGTGTGCATGTGTGCATCAACATTTTGCTTCAAATGCCTTCTCCTCTGTAACCACTGGGCAAATTTGCATGAAGCTTAAGAAGTAGCATTTTCTCAACGTCCCCTCCTAAATTCCTTCAGTTTTTGGGATCCATGCAGAATTCTGGTTCCCATGGCAACAGAAAGAAAACAAATTCTACTCCCAAACAAGTTGACCAATTTTCAAATAATTTTGTAGAAATGTTCCTTGGGTGACCTTCAATCAGATGCCTTCAAGACAGCCAAATAATTTTGTAGAAATGTTCCTTTGCTGACCCTCTATAAGATTCCTTCAAGCCATTTTGATTGGTCGAAAATCTTGGCTGCCAGGGGGCGAGTCTTTTTTGTTTTATATGCATGGCTATAGCGAAAACTTTAAAAATCTTCTTCTCCAAAAGTGTCAGTATGTTTTTAAAATCATTTTGTAGAAATATTCCTTGGGTAACCCTCTATCAGATTCCTTCAAGCCATGTTGATTGGTAAACAAATATGGCGGTCAGGGGGCAGAGCAAGTGAATTCATGTTTACATAATGCAGTGGAGCGATACTGGCCCTCTAGGGCCTCTTGTTTTCAGCATGTTTTCAACAATGACTGGCTTTTTTTTACTGCTGTTACATTTGCTTAGGGGTCATCTGTGTTAAGACCACGATGGTCATATATTGCTCACCTTGTTTATTCATGCAGGTGGCTATGTTTTTCACTGGATTTGGAAAACTTTTAAGGAATATTTGTGCCAAGGTATTTTTAAATTGGGCCTAGATGTACTCTTGAAAAATATTTTTTTGAATCTTAACTATAAACATATTAGGAAAACAAGCTTTGTCTGCTTAATACTGCCATGTTGTTTTAAACTGATAGGAATAATCTTGATAATCTAAATAGAGGGTCATCCAAGAAACATTTATTTTAAACTGATAGGAATAATCTTGATAGTCTAAATAGAGGGTCACCCAAGAAACATTTGTGCCACACTATTTTAAAATTCAACCTATACTTTTTAAAGCTTTTACTGTATAAATATATGGTATATTATAAACAAGCTCTGCCCCCTGATGGTCATGAGCTACAATGGGTTGAAATCATTCGAAACAAGGAACATTTATGCCAAATCATATTCAACTAGGTCCTGTACTTTTGGACATTTTCATTGCCATGGCAACCAGGGTATTGCATGGAATTATTTAAACAATTTTGAAAGAGGCCCATAAGGAACATTCCTGTGAATTCTTTTTTGAAATTGGCTCAATTTGGAGGAGCATTTCTCAGTAGGAAAATGTGACTGATAGGTGAGAGTAACGTGTTTCACCCTTTTCCACATATAGTTAATTCAGTCTGATGCCTCAGCAATGGATGAATTTCGAAAGCATTGTGGTGAAAGAAGAAATGAGCAATTTGTCCTTGTGTCACAATCTTGTTCATCTCTACATTCATAATATAGATAAGTTTCATATTTTTGCCTAGATGTGTTCAAAGTCATATCCCGTTTTACTTGGGTTTTGCAGTTTTAAACATTGTTTCAGTTATATCATGGTGACAGTTCACTTATTCATGTACCTTGGTAAACAAACCAGTACTACGCTAGGCAATATGCCTGGCCCAAGGGCACTCCACCATGGCAGGGGATGGAAGCCTGAAGCCATGTCATTGCCTCACATTATTTCTCAATTATTACTCAAGTAAGCCCTTTATTCTGTGTTCACACTCTAAACATCTCAGGGAGACATGATCATTTCAGTGTCCAATCTAGGATTAGAAAACAAGTTGGGAATTAAATCAGAAAATTGATTTTATAAACAAATTGAGGGATTTTTCTTGGAGGGGATATTCAAAATGGTGTGAGAATTAGTATGATCCCCCTCCTAGATTGGGCCATTTTTTAACCCTTTCCCTCATACGTCAACTCTGCAGCAGAGAACTTTGAACATATTTTGCCAAAAAATAGAAAATCTCCATAATTGAATGGATAACCTATGAATCAAAGTGGAAAACATTGTGGCAAAAACAGAAATTGCTCGTTTTGAGCAATTTCTCCTTTTGTCAATATGTTTTTTAAAAATCTGTCTACTGCAGAGGCGTCAGAAAGCGTTTGTTTGAGGGACAGGGTTAAAGAATTCAAGAGTTCAAATGAGGGTTTTTAAATATGACATAAATGGATATTCAGCAATATTCCTTTTCCACTCATGTTTTTTTCCTAATAAATTGTAAATATTGTTTTTACCTTTTCCCACATATAGACTCTATTTGACGGCCCTGCCACAGACGACTTGTGATAACACTGTGACAAAAGGATTAATTGCTAAAAAGGATTAATTTCTCCTTTTGCCACAATGTATTCCATTTTTTTCATTAATTGTACCTTTATTTATAGAGATTTCCCGTATCTGCTGATTATTTGTTGTATGTGGTAAAGGGTTAACATGGTTCAGTAAATTGTTTCTGTCAGAAGTATCAGAAGAAATATTTTATTATCTGGGTAAGGAAGAAATAAAATTGAGACACATTTTCAGTAACAGAGGCCTGAAATACCTCTCACACATACAATACATGTTTTGGCACCTCTGCAGCACAGATGTCTTTTTGGAAAAATTCTGACCAAAGAGGAAATGGCTTATAATGAGCAGTTTCTCCTTTTGCCACAATGTTTTAAACTATATTTAATTATTACACTTTCATTAACATAATTATATGTTTTAAAAGTCGTCTGTAACGTAAATGTGTTGTATGTATTGTATCGCTCCCACATACAATAAACCTACAGCACTGATGAACTTGGAAACATCTAGGAAAAAATATGGAAAATCTCTATAAATGAATGTTTAATTACTGAATAGATTAAACAAATATTGTGGGCAAAGTCGTCTGCTGTATATGCGCTAATACTTAACCCTTTTCCTCATACGACAATTCTGCAGCAGACGACTTTGAACATATTTTGTCAAAAAGTAGAAAATCTCTATAATTGAATGGATAACCTATGACAAAAAGTGGAAAACATTGTGGCAAAAGGAGAAATTGCTCGTTTTGAGCAATTTCTTCTTTTGTCACTATGTTTTCAAAAAGCCGTCTGCTGCAGAGGCGTCAGAAAGCGTTTATATGAGGGAAAGGGTTAAGCAGTCCCATGAAAAAACCAACATTATTGACTAAGTAATGTAAAAGACCCAAATCAGCCTGCACAGTCCATGCAGACTAATCCAGGCCGACACATTCCATTTCAGGGGGATAGAGGTATAGAGCATTAATGATTCTTGAAACAGAAAATCCACAGGAGGCGAAAAGTGTCTGTACAGGTAAGCCTGCGCGGCATGCTTACACTGATCAGGGTTGATACTTTACGCAGAGTCCACAATGTTGGTTTTCTTGTGGAACAGAATATATGTGTACATGTGGAAAACGGGTTTAGTTTCACACTTATAACATTATGGAATAATATTTTACAGGAAAAAGAAGATAGTGAAGATGCTTCATCTTTAACATCTCAGGACAAACTTTTCCTCAACACAGATAGTACTGAAATAACAGGGCGGCTCAATGATCTAGTCATTAAAGAGACAAGCAATGCTGATGGTTCCGTCTCCTCTCATGGACAGTGTTCTGGTCAGGATGATATTGACTTCACTTACACCAATAATAAAATACACAGTGATGTTGTTAGAATATTCAAAACTATAGGAGATCTTTTTGATGAAAATGATATCACTTGACCTATTGTGGAAAAAATAGCCTAATACTATTTTATGATTATCTATTTTGTTACTTATGTATTTATTTAAAAACTGATTAAAATTAAAAAATACGTTTAGCCCTTTCCATCATACAGTTTGTAGTTGACACCACTGCAGCAGAAGACTTGAAACATTGTGGGGAAAAGATCGATTGAGTAATTATCTCTTTTTCCAGTTAACCCTTTCCTACTTTAAGACGCCTTTTGACACATATGCAGTTGACCATTTGAACCCTTTCCCTGAAACGACAAATCTGCAGCAGACGACTTTGAACATATTTTGTCAAAAAATAGAAAATCTCTATAATTGAATGGATAACCTATGACTAAAAGTGGAAAACATTGTGGCAAAAGGAGAAATTGCTTGTTTTGAGCAATTTCTTCTTTTGTCACTATGTTTTCAAAAAGCCTTCTGCTGCAGAGGCGTCAGAAAGCGTCTATATGAGGGAAAGGGTTAAACAACATTGTGGCAAACAGAAGAAATTGCTCATAAGTCTTTGAAAGACTATTGTGTGGACTACTGGTGTGAGACAATCAGGAAACACATCGGTAGATGAAATAACTGAACAAAATGTTGTAAATGTCGTTAAACCCTTATCAATCAATTCGCCGAGCCCCGGTAGCTCAGTCGGTGGCGACGCGGGCTGTCAATCCAGGGGTTGTGAGTTTGAATCCCAGCTCAGCCAACATTCTTTTCAACGTTTGACAAAAGTCATTGTGACCTGCGTCATTCCTCTTTCACCAATGGGTTGCTTGGAAGGTTTGTTGTGCGGTGTTCTGGTGTGGGAAAACCAGGAAACGCATGAGTAGGTGAACTGGTCGCCGTGATATAACTGATTTTTTTTTTGAAAACTGCGTTAAACCCCAATCAATCAATCAATTAATCAATTCTATTTGGGGGGATTGGAGTTTGCAAACACATGTTTCTGAATTTCTATTTAACCCTTTCCCGCATAAAACAAATCTGCAGCAGACGACTTTGAAAACATAGTGACAAAAACCTGAAAAATCTCCGTAAAACTGTTAAATAAAGTTGAAAACATTGTGGCCAAAGGAGAAATTGCACATTATGAGCAATTTCATCTTTGGCCACAATGTTTTCAAAAGTCGTCTGCTGCTATTGCGTCAAAATGCATGGTAGGTGGGAAAGGGTAAAAAGTGTCTTAACATCTCGCATTAGGTAATGTGTTGATGTTGATATGATATCAATAATGGGCCTTTGTTTGAAGGCATTTAATGTCGTATGTAATCATTGCTCTTTCTTCATTTTGAATTCGTACTGACTATAAAACAATCAATTTGCTTCACTAAGCCTTTTATACAGGCTGCATTTAATACTTTTTGCTACCATTAAAATATATTTAAATGTCATTAGATTTAACAGGAAACATTTGGAAATGTTAACTATCTAGTAAAATGCATCATTGATTTTTTTATTTTTTTTATTTTTATTTGATATGGCTCCCTTACAGTGTAGACTTCTTTAGATAAAGAGCGAACAATGATATTATTTATTTCCCCATAATATTTTAAAAGAAGCCTTTATCATAACTATGAATTATGTGTACTACGGTGGCTTATTACTGCCGTAATCTAACCTGTTAACGTTTTGTATTACATTAACAGGTTAATAAGTAAGGATATCTAAAGTGTTAACGTTTTGTATTACACTAACAGGTTAATAAGTAAGGATATCTAACGTGTTAACGTTTTGTATTACACTAACAGGTTAATGAGTAAGGATATCTAACGTGTTAACTTTTTGTATTACATTAACAGGTTAATAAGTAAGGATATCTAACGTGTTAACGTTTTGTATTACACTAACAGGTTAATAAGTAAGGATATCTAACGTGTTAACGTTTTGTATTACACTAACAGGTTAATAAGTAAGGATATCTAACGTGTTAACGTTTTGTATTACACTAACAGGTTAATGAGTAAGGATATCTAACGTGTTAACGTTTTGTATTACACAAACAGGTTAATGAGTAAGGATATCTAACCTGTTAACGATTTGTATTACATTAACAGGTTAATAAGTAAGGATATCTAACGTGTTAACGTTTTGTATTACACTAACAGGTTAATGAGTAAGGATATCTAACGTGTTAACGTTTTGTATTACACTAACAGGTCAATAAGTAAGGATATCTAACGTGTTAACGTTTTGTATTACACAAACAGGTTAATAAGTAAGGATATCTAACCTGTTAACGATTTTGTATCACACTAACAGGTTAATAAGTAAGGATATCCAGATACATACAGGTTAATAAGTAAGGATATCTAACATGTTAACGTTTATATTACACTAACAGGTTAATAAGTAAGAATATCTAACCTGTTAACGTTTTGTATTACATTAACAGGTTAATAAGTAAGGATATCTAACCTGTTAACGTTTTGTATTACATTAACAGGTTAATAAGTAAGGATATCTAACATGTTAACGTTTTGTATTAATTACCAGCTTAATAAGTAAGGATATCTAACCGGTTAACGTTTTGTATTACATTAACAGGTTAATAAGTAAGGATATCTAACGTGTTAACGTTTTGTTTTACACTAACAGGTTAATAAGTAAGGATATCTTAACGTTTTGTATTACATTAACAAGTTATCTAGTAACGGTTCGCGAATTTCACTTAAAAAGAAAGGATATCACCAGAGCTAATTAAAAAAGAGTCAAAAAAAAGGAAAAGAAATCGGACAGCTATATTTACATCATAAACCCATATACAATTCCAAGACTTGACGACCATTATCAGTTGTTGCGTTATGATTCGAATGTTTCCAACGTTTGATGCAATAACAAAACATTTTATTATTTGACCCTCTAAATATAAATTTGTTTGAAGCTCACAAGATATTAATGATCAAAATTGAGCATTTGTGAAATTAATAGAAAACGTTCACATGTATAGTCAACATATAGCAAGAATTGTCTGAATGAACAAACTGTATGGAGAGGAACGTTTTAAGTTTACAAATACATCAGAATTTTATAAATAGGCAAACACATCCCCTTAATTTTGGGGCCATAAACCGAACAATTAAAAAAGCGTTGCCTAGGAAGTTGGGGAAAAGTGAACTTTTTTTCTGAGCTTTGATGAACCGTGTCTTGAGGGCCGTCAATCAAACTATTAAAAAAAACGTTACCTAGGAAGTTGGGGAAAAGTTATTAAATACAAATTAAATGTGTCTAAAGATTTGTAATAATGGTAGAAGACATACGTATTTTGCAACTTGTTGTTTCTTAAATCAGTTAATACAATTTATTGATTCATAAAGGTCTTTTTTTTTTTTTTTCAAACATATTACAGAGTTTTTCTTTACAATAATAATGTTGGTTGCTCCCTTTTCGATTACGTCATCCCATGGTACACAATTAAAACCTATTCAATATAATAACAAGAAGAATTTTGATGCAAAGCATCAAAGACGCCGCGCATGATTTTGAAGCATGACTTTACGGAAGCAGATGCAGTTCAGTACATTTAAATAACCTGTGCAAGCAGACAGGATGTAAATACTTCGAACAAGAAGGCCAAATGTCCCTTTATTTTAAACAAGAAGGCCAATATGTGCCTATATTACTCACCTGGCTACCATAGTCTATATAAAAAGGTTACCAAGAGCAGAAAGGGTCAATATTGACGTAGGGATTAAACGTTTTATATGTTACGATCTATGTGATATTCAGCATGTGAAGTTTAGTCGTGAAATGACAAGTTTAGTCCTCAAACCATTTGGTTTACGGTTTGCTTAACATTCACTGCAACTATAATGTGTCATACAAGCTGAAGTTTCTTAAGTGTTTTTTTTACCAATAAACTGTTTTATATTCTCTAACTAGATCCATTAGATAAAAAACAAACATATACGTGCCTAAATATTAACATATATTAAGGTGTGTTGCCTCTTGTTATAAGTTAAGTGTGCCACAAGCTTTGGAAGGAGAGGGTGAAGTGTATTCTCCTTCCAGTTTAGCAGAAGTATGATAGCAAAAACGAGAGTGTATCAACAAAAAATTCGAAGTAATAAAAAAAAAAGAAAGAAGATATTTATGATCAAGATTTAGCATTATGAAAGTTCACATGTATAGTCAACATATAGCAAGAATTATTAAGTCTGTTTTGTTTGTTTGTTATGTCACTTTAATCGTTTTGAACATGCCAGTAGAAAACTGAAAAATTAACAAAAGAAAATGCTCAAGTCAATTCCCCAAGAGCAAAGAGCGAAAACCAGTTGGTACGAATCGTTCATCTCGAACGAAACATGAAACCGGGTACGAATCCAATGAATTTTAGAAATCGGATGAAATCGTGAAAACAGCGAAGTATTCATAACGGAAGGAAGCAGAGACAACTTAATTACTCTATGGGAAGCGATGACACCTTGTCGTCTATTCAATAATAATGACAAAAATCGACAAGCGATGACATTCTGCATTTACAAATAGAACGGGTCACGTTACGGCCATGCCTATTGCATAGTTGGGTTAACGTTGTTTTAACAGTTTCTCGAATTATACTGTAATATGTAGTAATTAAAATGAATCATCATTGATTTTTTAAAGATTGCCCATTTATTTAAAAATCTCAATATTGTAAATAGGCAAAAACATCGCCAGAAACCTTTTTTCTGAGCTTTGATGAATCGGGTCGTAAACCAAACTATAAAAAAAGCGTAGCCTAAGAAGTTAGGGGAAAGTTATTAAGTACCCATTAGATGTGTCTAAAGTTTTGTAATAACGGTAGAAGACATGCCTATTTTGTATCTTGTTGTGTCTTAAATCATTTTATACAATTGATTGATTCATAATGGTTGTTTTTTTCAAACAAACAACAGAGGTATTAACAATAATAAAAAAGCGTAGCCTAAGAAGTTAGGGGAAAGTTATTAAGTACCCATTAGATGTGTCTAAAGTTTTGTAATAACGGTAGAAGACATGCCTATTTTGTATCTTGTTGTGTCTTAAATCATTTTATACAATTGATTGATTCATAAAGGTTGTTTTTTTCAAACAAACAACAGAGGTATTAACAATAATAACATTCGTTTCTCCCTTTTCGATTACGTCACCCCATGGTACAAAATTAAAATCTATCCCATACTGACGCGGCGTCAACAAGAGAAAGTTGATGCAACGCATCAATGTCGCCGGAAATCCATACTGAAGTTATGCATAACACTTACATTATAGTAGTTGAAAAAACAGTTATCAACTGAGGGGCATATTGGTACATAAGGGGTGGGGTCAAGTGAAAATGTATCATAACTTGCATTTTTTTTATCAACGAAGTGAATGTCCTTCATTGAAATATAATTGAAGCCTTTCATTGTTTATGATTAATCTCCATTCTAGGTTGACCATACACACAGCCAACTAATTATTGATCATAAACAATAAACAGTAATGGAAATGATTAATCTTGCCAATCATTAGTCTTAGTATGTATACAGTGCTTTCATTAATGAAGTTTCTTTATACGTGAATCAGACTATCGCTGTGATATGACTAAACTAATGTTGAAAACATGCTAATAAGAAAATAGCTATGCATGCATGCATGTAAGATCTCCGTTATTCAGTATTTCGAGCTAGGAGCTACGGGAACACGTTTCGACCTTTCTTTATTGAGAGTGGGTTGTTCGTGGGCGGTTCGTATACGCAAACAAAGTCGGTTTAAGAATCTGTTGTCCGAAAACATAATATGCATGTAAGGATTTGTTCTGAAAGTACACCGACTTGATTGCTGCATGTTCAAATTAAATATTCAAAGTCTCTTTAGAGATAGTACATTAATAATGGTTCGTTTATCCAGGGAAACTGGTTTATCACATTTTTGAACATATTTTATTTCTTTATGTCAACTTGTACAGGGGCGTAGCTCCCTTTAGGCATGTGCCTACACATTTTTCTCAAAATGCCCCAAATTGCAGCTGCAGCGATAGACATTTTCGTAATGTATCGACCAGATCAGCATGCGCTGTCCACGCAGACTGATCAGGCCGACACATTCCGTCTCAGGGGGATATATGTATAGAGTAGTGATTCCTGAAACAGAAAATCCACAGGAGGCGAACAGTCTTTCCGGGCAGGCCTGTGTGATGCGGGTCGATACTTAACGCAGAGTCCACAATATTGATTTTCTCACGAGACGGCCTACACATTGATTATTGCAAAGCTACGCCCCTGTTGTACGTTAACCGCAACAAATACATGGGTCGCACAATGCAAAATAGGTGTTTGTTGTTTTGTGAAAATGCTGATGAGACAGTACCTTCTCACGGTATATGTTCGCATAAATAATCCTAAATAAAACTCATACATCTAAGTGGCAATATTTCGTTTACTTAACAGATCAATTTTGAACGGACAAAAATCAAAGTAAAAACTCACATGTCTCAAATCGATCAAATTATATAAAACCTGTTATCTAGCCATATGTCATCCATCACTGATACGATGTACATACCAGTAATCACATAGCCCTTTCTCTCATATAAACGCTTTCTGACGTCTACCGTCGACAACATTTGAAAACATTGTGACAAAAGGAGAAATGGCTCAAATTGTCACAATGTTTCAAACTTTATTCAAATTTTGTTCTTGCATTTAAAGAGAGTTGACCGAATGTGTTCGAAGATTGTTGTATGTGGGATATGGTTAATTGCCAGATAACGTGAATGGTTTGTTACTTTAGGTGTGTATATTCTTACTTTCTTACATATACCTCGACCCTGGTTCGGGGATAATAATAGCCGAGCCTGTCAATCCAGGGGTTGTGATCTCGAACCCCAGCTCGGCCAACACTCTTTCCGACGTTTGACAAAAGTCACTGTGACAAGCGTCATTCGTCTTTCACCGATGGGCTAACAGTTTACGTGGAAAAAGCAGCCAGTTGCTTGGAAATATGTTATGTGAAGTACTGGTGTGAGAAAACCAGGAAATATATAAGTAGGTGAACTGGCCGCCCTGACATGAAAACGGCGTTAAACCCCAATCAATCAATCAATCAATCAATCAATCATTCAATCAATTGGGGATATTAAGGTGCCATTGTAATGACACAAATATATTGGCCGAATGAATGTCCTTGATGCTGTCTTTAAATCTCTATTAAATGTAGAAATATATACTGACATGGACATGTCATATTAAATCGACGCATATTGTCAAATTTTAGATGTTCTAGCCACTGGTTAAATGTAAAAAAGGTAGACATCAAAATATTTGTATTGAGAGAAACTGCTATGGTGTTGAATATAACTTTTTGTTAGTATGTCTAGTTTACCATGAACTACTGCGTTATTATTTCCAAGAAAACTGGACTAATAATTTATCAACTACGAGGTATACCTATATATATGAGCCGTTCCACGAGAAAACCAACATTATTGACTCTGCGTAATGTATCGACAAGGATCAGCCTAAGCATACCGCGCAGGCTTACCCGGATATATACTTTTCACCTCCTGTGGATTTTCTGTTTCATGAATCATTACTCTTTACCTCTATCGCCCGACGGAATGTGTCAGCCCGGATTAGCCTGCGCGGACTGCGCAGGCTGATCTGGGTCGATACATTACGCAGAGTCAATAATGTTGGTTTTCTCGTGGAACGGCTCATATATAATGACTGATAACATATCTTATCGAGGCATTTAATAACTGAAAATAATGTTTAGATGAACCGGTGTCGAGTTGAATAATGAAAGCTATGTCATATCGTAATTAGTTCTATATTTGAATATCTTTTTTACGATATCTATAATATGAATTTATTGTGTACATGTAATTATGTATCGGAATTGTAGGCCTTCATTACTGATTAAAACTTTGGTTGTCGTATTTTTGTTTATTGTCCCCCGTGAATAAGGAACTACCGTTAACGGCATCATACAAACAGAAACCCATTCACCTCAATCGAGCTTGACGGAAGAGTTCCACTTATATGTCCCTTGTAAACTTTGTTGGCAGTTTACTATTTTTAAAAGTTTCTGAAAACAGGCTATATTCATAGATATACATAACACTGTACAGTCAGACGGAACAACAGGCCAAGCAGCCATTTCCTAAATGACGGAATTCGAATTCAGCATTCCAAATCTGACGAAAACTCATTTTTAGCTCGACTATTCGAAGCAAAAGGAGGGCTATTGCAAGCACTTTTGCGTCGACGTCGGCGGTCCTGCAGATGCTTTTGGCGTGAAACTTATTCATCAAATGACCTTGCAGGACAAGTCCCAGAACTCTACCATTTTGACTGAATTATGCTCCTTTTGGGATTAAACAAATGGGTTAACGTTTTTGCACGCAACGCCTTTTCTCGCAAACCACAGATGCTATTGCTTTGAAACTTCACACATTTATTGGACGTCATCACATGACCTTGCAGGACAAGGGCTAAGTGTATTCCTGTATATGTCAAGTGTTTTGCCGAAAAAATGCACCTAAATTTGGTTAAAGTTTGGCATGCAAACCACAGATGCTATTTATTGCTTTGAAACTTCACACATTTTGGACATCATCACATGACCTTGCAGGACAAGTCCAATAACTCGACATCATATTTTGACTGCAATATGCCCTTTTGGGACAAGATATACTTTCACACGATACGTTAGTTATCAGAGGTTTCCGATGATCCAATGCATGCGCGTTTGTCGACATCATCTGTCCAAACAAAACAATCAACCGATACAGCCATGTTTTGCATTAACTTTATTGGCGAGCTTTACAATACTATCAAGCCTCTTTCTCAGTTACCACTGTGTTTTACTTTGTTATTTGCTGAAGTATTTATTGTGATGAGTGCTTCAGATCTATGATATCCTGACTAGGCCATCCATGATATACAGACTGTACTCGTAGATATACATTAGGGGAAAGTCCGCCATGATATACAGACTACATTAGGAGAAAAGTCCGCTATGATATACAGAATGTACTCGTAGATATACATTAGGGTAAAAGTCTGCCATGTCATTCAGACTGTACTCGTAGATATACATTAGGTAAAAAGTCCTAAACTATATACAGACTATACTCGTAGATATACATTAGGTGAAAAGTATGCCATGATATACAGAATGTACTCGTAGATATACATTAGGTGAAAAGTCCGCCATCATATACAGAATGTACTCGTAGATATACATAAGGGGAAGAGTTCGCCGTGATATTCAGTCTACTCGTAGTTACAAATTAGGGCAAAAGTCCGCCATTATATATAGACTGTACTGGTAGATATACATTAAGAGAAAAGTCCGCCAGCATATTCAGACTGTACTCGTAGATATACATTAGGTGAAAAGTCCGCCATGATATACAGACTGTACTCGTAGATATACATTAGGTGAAAAGTCCGCCATCATATACAGACTGTACTCATAGATATACATTAGGTGAAAAGTCCGCCATCATATACAGAATGTACTCGTAGATATACATTAAGAGAAAAGTCCGCCATCATATACAGAATGTACTCGTAGATTTACATTAGGTGAAAAGTCCGCCATCATATACAGAATGTACTCGTAGATATACATCAGGTGAAAAGTCCGCCATCATATACAGAATGTACTCGTAGATATACATTAAGAGAAAAGTCCGCCATCATATACAGAATGTACTCGTAGATATACATCAGGTGAAAAGTCCGCCATCATATACAGACTGTACTCGTAGATATACATAAGAGGAAGAGTTCGTCGTGATATACAGTCTACTCGCAGATACAAATTAGGGCAAAAGTCCGCCATTATATATAGACTGTACTGGTAGATATATTTTACAAATTAGGGGAAAAGTCCGCCATGATATACAGACTATACTCGTAGAATAATTCCGCCATGATATATAGACTGTACTCCTAAATATACATTAGGGGGAAAGTCCGCCATCATATACAGAATGTACTCGTAGATATATATTAAGAGAAAAGTCCGCCATCATATACAGAATGCACTCGTAGATATACATTACAAATTAGGGAAAAGTCCGCCATGATATATAGACTGTACTAGTAGATATACATTACAAATTAGGGGAAAAGTCCGCCATGATATACAGACTGTACTCGTAGATAAGCATTAGGGGAAAAGTCCGCCATGATATACAGACTGTACTCGTAGATATACATTAGGGGAAAAGTCCGCCATGATATATATACTATACTCGTAGATATGCATTAGGGGGAAAGTCCGTCATGATATATAGACTGTACTAGTAGATATACATTACAAATTAGGGGAAAAGTCCGCCATGATATACAGTTGTACTCGTAGATATACATTAGGGGAAAAGTCCGCCCTGATATACAGACTGTACTCGTAGATATACATTAGGGGAAAAGTCCGCCATGATATATAGACTGTACTCGTATATATACATTAGGGGGAAAGTCCGCCATGATATACAGACTGTACTCGTAGATATACATTAGGGGAAAAGTCCGCCATGATATACAGACTGTACTCGGAGATATACATTATGGGAAAAGTCCGCCATGATATATAGACTGTACTCGTATATATACATTAGGGGGAAAGTCCGCCATGATATACAGACTGTACTCGTAGATATACATTAGGGGAAAAGTCCGCCAAGATATACAGACTGTACTCGGAGATATACATTATGGGAAAAGTCCGCCATGATATACAGACGGTACTCGTAGATATACATTAGGGGAAAAGTCCGCCATGATATACAGACTGTACTCGTAGATATACATTAGGGGAAAGTTCGCCATGATATACAGAATGTACTCGTAGATATACATTAAGAGAAAAGTCCGCCATCATATACATACTGTACTCGTAGATATAATTTAGGGGAAAAGTCCGCCATGATATACAGACTGTAACCGTAGATATACATTAGGGGGAAAGTCCGCCACTATATACAGACTGTACTCGTAGATATACATTAGGGGAAAAGTCCGCCATGATATACATAATGTACTCGTAGATATACATTATGGGAAAAGTCCGCCATGATATACAGACTGTACTCGTAGATATACATTAGGGGGAAAGTCCGCCATGATATATAGACTGTACTAGTAGATATACATTACAAATTAGGGGAAAAGTCCGCCATGATATACAGACTATACTTGTAGATAATTCCGCCATGATATATAGACTGTACTCCTAAATATACATTAGGGGGAAAGTCCGCTAAGATATACAGACTGTTCTCGTAGATATACATAAGGGGGAAAGTTCGACATGATATATAGACTCTACTCGTAGATATACATTAGTGGAAAAGTCCGTCATGATATACAGACTGTACTCGTATATAAACATTAGGTGAAAAGTCCGCCATGATATACAGACTGTACTCGTAGATATACATTAGGTGAAAAGTCCGCCATCATATACAGACTGTACTCATAGATATACATTAGGTGAAAAGTCCGCCATCATATACAGAATGTACTCGTAGATATACATAAGGGGAAGAGTTCGCCGTGATATTCAGTCTACTCGTAGATACAAATTAGGGCAAAAGTCCGCCATTATATATAGACTGTACTGGTAGATATACATTAAGAGAAAAGTCCGCCAGCATATTCAGACTGTACTCGTAGATATACATTAGGTGAAAAGTCCGCCATGATATACAGACTGTACTCGTAGATATACATTAGGTGAAAAGTCCGCCATCATATACAGACTGTACTCATAGATATACATTAGGTGAAAAGTCCGCCATCATATACAGAATGTACTCGTAGATATACATTAAGAGAAAAGTCCGCCATCATATACAGAATGTACTCGTAGATATACATTAGGTGAAAAGTCCGCCATCATATACAGAATGTACTCGTAGATATACATCAGGTGAAAAGTCCGCCATCATATACAGAATGTACTCGTAGATATACATTAAGAGAAAAGTCCGCCATCATATACAGACTGTACTCGTAGATATACATCAGGTGAAAAGTCCGCCATCATATACAGACTGTACTCGTAGATATACATAAGAGGAAGAGTTCGCCGTGATATACAGTCTACTCGCAGATACAAATTAGGGCAAAAGTCCGCCATTATATATAGACTGTACTGGTAGATATATTTTACAAATTAGGGGAAAAGTCCGCCATGATATACAGACTATACTCGTAGAATAATTCCGCCATGATATATAGACTGTACTCCTAAATATACATTAGGGGGAAAGTCCGCCATCATATACAGAATGTACTCGTAGATATATATTAAGAGAAAAGTCCGCCATCATATACAGAATGCACTCGTAGATATACATTACAAATTAGGGAAAAGTCCGCCATGATATATAGACTGTACTAGTAGATATACATTACAAATTAGGGGAAAAGTCCGCCATGATATACAGACTGTACTCGTAGATAAGCATTAGGGGAAAAGTCCGCCATGATATACAGACTGTACTCGTAGATATACATTAGGGGAAAAGTCCGCCATGATATATATACTATACTCGTAGATATGCATTAGGGGGAAAGTCCGCCATGATATATAGACTGTACTAGTAGATATACATTACAAATTAGGGGAAAAGTCCGCCATGATATACAGTTGTACTCGTAGATATACATTAGGGGAAAAGTCCGCCATGATATACAGACTGTACTCGTAGATATACATTAGGGGAAAAGTCCGCCATGATATATAGACTGTACTCGTATATATACATTAGGGGGAAAGTCCGCCATGATATACAGACTGTACTCGTAGATATACATTAGGGGAAAAGTCTAGTTTCAGTGTGTGTTGTACCATAACAATGGATGAAGTAAACAGTTAATATAGTTAAAATATCTGTTTTGTTCATCCTTGTATATGAAATTATTGCCTATACAAGACTTTTTATTAGCACGCTTATTCGAAGAAATAGGGGAGCTTATATAATCACCCGTGCGTCCGCGTCCGCATTGGCGTTTGCGTTGGCGTTGGTGTTGGCGTACGCGTTGCCAGCTTGGTCAAACCTTTGCGTGCAAGGCCTTTTCCCATACACTGTGTATTCTGTTGCTTTGAAACTTCACACACTTATTCAGGGTCATTAGGTGACCTCGTATGTCAAGTCCCTCAACTCTGGAATGGATTTTTACCGAATTGCGCCCCTTTTTGGACTTAGAATGTTGGTCAAACCTTTGCGTGCAAGGCCTTTTCTCAGACACTGTGTATGCTGTTGCTTTGAAACTTCACACACTTATTCAGGGTCATTAGGTGACCTCGTATGTCAAGTCCCTCAACTCTGGAATGGATTTTTACCGAATTGTGCCCCTTTTTGGACTTAGAATTTTGGTCAAACCTTTGCGTGCAAGGCCTTTTCTCAGACACTGTGTATGCTGTTGCCTTGAAACTTCACACACTTATTCAAGGTCATTAGATGACCTTGTATGTTAAGTCCCATAACTCTGGAATACATTTTGACTGCATTATGCCCCTTTTTGGACTTATAATTTTTGGCAAACCTTTGTGTGCAAGGCCTTTTCTCAGACACTGTGTATGCTGTTGCTTATCGTATATAAATGAGTTTACAGATGTTAAAGGCCCAAAAGGGCCTGTATGGACTTGGTTAACATTTGCATGCAAGTATTGAAAAGGTGTTTTATCTTGCAATAGATGATACTGTTTACCTAATGCTATAACTGTTCTGAAGTAGGCCCTGATAGACGATGGCGCTGATAGGCGAGCTATATTGTCCTCCGACAACTCTTGTTATACTGTATGTATATTCTTATTCATGTTACGTTACGTTACTTTATAAAGAATAGTTGTCTATCTATCTAATAATATCTATCTATAACTGAAATAGTGTTGAAATCGACATTAAACCCAAATTCTTAAGAAAGGAAACAGATATGTTCTAACGACCACGCCATATAGAAATCAGCATTCAGATAAAGTAACTACGAACATCCAGATCATTCTCCGAGCAGCCTGAACAGATCAGTCCTATTCATAATCGTACATTTATGTATTATGCAAACCGCCTATCTCTGGTAGCTCCGATTAAGGGGTTGTGAGTTCGAACCCCAGCTCGGCCAACATTCTTTCCGACGTTTGACAAAAGTCACTGTGACAAGCGTCATTCGTCTTCCACCAATGGGCTTACATTCTATGTTGAAAAGCAGACAGTTGATTGGAAAAATGTTTTGTTGAGTACTGGTGTGAGAAAGTCAGAAAGCACATGCGTAGTTCAATCTGACTAAAGTACACGATCTGACCAAATGTAAGCGTAGCGTTAATAGGAGATGATTTTAATGAGATTGATGCGTAGTTGATATGACTGAACAATTGTTGAAAAACGGCGTTAAATCTTAATCAATCGGCAATCAATTAAGAAAACCTCTAAAGAACTTATCTGATCGAAACATGTATACTGGTATGTAATAAGATCGTCGTTGCTTTTAACCTGTTACTTAAATGCATGTTTTATCATTTTTGTTTTCCTAATAGTGTTTAAAACATGAATGGTGGAATGTTTACCCTTTCCCTCATATAGACGCTTTCTGACGCCTCTGCAGCAGACGGCTTTTTAAAAACATAGAGACAAAAGAAAAAATTGCTCAAAACGAGCAATTTCTCCTTTTGCCACAATGTTTTCCACTTTTAGTCATAGGTTATCCATTCAATTATAGAGATTTTCCAATTTTTGACAAAGTATGTTCAAAGTCGTCTGCTACAGAATTGTCGTATGAGGGAAAGGGTTAAGTAAATGACAAATTTGACATAAATAGTTACATTGCTGACAAATAATACTTGTTAAGAAATGAAATATTTTGGCATTTTTAGTAAGAAAACAAATATGATGAAATACGCTTTTAAGTATTTATGTATTACTTAGCCCTAAATAAGGTTGTATTGGTGGGACTGGACCCCGACATCGTTTAGACGCGTATGCAGACGACGACATTTGAAAACAGTGTGACAAAATAAATATTTGTCTCCTTTCGCTTCACTGATTCAACTCTGCTCAATAACCAAACTTGTATTTTAAGAGAGTGTCCATGTTTTTGTCCAGACGTCTTTCAAGTCGCCTGCTGCAAATGTGTGGTATCTGCGAAAGGTTTAACCCTCTCCTTCTTATAGACGCTTTCTGACGCCTCTGCAGCAGACGGCTTTTTGAAAACATAGTGACAAAAGAAGAAATTGCTCAAAACGAGCAATTTCTCTTTTTGACACAATGTTTTCCTCTTTTAGTCATAGGTTATCCATTCAATTATAGAGAATTTTTATATTTTGACAAAATCTGTTCAAAGTCGTCTGCTGCAGAATTGTGGTATGTGCGAAAGGATTAATATCAACATTTCAGATTGTCGATTGTCGATTTACGTGCAACGTCACGATTTGTGTTGATTTTTTTAAATTTTTTACTTTATCCTCACTTTGTCGTGGTGCGGACGATCAGTCATTTTTCATCAAGACAAATCTAGTGTGTTCCCATTCTTTATCCTGACAAATTAGGTTTAAACGTATATAAAAAGGCGACACCACGTTAGAAATGTGATAATAATGATAATAACAAGTCATGATAAAGGACCATATATGGGTGTTAAATGTTTTCACCATAAAACAATTCGAAAATAGGATTCTCATAACCATTGCCATCATAACTAATCATTCTTGGAACATATATAATATAGGGATAATACACATTTTCGAGGGCGTGAACATCTGCGGACGCCCGCAAAATGTGTTTATGCCCGAGTGCGAAGCACGAGGGCATAAACACATTTGAAGGGCGTCCGCAGATGTTCACGCCCGAGAAAATGTGTATTTTCGCTATTATTGCATAAAATAAGAGCAAACATCCAACATATATAGTCCGCTGTAACGTTCAGTTGTACGATAACCGCCGATGAACATGACGCGATAAGGATTGACACATGTGACGTCATAAAGTAAACAAGTTATGTTTTATATATCCACGAACCGGTCCTACATCAAGGTTGCCATCGCTGACTCGAATGGTTTTGGATTATGTTATGGTCTTTAACTGTGAGTCTATTGCATGTTACCGATTATCGAGTTAAAGAAGCTGATGTTATCGTTAACCCAACAATTGCTCCTATTCTAGTGGAGATGGAGCGTCCATGTTTTGTTTACTAACGGTGCACGGGTAATGCATATGTAAAACATCTAACCGGTCTGAAACGGCACGTACGCGCGAGAATCGCTTTGTTTATACACGTTTTCTCGCCGTTTACGCCCGGTTTTTGCAATGTTTCTGTATCCCTTAAGCGGGCGTAAAACATAGATTTTATGCAATAATGGACGATTGTTCTTCAAACTTTGAGATATGAAATGAGGAATTGTTCCGATGATTATTTTTACGTTTTCCTTACATTAGTTATGGCCATCTAACCCCTATTATCTGGGAAGAAGTGTGTGTTGAATATAGGGGCGATAAAGCCATGTAACCAGGGGCGTAGCTCCCTTTAGGCACTGTAGGCACGTGCCTACACATTTTTTCTAAAAATGCCCCAAAATGCAGCTGCGACGATACACATCTGCGTAATATATCGACCAGATCAGCCTGCGCTGTCCGTGCAGACTGATCCGGTAACACATTCCGTCTGAGGTGGGATAGATAGAGTAGTGATTCCTGAAACAGAAAATCCACAGGAGGCGAAAAGTGTCTATCCGGGTAGGCCTGTGCGGCATGCTTAGGCTGATCCGGGTCGATACTTTACGCATAGTCCACAATGTTGATTTTCTCACGAGACGGCCTACACATTGATTATTGCCAAGCTACGCCCCTGGTAACACACATTTAGGTGAACTTGTCGCAGTGATATAACTCAACAACTGTTGAAAACGGGGTTAAACTCATATCGATAACCGCGTAGTTTTATAATGATATTCGACTATACGCCTTACTTAACACTTTTTTTGATTCACCCTGCGTAGCATGGTAGGCACTTAGGGATTCCTTTTTTTTTCCAGCGTCTGTCCGTCTGTCTTGGTGACCGAGTACTTGTGGGGTTTTCTAAAGCCCACCCACCAATCTTATAAAAAAGAAAATATATTTATCTAAGTGTCTTTATAAGGTTGGTGGGTGGGTGGGTGTTGTAAAGCCCATCCACCCATCAACCTTATAAAGACACTTAGATAAATATTTTGTTTGTTTGTTTTATAACGGGTATCTCATTTGCATATTAATGTTATTCATTCCGTAAAAGGGGAATAATTACGGAATGAAAAGCATACTTGTGGGGTGCAACCCACAAGATTGATACAAAAGAAATAACCCCACAAATACACTTCATGGGTACGTTCGTCTGTCTGTCGGTCACACCTTTTCTCCACACTTTCAATGAGCTGGTGCAGGTGGCACACGTGCTCCGCGGAGCTCTTAATTCTAGTGTTTTGGTAAAAGAAAAGGATTTATTTGGCCATTTATTGTCAGAATGATGTTTGCTAATATCAATGCAGTTGTTTAACCCTTTCCCGCATGTAGACGCTTTCTGACGCCTCTGCAGCAGACGGCTTTTTGAAAAAGTTCTCCTTTTTAGTCATAGGTTATCCATTCAATTATAGAGATTTTCCAATTTTTGACCAAATATGTTCAAAGTCGTCTGCAGCAGAATTGTCATATGAGGGAAAGGGTTAAACCACATTATTGCGAGTAGTGGAGGTTCTGGTCGGACTGCTCGGCGCCAAAATCCTGAATATCGCATCACCTTTGGCACGGCCCCATTCTCGCAAAGCAACAAATCTATAGTTAAAGCGGTATAAGTAGGCAAAGGACGGGAATTAAATGACGCCGCGACTGAAATGACGTTACGATGTCCTGATGACCTCTCCTAGTCACAATTTGAACTCTTCAACACTAGTATGGACTTCACTTTAATTTACGTTGTTTTCTTAAATCTTGATAAAGACCAATTAAGAAAATTTGATAATTAAAGAGTATTGATGATATAAAGTGTTTTACTGACTTTCTTCCCTTTGGAAGACCTACTATAAGAAATATATAGCAGAACATTTAGAAAGGATCAAGGTAAAAAGTATGGGCATGCAATCTCTTTAATTGTTACTACATGTATATTCATCGAATACAGTTGTAAAAGTTGTCGCAACTTCTCCCGTTGCCACATTGTTTTCACTGGACGTCTACAGCAGAAGCATCTGGATTCGGGGAAATGTTAAAGTTCGTTTCACCAGAATGCAGTGCAAAAACGTTTAATTCTATCACGATTTTGATCAGCATATACACAGGTTTGTCTTTTTGAAAACGTACACATTTGCATTTTTGAACAGTGTAGGTTCAGATTAACATATTCATTTTCTCCGTCTTATCAGAATATACACAATTTGACTGAGTCAAGTTTGCAAGTGATATGTAAAAAGTATATATCTTGATCAGATCACGCGAATGCACAGACCGATCTGGATCTACACTGTTCACAAAAGCCGGCTTGTACAATTTTCCACGGATGGGATTCAATGATATGTCTTCTTGTGGTGATGTTTAAGTAGCCAAAAGCACGCTTTACTGCCAAATGTATCAAACTGCACCGCTTTACTGACAAATGTATCAAACTGCACCGCTTTATTGACAAATGTATCAAACTGCACCGCTTTACTGACAAATGTATCAAACTGCACCGCTTTACTGACAAATGTATCAAACTGCACCGCTTTACTGACAAATGTATCAAACTGCACCGAGATTCGTGCTGATCTATATACGTGTTAGTCGCAATGTCATGAACGTCAGACCTAATTCATTCTCAATTTGTTACAACCAATAATGAATTCCGTTGCTTCTTTCTCAATGTCACACGTACACTGTAGTCCTGCATCAATGAAGTATCAGTTGAATAACGCACAGTCTCGCCAGAGCCGTCTGTGCCCCCCCCCCCCCTCCCCCACGCCACGTGTCGAGCGATCCTCGAGGGGGTAGACCAGGATTCGATACACGGTCAGGTTCCACTTAACCCTTTCCCTCTTATAGACGCTTTCTTATAGATGGCTTTTTTGAAAACAACATTTTTTTCATTTCTATTCAAATATTGTACTTTCATTTAAAGGGATTTTCTATGATTTTTCCTTGACGTTTTCAAAGTCGTCTGCTGCATATTTGTTGTATTTGGGAAAGGGTTAAGACTGTACAAATAGTAGTACTAAAGGCGTCTCTCCTTGGCGCTGAAGGTTGCATGGATAGCATTATAAGACATTAAGACTGATGTGTTGGTCTGAGGTGATGATGATAACCCTTTCCCACATACAGCAATACTGCAGCGGACGACTTTGAAAACATCTGGACAAATATGAGAAAATGATATCTGTAAGTGTAATTACTGAAAAAATAGCAATTTCTCCTTTTGCCACAGTATTTTCAAAAGTGGTCTGCTGCAGAGGCATCAGAAAGCGTCTATATGTGGGAAAGGGATACAAAAAAAAACTAAAAAAAAAAATGATTGATACCTCATATTGTGTGAAGCGTTTCATTGATATTTTTAACGTTATTTTCACTTGTACTTTGATTTAACTACCAGGGTTTGTACATAAACGTATAATTAAAGAGCAAAGTTAATAGGATTTGACATTTACTACGCCCTTATCGTCATTGACAAGGTTCGTTAATATTTAATTGTAAAAAATGAGACACTATTGATTCATCCAAAATATTTGTCAGCATGTGTTTAGTATATGAGCCGTCCCGCGAGAAAACCAACATTGTTGCGTTAACTATCGACAGGATCAGCCTAGGCATGTCGCGCAGGCTAAACCGGACAGACACGTTTCGCCTCTTGTGGTTTTCCTGTTTCAGCAATCATTACTTTATACCTCTACCCCCCAAAGGCGGAATGTGTCGGCCCGGATAAGTCAGCGCGGACCGGACTATGCAGAGTCCATACTATTGACTTTCTCGTAATTCGGCTCATATGCGTGTGTATACCTGGCGAAGCGTTTATATTCAGAAAAGTGTATACGGATATCAAAAATATCATCACATGAACTCGTAAAACATATGACATTGTTAGACTATTATCATTCTTATTATAATCATAATGATACATAGCAGTAGTATCATTATTTTTTTATTATTATTATTGTTATTTCACCGATATGATTTTGTGTGACGATCGACTGTTTTACACAAGTATATTCCAATTTTAGTTAAAGTTAAGTAAGAAATGAAAAAGTTAGAGGAGTAAGCAGGACTATATCGAGGGCTTGGCGTGAAATGGTTGTATCTAAAATTGGTATTTTTTTACCAAGGTTAATCACCTCACCATAAAGTCTTTATAAGCGTTAAATCACTTTTCTTGGTAAACAATGTAAATTTAGGTGCCATTGCTCGTTCTGAGCAATGGCACCTAAATTTGCATTTTTTACAAAAGGGTCAAAATTGCCCCTAAACCAGGGTTTTCAAAATAGGTTTTAAGTTACAACCGTTTCACGCCAAGCCCTCGATATATAAATGTATGGGACACAGCAGGTTACAATGGGTAGTCGTATATATTATAAACATAATATATCTATAGGTACTACCTATTTACGAAAAAAACGCAAGATAATTATAAACAAAAATTAAAGAGCATACTTTGGCCATAAAAAAGGATTTATAAGTAATTGACTAGACAATAATAATGTTAATGTCATGTTTCGTGCATTATCAAAAAATATTTGGAATTCGTATTGCTGTCGTCTATTATTACGAACAGAAAATGATAAAGTAAAGACTTTCAGAACATCAAGGAATACATTTATAATGAACGAGGTTAAAACATGATGGCCAAGATGATCCTAAATCGATCACCTGCATTATGGTAAAGAAGCAAAAAGATCAGCTCTTTGCTGATGCCACCTGGCAACTGCCTTTTTCAACCAGTCAATATGACTGGAACAAATGATGTAAGGGGTCACATTTCTGCTTAACCCTTTCCCTATTAGAGACGGTTTCTGAGGCCTTTGCAACAGACGATTTAGGGAAAGATTGTCGCTAAAAGAACAATTGCTCCTTATGAGAAAGTTATCCATTTGCAACAATGTTTGATAAATAGCTCATGTATAGGAATTTGGGGTATTTCATGTTGATACCACTTTTTTGCGGGAAACGACGTCGCTCCATTGACGTTACGCCAAGATGAAGTGTTACGGAAATGACGTCACGTCCTTCTTTGGCTACGATACAGTCAACATTTAGGTTCAGGCGTAGAAGTCTAATGCTGTCGTGTTTTTGACGAACGGGAAAACATATTTCTTACAGAGTTCCATTTATTTTTAATGTTAATTCCCCCAAAACACAGCACTTTAATAAATATCGATTTAAAAAAAAAAAAATTAAAAAGACGACAATAATTAAAAAAATCCGTGTTTTTCGTGTCATTTTATACATACCCAAAATATCGATTTAAAAAAAAATATTAAAAAGACGACAATAATTTTTTTTCAATCCGTGTTTCTCGGCTCATTTTATACATACCCAAAATGGCGGCCCCCATGGATTTGGCCAGTTTCATTTCAGAAAGCTTCATGGGTTATTGAAAAAAAAAAAAAAAAAAAAAATCTCACACCCGTTAACTATAAGCGAAAAAACCCATTCATGGGTTTTTTTCGTATTAGTAAGGCTAAAGACAACCGGTCTTTATATACTTGCCTCTTACATTGAAAAAAGCTATATATAAAAGTTAAGCTTGTCTATTTCTCAAGTGGTTAGCATCGAGGATTTGGAACCCAGGATCTAGGGTTCGGCTTATTTTAACATATCTTGTATCAGATATAATATACATCTTTTGACAGAGTAAATATATACATGTATTGGGAATCTACCTAGGTTCCCTAAAATAGCAATTTCTTTTTTTTAGGTATATATGAAAGTTCATTGAAAATTTCAAATAAATGTGCAAGAACACGCTGTGCCTTGATGGGAATAGACTCTGCCATCATTTGGTATAATGAAAGCTTGTTTGTGAAATATACATAACTAAAACCATTCACTCTTTCAAATTAATTGTCATTATAATACTTAGTCTGGTACTGGTTTGTGTCCCCTAAAGGGAGATGCAACAATGCCCCTTTTCGCAAAGCGAGCCTCATTTCGATAATTTACGCAAATACATGGACCGTGCTTGTTTATTGTACACACTTCAGGAATCCGAACGTTTTTATAACACGTTTGGATAACTATTTGCAAAGGATCTAAATTGATACTCCCTTCAAAACGTTCTTGATCTTCTGTTTGATAAGTGTTAATCACGAACAGTTGCGCGGATGCGCAGGTTGATCTAGATCTCCACAGGTCGATTATGCATTACTGCTGTTTTGCATAGACCGTCTCTCATAATTATGCACAAAGGCCTCTGAATTTTCTTTTCGAGATACGAACCATCCACCCCAATAGTGTTTTTAAACACCTATCATTATTGCTGAGAAACTTAAGCAGTAAACAAAACAAGCTTAATACATGCTGTGTTTGGTTTTTGAGATACTCAAGTTAAATACGTACGTTTTGATTGCTTAACCCTTTCCTTCATACGACAATTCCGCAGCAGACGACTTTGAACATATTTTGTCAAAAAAAAAGGAAAATCTCTATAATTGAATGGATAACCTATGACTAAAAGTGGAAAACATTGTGACAAGGAGAAATTGCCCGTTATGATCAATTTCTTCTTTTGTCAATATGTTTTCAGAAATCCGTCTGCTGCAGAGGGCGTCAGAAAGCGTCTACATGAGGGAAAGGGTTAAAACAATCTATCTGAAGCTTCCAATACCTCTGTGATGGTTCTGTAAAATTAATTTACCCGAGAAATATGTTTCTATGTTAAGACAGCACATTACCTGTCATACTATTCTGTGGAGTACTGTTGTGAGGAAGCCAGCAAACACATGGTACGGGGAACTAGTCGAATATATATAACTGAAATAATGTTCAAAACTTTTTTTTAATCAAGCTTCTATGTAAATGTCTATCATTAGGAAAACAGCTGAGCCACAGCAGTTTCATCCCTTTCCCACTTTTAGACGTGCTTTGACGCCTCTGAAGCCGATTACTTTTGACAAAATTGTGGCAAAGGGAGATATTTGTCATCATGAATGCTTTAGTTACAGTAGTCGGGAATGTGGAAGTTACTTAGTCAAAAAGGGACACGAAACTACTTTAACTAATATATATTTTTTTTTCACTTTTCATTATTCAAAATTCAGTACTGTCATTTAAGGAAATGGGAGAGGTAGACTAAAGACATATCGAAAGATCTCGTAATGAGTCTAACAAGATGAGACATTTAGTATTTTCTTCACGTAATTAGAGATGATTAATGATTTACTGACTCCCAAAAAATGTGTCTGTCATTATACGTGAATATGTAAACAGTTGATAAATACATCATACATCAACATAGACGTATTGTGATGGGTGAGAGGTCGGGGGAAAACAAGTTAGTAATTATGGTAATGATGAGTGAGAGAGAGTGAGAGATAGAGAAATGGAGAGAGAGAAAGAGAGAGAGAAGAAAAAAGAGAGAGAGAAAGAGAGAGAGAGAAAGAAAGGGAGAGAGAGGGAGAGAGGGAGAGAGACAGAGAGAGAAAGAGAGAAAGAGAGAGAGAGAGAGAGAGAGAGAAAGAGGGAGAGAGAGACAGAGACAGACAGACAGACAGACAGACATAGAGTGCGAGAGAGAGCAAGAGGGGGATATATGGAGAGAAAGAAAGAGTAATGGGTGAGAGGTCGGGGGAAAAGTAAGTTATTAATTGTGTGAATGATGAGTGAGAAAGAAAGATATATATATATACACAGATAGAGAGAGATATATGTATAGAGAGAGAGAGAGAGAGAGAGAAAGCGCGAGAGGAGAGACAGACAGACAGAGAATGTTCGAGAGAGAAAGATGAAGGAAAGAGGGGTAGAAAGAAAGGGAGACAGACAGAGAGAGATGAAGGGAGGGGGGGAGGGGGGGGGGAGGGGAGTGATAATATGACAGGCAGATACAAAGACTTAGCGAGGGTCAGCTGTCAACCTAACAAGGAATATGTCAACATTGACAGTAACAAAATGATAACTATTGTAATTAAGACCTATTATGACGTCTGTCCGAGATGTGTTATATTCAATATTAAAAAAAGACAATGAAGGGAAACAACCTCGGCCAAACGACAGTGACCTTTAAGATTGCACGAACATGTATACAATATACACAATGAAACGTGTCAAATCGATGAATCGATATGAATCTAGTCGTATACAACAGAGCTTATTGAGTTAATGCAAATGCTAATTATAAGTAAGTAAAATATGTCTTGCTTCCTAAATCGACGATGACATGTAAATTACCAAGCTTTTGACAGTATGCTGTACGCCGCTTTCAAACGTAGTTTAGTTGTGTCACGGCATTTCCTTGTTAGCATTTAATTACGGTTTGTCTGACACCGGTATACGGCCAAAGTACTAATACCATAGTCCCTTTCTCTCTCCCTCTCTCTCGTACTTTAGTTGTGTCACGGCATTTCCTTGTTAGTATTTAATTACGGTTTGTCTGACACCGGTATACGGTCAAAGTACTAATACCATAGTCCCTTTCTCTCTCCCTCTCTCTCGTACTTTAGTTGTGTCACGGCATTTCCTTGTTAGCATTTAATTACGGTTTGTCTGACACCGGTATACGGTCAAAGTACTAATACCATAGTCCCTTTCTCTCTCCCTCTCTCTCGTACTTTAGTTGTGTCACGGCATTTCCTTGTTAGCATTTAATTACGGTTTGTCTGACACCGGTATACGGTCAAAGTACTAATACCATAGTCCCTTTCTCTCTCCCTCTCTCTCTCGTACTTTAGTTGTGTCACGGCATTTCCTTGTTAGCATTTAATTACGGTTTGTCTGACACCGGTATACGGTCAAAGTACTAATACCATAGTCCCTTTCTCTCTCCCCCTCTCTCGTACTTTAGTTGTGTCACGGCATTTCCTTGTTAGCATTTAATTACGGTTTGTCTGACACCGGTATACGGTCAAAGTACTGATACCATAGTCCCTTTCTCTCTCCCTCTCTCTCGTACTTTAGTTTTGTCACGGCATTTCCTTGTTAGCATTTAATTACGGTTTGTCTGACACTGGTATACGGTCAAAGTACTAATACCATAGTCCCTTTCTCTCTCCCCCTCTCTCGTACTTTAGTTTTGTCACGGCATTTCCTTGTTAGCATTTAATTACGGTTTGTCTGACACCGGTATACGGTCAAAGTACTAATACCATAGTCCCTTTCTCTCTCCCCCTCTCTCGTACTTTAGTTGTGTCACGGCATTTCCTTGTTAGCATTTAATTACGGTTTGTCTGACACCGGTATACGGTCAAAGTACTAATACCATAGTCCCTTTCTCTCTCCCCCTCTCTCGTACTTTAGTTGTGTCACGGCATTTCCTTGTTAGCATTTAATTACGGTTTGTCTGACACCGGTATACGGTCAAAGTACTAATACCATAGTCCCTTTCTCTCTCCCCTCTCTCGTACTTTAGTTGTGTCACGGCATTTCCTTGTTAGCATTTAATTACGGTTTGTCTGACACCGGTATACGGTCAAAGTACTGATACCATAGTCCCTTTCTCTCTCCCTCTCTCTCGTACTTTAGTTTTGTCACGGCATTTCCTTGTTAGCATTTAATTACGGTTTTGTCTGACACTGGTATACACGGTCAAAGAACTAATACCATAGTCCCTTTCTCTCTCCCCTCTCTCGTACTTTAGTTGTGTCACGGCATTTTCCTTGTTAGCATTTAATTACGGTTTGTCTGACACCGGTATACGGTCAAAGTACTAATACCATAGTCCCTTTCTCTCTCCCCCTCTCTCGTACTTTAGTTGTGTCACGCATTTCCTTGTTAGCATTTAATTACGGTTTGTCTGACACCGGTATACGGTCAAAGTACTGATACCATAGTCCCTTTCTCTCTCCCCCCTCTCTCGTACTTTAGTTTTGTCACGGCATTTCTTGTTAGCATTTAATTATGGTTTGTCTGACACCGGTATACGGTCAAAGTACTGATACCATAGTCCCTTTCTCTCTCCTCTCATCTCGTACTTTAGTTGTGTCACGGCATTTCCTTGTTAGCATTTAATTACGGTTTGTCTGACACCGGTATACGGTCAAAGTACTGATACCATAGTCCCTTCTCTCTACCCCCTCTCTCGTACTTTAGTTGTGTCACGGCATTTCCTTGTTAGCATTTAATTACGGTTTGTCTGACACCGGTATACGGTCAAAGTACTAATACCATAGTCCCTTTCTCTCTCCCCCTCTCTCGTACTTTAGTTTTGTCACGCATTTTCCTTGTTAGCCATTTAATTACGGTTTGTCTGACACCGGTATACGGTCAAAGTACTGTTACCATAGTCCCTTTCTCTCTCCCTCTCTCTCGTACTTTAGTTGTGTCACGGCATTTCCTTGTTAGCATTTAATTACGGTTTGTCTGACACTGGTAGTACGGTCAAAGTACTGATACCATAGTCCCTTTCTCTCTCCCTCTCTCTCGTACTTTAGTTGTGTCACGGCATTTCCTTGTTAGCATTTAATTACGGTTGTCTGACACCGGTATAACGGTCAAAGTACTAATACCATAGTCCCTGTCTCTCGTCCCTCTCTCTGGTACTTTAGTTTTGTCACGGCCTTTCCTTGTTAGCATTTAATTACGGTTTGTCTGACACCGGTATACGGTCAAAGTACTAATACCATAGTCCCTTTCTCTCTCCCTCTCTCTGGTACTTTAGTTGTGTCACGGCATTTCCTTGTTAGCATTTAATCTACGGTTGTCTGACACTGGTCATCACGGTCAAAGTACTGATACCATAGTCCCTTTCTCTCTCCTCCTCCTCTCGTACTTTAGTTTTGTCACAGCATTTCCCTTGTTAGCATTTAATTACGGTTTGTCTGACACCGGTATACGGTCAAAGTACTGATACCATAAGTCCCTTTCTCTTTCCCTCTCTCTGGTACTTTAGTTGTGTCACGGCATTTCCTTGTTAGCATTAATTACGGTTTGTCTGACACTGGTATACGGTCAAAGTACTGATACCATAGTCCCTTTCTCTCTCCCTCTCTCTCGTACTTTAGTTTTGTCACAGCAGTTCCTTGTTAGCATTTAATTACGGTTTGTCTGACACCGGTATACGGTCAAAGTACTAATACCATAGTCCCTTTCTCTCTTCCTCTCTCTCGTACTTTAGTTTTGTCACGGCATTTCCTTGTTAGCATTTA
>JASEVX010000007.1:32008563-32066962 GCA_031761405.1 Serripes groenlandicus
TTGCGTCCACCGAAAAATGTTGTAGTTGCCTCTGTGAAGAAGTATGACAAACACGTGCAAACGCATAGTCTAACCAGATTCGACCATGCCCGCCTGCACAGATAACGTCTGACAAATCCGCGGAAGAGTATTTGTTTTACTCGAATATCAAACGATGACATCCTGTGACTTGGGGTCTTGATGGCACTCCATCTCGGCATTATTTTTGTACAGCTAGTTGATCCGCACGTCTATATTTTATTCGGAATGCGTATCTACATCATTGTGATATATAGGAGAACAATGAAAGCTCGTGACAGACTGTGTAGATACAAAGGCTCGCCTGAGTTCTCACTGAAGGCAGATGCATTAAGACTGCCAAATCGCTAGATCGGCTTCCATTTAAAGCAATATCAAGTAATTTACAATTCACCAATGACACTTCTCGAAAATCACCGGCTTATAATAATTAGAATACGATTGAAACGGCGTTAAGCCCTGATAAAACAAATGAGCCGTCCCGCGAGAAAAACCAATAGTGTGGAATCTGCGTAAAGCATCTACCCGACCAGCCTAAGCATGCCGCGAAGGCTTACCCGGATAGACACTTTTCGCTTCCTGTGGATTTTCTGTTCAAGGTATCATTACTCTATACCTATATATCCAACTGAGACGGAATTTGTCGGCCCGGATTAGTCTGCGCAGATTGCGCATGCCGTTCTGGGTCGATACATTACGCAAAGGCCGTAATGTTGGATTTCTCGCGGGACGGCTCAAATATAATATTGACAAAAGAAGTAAATGTAAGCTGTACACGTTGAAAGTTCATAGAAGAGAGAATGTCAATCAAAAATATATAATCGTGTCAAAATAATTTGTCAAGTCATTCTGAAGCGATTGAAATATACGTTTATCTGCGTTTAGTCACATCGTTCGACTTGGGCGTGTTCAGAGTACACTGATACGCCATGCATTTGTGTCACATCCATGCAGTATCGAGAAAAAAAGAATTTGCAGAATTGCAAACGTGTGCCTTTCTGCAACACGGGATCACGAGAATGGGGTGTAATCAGGCTTCAATACAATCACAGTTAAATCTATGCTTAGAATTTGTGCTTAATTATCTAACTTGTCAGAAGCAAATTATTTCTTCAAATTGACCATTCAGAAGTCTTATTTCAAACATTCAGTTCATTTCTGAGCACTGAGAGCGTTTTCAGAGTTTTATGGTTTCCGGCACTGTCTAAAACACAGTTCGATTAAAAACACTGCAGTGCTGACGGCCTGGGGGCTGCTGGAAGGTTGGATTTTTCGACGCACGGGCCCTATATTTCACGTGAATTATTTCGTGGGTTAGGGGGAGTCGGGCACGGGCCATTTGGGCCCCCGCTAAATCCGCCACTACATTTGCCACGTTTTTTCTTTGTTTACCTTAATTTGTCCACGCACGGGCACTACTGACCCCCGGTAAATCCGCAACTGTATATTTCACGTGACTTCTTTCTTTTTTTCCCGCGTCCATATTTGACCTCTCGGCGCATTATCTTAAACTTATATTGGAGTAATTAAACGCCTTAAGTTTTTCAATGATGTTTCACAACATTAAAATGATATGTATGGGGCAGATGGGGTGCTAACAGCAATTGGCAGGCTGCCAACTCTGAAACAAATGGTATTACTACTATGACCAGGGGCTAAAGCCCAAGCCAAAAACGAGTTTATTTTATGTTATAACGTCCCATTCAAGTGACGTATGATTTATACCACGCCAATGCAGATGACTATGTAATGTATTATATATACCTTTCTACTGAGCCTTAGTGCAGGGGTACAATTTATAAAAACTCAACCCGTTACTGTACAGACATGCCTGAATAATTATTCTTGAAACTGTTAATAAACATCCGACGCATATTTTCACGCTAGTGGCGTCATTTAGAAATGAATGGCGTCATCGTTCAACGTATGTTTATGCATTTAACGGACGTGTAGGTAATATTATACCAATTCAATTCCCTCTTTGTTTTCTTGTAAATCAACCATTTTCAACCCTCGATTGTCACACTTTCTAAACGGTTTACTGATAGAACATCCCCAAATCATTGAAAATAGTTTACATCTAAGCTTTACAAAAATGTAAGAACATTGGGCAAGAGGGTCTTGTACTACTTAAGAAAGAAATCAACCCTCGAAGATGGTTACCGTCATATTTTACACAATCGGGCAAGGCCAACACTTCTTTTTCATTTTACTTTCACTTCACACAAGTTCAATTAAAATCAAACAGTTCATGTGCATCCTATGTATACATATTAACAAATCAAATTCATTGCCAACTATTTCAATGCATTCAGGTGAGGGTAAACACTAATTTCTACGCAAACAAAGGTTTGTATGGAGTATTTGGCTAAGTACAACCTTAGCTCTTGGTGCTTACCTACCTGACAAATAACTCGTTTAAAAAAAGAGATGTTAATGAAAAAAAATGTTTTAAAAGAGTAGTTCCGACATTGCTCCAAAAGGGATATCATCACTATTGGCAATACTCACTGTGAACATTTAAATAATATTTATAAAGCATTGATAAATATAAGTAGTTCATTGATTAAATAAAATAAGTATTGTATTATAAAATCATTTCATAACAAATCCCTTAATCATAGAGCAAACGAATGAAAGCAACTGTTGTCGTAAGTCGCGACCTAGGTCTACATGGTGATATATTAAATCATAAATCATGAGATAAAAGAGGGCAACAGTGACACAACTTCTACGACACTGGTGTCACATAGGAAGAAGTGAGCTTGACATCAACGTATTAATCAAGATTTTGAAAAACAATTCATTTAAAACTTCTGAAGAAAACATGTAAAAAGCTGGCGAATGAAAACCTGCTCTTCTGACAGATTGTATACAGGCGAATAATGAGGCTTTTATGCGGTAGTCGACTTTTTTAAACATTGTGACTTAAAATGGTATTACTCACAATGAACTATTCGACTAAATGCAAAGCTATACTTGCATGTATAGAGCATTTCAATAGCTTGTTACAGATGTTTTCAAGATCGTCAGCTGCGGACGTGTTGTATCTTGGTTTAATGCTTTGCGAAGTCAACGCGGCAAGTTATGATAACTTATTATAACACTTTGAATGACAGGTCGAAGGAAACATAATGTGTGGCAGTTTGTAAGCTGTTGCGAATTTTAATACTAAGAGGAAAAAAAACGTGTTCGGACATGTATTTGTCGTAATTAATTACAACTTCTCTGACAGGGTCGGATGATGTAAGTTTAATGCAATTATTACACTTGCATCTGTCTCTTTCAATTTCAATTTGTATAAATCTAGTAACGTGCCATAGATTCATTATGGTATATGTAACAACCAGTGTATTTTATTGAAACAGATCGTTAAATATACCACACTACGCCCATCACACCAAGACCGCTCATTTGAATTTTATGACTTCAGGGTCATTTAAACATTGAAAGTATTTATACTTGATTTCTAAAAAAACATACACAATGCTATGCTAGTTTCTTTTTCTTATTTATATACATGGATTAAGTTCAAAATTAAACCTTACACACATACAACAAATCTGACTTTGAAAACATCTTGGCAAAAGTATGGAAATTCTTTTTAAATGAGAAAGTTGGGAAATATTTGGGTACGATGAGGAAGTGCCCATATTGAGCAATGTGACCTTATTTAACTATGTATTGTATTAAAAAAGACGTCTGCTACAAACGTATCAAAATGTGTCAAAACGCGTCTGCATGTATGAAAATGTATAAACAAAGTTCCATTCGTGTTATTATATGTTATATAGTACTCTTAACACGGACATAAACGTAAATATGCAAACGACCGAGTAGAACAATACATTTTCTACAGAATATCTTATGCCTACCTTTAATTGCGATATAAATTCCCTGTACAAGGACGTGCATGCTAATTAACATGGGGCAGTCAGAGTCATACAATTTTATTAATTAGCCTTTTCCGCATACATAAGCATTCTGACGCCTCGGCAGCAGCTCATTATGGGCAATTTACCTTTTTGCCACAATGTTTTCAACTCTATTCAATCTTTATACTTTTATTTGTTAACCTGTTTTTGTCTATATGTTTTCAAAGTCGTCGATCGCTTATTTGCTGTAATTGGTAAAGGGTTTATGCTGTAAATTAAATGTTTAACAATTTATTTCACACGAAACCTAACAGTCGGAAACTCTTCAATCATCGACCACTTGGTCTTTATCAAGATTAAAAATATACAACAGAAATTTATGTGCAGTCCATCTTTGTGGACTGCACATACATTTCTGTTGTTTAAAGACCAAGTTGTCGAAAATTCGATAATTAAAGAGTTTCAATCATATAAAGTGTTTACTGACTTTCTTCCCTTTGGAAAGTGTTAACGGTCGGGAGTATTGGAATAAACGATGATCATAAAGTGTAGACATTTATTTGATCAAATTCGTTCACTACACTAATTCAATAACAGTCGGGGTGGAAAAGCAGCCAGTTGCATGGAAACAATGTTTATAGTACTGGTGTGAGAAAGCCAGGACACACATTGATAGGTGAACTGGCCGCCGTGATATGACTGAAAACTCTTGGAAATTCATTTAAACCCCAATCAATTAATAAATCGTTCATTACAGACGTACAGTGTGCTTGTACGACAAATTGTCTAACTGATCACAGTATTCGGTTAATTAATCGTTCATTACAGGCGTCAAGTGTGCTTGTACGACAAGTTGTCTAACTGATCACAGTATTCGGTTAATTAATCGTTCATTACAGGCTTCCAGTGTGCTTGTACGACAAATTGTCTAACTGATCACAGTGTATGTATGCGCTGTCAAATCTAGATCTAGTAAGTTGCATAGTCACACAACTCAGATCGCGGTCTGAGCTCAAATTCTAGATCGTCCAAAATCATCTCACATGACTGATAACATTCAGTTTTAATCGTCTAACGACAATTGACTTTAAAACTTAATTGTATATATATTGGAAAACAATATACAATACAATACAATACATGTTATTTCATTTAGACACATTTGCCTATGGTAAATAACAAACAAGTATGTACAATTTACAAAACGTAATCCCTTTACGAGAAGCAAAAATAAAATAAATAATGAATATTGACTAATTGTTCCGATAATATGATAATATAAACAATAACTATAACAATTGAGACACCTACAATAGTGCATGCCAATATTAAACTATATAACTGTATACAGTCTGATATCGGCCTTCACCACACCTCCATATCCCACAATTTACATTGATATTCATTCAATCAAAACAAGATGTCGGTGAAGATAATTGTAAGTGTGTAGATCGAGATCAGACAACATAACTAGGCAGTCTGATCTATGTCCTGAAAACAGCCAGTGGCATGAAAATACTGATTATAAACACTGTAAAACAGTTCAAACGATATCATTTGTCACAATTTGTAGGAAAAAGACAGGCTGAGTATAACATCAACATATGAAGAAGCATTGCTTGATTGATTACAATATATGAGCCGTCCCGCGAGAAAACCAATATTGTGGACTCGGAGTAAACTATGGACCGAATTAGCCTAAGCATGCCGCGCTGGCTTACCCGGATAGACACTTTTCGCCTCCTGTGGATTTTCTGTTTCAGGAATCATTACTCTATACTTCTTTTCGCCCGGATCAGTCTGCGCGGAGCACAGACTGATCTTGATCGATGTAATACACAGAGGCCATAATGGTTTTTTTTTCGCGGGACGGCTTGTATAATGTATAACGCCACTCAGACATGCCGGTGTGTTCCTTGTACATGTACATTTTCTCATGCCATTGCTCATATTATGCTATCATAATTACAATGGGGTGAAGACGTTATCATAACTGTCACTGTTTTGTTTCTTACCTGTTATAGCATAGCTGGTATGTAAATGAGACGGTTTGTTTCGTTCATATTCAAATTAGCCCGTCTCTATGTAGTCGCGTTTGAAGCAGTAAATAAATTGATTAACGGCATAACCTGGGAATAGATAAACAGCTCTTAAACCATTTCCTACAAACAACAATTATGCAGCAGACGTCTATGGAACATCAAGATAATATAGGGAATCTCTATTAATTATTTAAAGAAGAATTATAAAATAGAGTTTTCACATTATTTTCAAAAGTCGTCTGATGCCGATGCGTCAATGTGGGAAAGGGTCAAATCTTCGTTATAGATAGAATACATGTCGCATCAAACCATTGTATCAATGCATTCAATTATCATATTAAAGAGAGTTCATTAAAAAAAAAATTATTATTTCAAAATATTGTCTGGTCCATGCCTGTGTTGTGCTGCGCTTTCTGTGTTGAAGAATGTTATGTAACTACACCAATCTCATTAAAACCAGATCTTAACTCACACACTCGTACATAGAAGTTGTTTTGGTCTGATTTTAATGAGATTGGTACCTACACGAACAATTCAACAAAGTTTAATTATAACGTAAAACAGATGCAGACATGGGCACTCCAACAATGTAAGATAAATGTAACACAAACTATCTAAGTCCCTTTAACTCAAGCTAATAATAACAATGTCTCTGGAACTCCCACAGTATAAGTCAACGTCAAGGTACTCCTTGTAATGCTTGTTGTTTTCAAAACTTGAATGTCAATTTATGCCAAATTGACTTCAGAACATCAACGTCGGTTTTATTAACTGACCAATAAAATAGCATAATCAATTAACTCAATATTAGCCATTAGATATAACTTTAACAAATAAGATAAGCCGTGCAAATCACTGCTAAAACAGCTCAAGGCGACAAATGGCATTCTTAACATCTATTGTTAACTTTCCAGTCGAAATGTCTGAGAAAGGGGATATAATTAAGAAAGGTTGATTGAATAACAATTACTTATAAAAACTTTACAAACATCAAATATCCTTTTGATGTTTCTTGACAAGCCGTATTGACGGCATGATGTAAATTTGTAACATATTTCAATTCATCATCAACATTCAAATTGTACATAATTAATAGCTAAAGTACGGTGTTCAATTAGGGCTATCGTTGTTTCGACCTAGGATCGACAGTACGATAACGCGATGCGATAGTCCAAAAGTGCGATGCGATAGTACGAAAACGCGATGCGAAAGTGCGATGCGCGGATGCGATATTAATATAGTACTTTCGCATCCCCTTTTCGTACTATCGCATCGCGTTATCGTGGTTTCGACCTAGGGTATCGTACTATGGCATGGCGTTTTCGTACTATCGCATCGCGTTTTCGTACTATCGCATCGCGTTTTATTCCTTCACATCGCGTTTTCGTACTATCGCATCGTGTTTTCGTACTTTCGACCCTAGGTGTTCCGTTAGGGCCAAAGTTGTTTCGCGGTTTCGACCTAGGATCGACAGTACGATAACGCGATGCGATAGTACGAAAATCTATGTCTTTTTTTATATTGGTTACAGCGCATGTTGATCCTTAACGAGTGTGCAGACAATAATTTGATAGGCTAGAGTAAAGGTCAATTGATAGGCTGGGTCAATGTCAATCAGAGACGACTTGTAATAGGCAGCCATTAGATATATACGAGCCTTACTTCAGCGAAGTCTAGGTGTGGTTATAATGAAATTGACATTAACATAAACTGAAGTAATATCAGGTTTTGTTGCTCATTATGTTAAATCATTTACTCAAATCGCTTGAGAACATTTTAGTAGAGTCTTGAAACACGACTTGTTATGTTGGTTTCAGCTCCTGTTAATCCTTAACGATTGTGCAGACGATAATTTGATAGGGTGGGGGTAAAGATCAATTGATAGGCGGTCAATCTGAGACGACTTGTAATAGGCAGCCATTAGATATATACGAGCATTTGATACTTCAGCGAAGTTTAGATGTGGTTTTAATGAAATTGCAAACATAAACGGAAGTAATATCAGACAGGTTGTGTTGTTCATTATATTAAATCATTTTAGTAGATTCTTGAAAGACGATTCCAAGTAAGGTCATTGTTTGTTTTAGATACAGTCTGTAACGTGTATCCTTCTCTGTTGAACGAGAACTTTGGCGAGGAAACGACATCATGATATACAGACCAAGAAGTGTCAAAGGCATGTTCCGTTTTGTTTGATTTATGTGTGTGTGAAACGTCGGAAAGAATGTTGGCCGAACATGAGTTCGAACTCAGCACACCTTGATTGAACCGACTGAGCTACCGGGGCTAAGTTTACAATGCCTTCATTGATGATTTATACTTCTTCGAAGATTAACCAATAAATCTTAAAAGAATATGTGATGTGTCACTCTGCGCATTTGTATCAGTGACTCATAGCGAATGATTGTTCAGCCTTTATTACCGCATAAGAATTGAAATGTAGACGCAGACTATGAAAATCCGATGAAAGTATACGTGTAGTATTACTTTGACATTTTCGCAAAACATACTGTAAAAGATAAACTCGAATTATCTTGATACAAACAATAACTACGTCTACGCCCAGTCTAAATCATAACTGATTGAGTATAGTGGGGGTCTTTTGTTTTCAGAAATCAACTGCATCGTACGAAAGAGATCCTTTGACCGTGTACCAAGAACACATATTACGATGCAAAATGTCAACTGACGTCAAATAGATGTTAGTACATTTATTTATTTTAATTTTTCTTTTTTTCTAGATAAGTAAACTATGTAAACAGCCGCTTGAATAAAATCATATTTCTTTTACACAAAAGGCTTAAAGAGCCCCTATTTAGACTATACATTCTGTCGGTGATTGGTCAATATTTTGACCCATTACTTTTTTATGTCAGACATTATTTTTGGTGAATAAACTAGATTTTCACAAATTACTAATGTAAACTATAAGTAAGTAAATCGTTTATCATTGTGACTTATGCATATTTACAGATTTATATACATATACAAAGAGCACATGGCCGTATGGGCCTATAATTCACCAAACAATTAAAAAATCATGAATCATTCCGATATTTACATACAAAATCAAAGCGCCGAAGGCACTAGAGTGGCGATCGTGTAGAAAATCCTGCAAAGTAACAAGCAGTATCTCGGTGTAGGCCTTGCGGTTTTCGATAAAAGTGCACTCTGGTGCGACGGGTAAATTTGAGTAAAGCTCCATCATTTGACAGTAGAATTAGGTAAGTTTGCCAGAATGTTTGTCTTGGTGATACTTAAGTTACGTTTTAAATGGGTCCTGATATGTTCAAAAAAAGGCCATACCAAAATTAAGAAAAATCTAGTTGCCACTCGATAGACCTAAGTTTTAGCTCAAGAACGATGGAACTTTATTAGAATGTTTGTCTTGGTTTTATGTAAGCTAAATTGTTTCGGTTATCACATGTTCATCACCAGGTCTCTAGGCCGTATTAAAATAAAATATTGTGTACACTTTAGAGACCACATTTTCGAATAAGGCATGTTGAAACCCTGTGTCAGAATATTTTTCCAACTGATGACATCAAGGTTTTGTTCAAAATAGATTATGTCTCTTCCGAAACAGGAATCCGTCGTGGCCGAGTGGTTATTGTCGGAGATTTCAAACTGCATGTCTTGGGTTTGATCCTCAGTCACGACCAGTATGATGCCCTTGGACAATTCACATTTTACTTGTTTACCCAAGATGCATGAATAAATGAACTATCACCATGATGTAACTGAAATAATTTTGAAATTGGTGTAAAAAGACCACAAACAAAAGCTATCAAGAACTAAGTCACAATGTAAAATTGAAGACAGATCTTGTTGACTCTCAAGGAGCTGCATGTGGAAGGTATCGATGCAGTTATAGAGGTGAACGTTACAGGTCCAACTTGGTCATCTTTAATACACCTTTGCTAATGGATGAACTTTCCCTGTGACTTTTTATGCCTCTGCAGCAGACGACCTGATTGTTCTCTTCCCATGGATGGTCTTTAAAAACAGGTTTGCTCAAGTAAGAAAGGAACATGTTAAGTGTAACTTCTCATTCTTAAACCTTCCCCGTATACAAACGCTAGCCGGTTTATTACTTTTGTTAGAAGGTTTAAATGCTTGAGAATTCCGGCAAAGGCGGGTGATGCCTGCTTCTTCTTCTCAACTGTATGGGCAAGATGAAGTGAAAACTGCTTCTTATTGTCACGTAGTATTACTTTGTTTTTTGGTGACGTTGTTTACCCTCGTCCTTGACATTTTTGCTTTCAGTTAGTTTCAATTATATAAACTATTTTAAGAAAACATCTCAGCAACTCTATATTACTTCTGATTGAATCAAAATATTTTCGATTTTCATTCACGCTCTATTTACAATGGAGGTTGTTTTGCCAACCAATCGTCGGGTGACCTAACGGGCACACGCTTACTACGTCACTCCTCAATGGGCGTATGTCTCGCGCAATTATATTCTCTGTCTCCAGACACAAAGAAGGCTAATGTTTACATTGTTTAACTTAATAACATCTTAGTTCGATAGTTCTAAAATATTAGTATCAATCTTGTACCAAAATAGCATTGACATTATTATTGTTAACCATGTCTCTGCAGAAATGATGGAACTATTTGACGGTAAACCTTTTCTCTATTAAGCTTTACTGACGTTCTGACGAAATCTCCCTATATATTGTTCTTCCTGTGTCATAGTACAGAACTTTGCTATTGATACCACAATTGCCACAAAAATGGTTTTCTATTATAAAAGATTGTGAGATAAATGGGAATGGGAGAATGCACATGAGTACTGTGCATGGAAATAAGTCTACTGAGTACTTAACAAATGAGTATTTGCAGTGGAATAAAAAGATGATTACAGTGAGTATAATAGCTATATATTTACAAGGAAACATTTAGCGTAGTCAAAGGTTTATCATTAACCTGAAATAGTTGAATTTAAAATAATACTTATACTGATTTAAATGCCTTACATTTGCTACACAGACTGGTAGCAGTAAATATAAGGTCTATAAGTCAATTAACAAAAACAATAATTCACTCTTTATAATGGGAAGTGGCTATTACGGGTACTAGTTTCCTAAGATTATCCATTGCAGATGTTTAAACGAGGTTAAGCTTTACTGCAACAGGTATGATATATGGTACATGTTATAAAGGGCTACTCATTTTGTTGTATCAGGTCGAAAACGGCAGGCAGATAAGGTTGTGAGAAGCTAAACATCTAAACATGTATATAACAGATCGTTCCAATGAACCACCGTAAATGTTCGACCTATATGAGCCGAATAATGAGAAAACCAACATTGTGAACTATGCTTAAAGTATCGACCCGGATCAGCCTGGGCATGCCACGCAGGCTAACCCGAACAGACACGTTTCGCCTCCTTTGGATTTTCTGTTTCACGAAACATTACTCTAAACCTCTTTCCCCTGAGACGGAATGTGTTGGTCCGGATTAGTCTGTGCGGACTGCGCAGGCTGATCTGGTTCGATACATTTCGCAGAGTCCATAATGTTGGTTTTCTCGTGGAACGGCTCTCAGATTATGAATATCGCGATAACTCGAAGTCGAAAGGAAGCCGTTACAAAATGAAGTTATCTTTTAATGATCAATCCGTTAATGTATTTATAGCTACGGAACTGCTGCTTTTCTGATTTAAAAAGACAGATCCGTTTCCAGGACTGGTTCGAGTTCAACGATATATTCAAATTATCACATGTTTTAGTTATCGAGTCAATTGGATCGGTATAAACTGTAGGAAATAAAGAGTATTGTAGGTATCTTGACTTATAGTCCTTAAATTATCTAATAGTGTATGGTCCTTGACTTATAGCCCTTACGTTATCTAATAGTGTATGGTCCTTGACTTATAGTCCTTACGTTATCTAATAGTGTATGATCCTTGACTAACAGTCCTTAAATGATCTAATACTGTATAATCCTTGACTTATAGTCCTTTCATTATCTAATAGTGTATGGTCCTTGCCGTATAGTCCTAACGTTATCTAATAGTTTGTGGTCGTTTACTAATAGTCCTTTAATTATCTAATATTGTATAGTCCTTGACTTATAGTCATTAAATTATCTAATATTGTATGGGCCTTGACTTATAGTCCTTTAATTATCTAATATTGTATGGGCCTTGACTTATAGTCCTTACAGTATATAATAGTGTATGGTCCTTGACTTATAGTCCTTTAGTTATCTAAAATTGTATGGTACTTGTCTTATAGTCCTTTAATTATCTAATAGTGTATGGTCCTTGCCTTATAATCCTTTAACTTAAAGGATTAAAAGTTATCTAATAGTTTATGATCCTTGCCTTATATTCTTTAAATTATCTAATCGTGTATGGTCCTTGACTAATAGTCCTTCAATTATCTAATAGGGTATGGTCCTTGACTAATAGTCCTTTAATTATCTAATCGTATAAGGTCCTTGCCGTATAGTCCTAACGTTATCTAATAGTTTGTGGTCGTTTACTAATAGTCCTTTAATTATCTAATAATGTATAGTCCTTGACTTATAGTCATTAAATTATCTAATATTGTATGGTCCTTGCCTTATAGTCCTTAAATTATCTAATAGTGTATGGTCCTTGTCTTATAGTCCTTTAATTATCTAATATTGTATAGTCCTTGACTTATAGTCCTTAAGTTTTATAATGTTGCATGGTCCTTGACTTATAGTCCTTAAATTATCTAATAGTGTATGGTCCTTGCCTTATAGTCCTTTAATTATCTAATAGTGTATGGTCCTTGACTAATAGTCCTTAAGTTATCTAATGTTGTATGATCCTTGACTAATAGTCCTTAAATTATCTTATATTTTAGAGTCCTTGACTTATAGTCCTTGAATTACTTAATGGTCTTATAGTCCTTGAATTACTAAATGGTCTTATTGTCCTTGAATTACTTCATGGTATTAAAGTCCTTTAATTACTTAATGGTCTTATAGTCCTTGAATTACTTAATTGTCTTATAGTCCTTGAATTACTTAATGGTCTTATAGTCCTTGAATTATATAATTGCCTTCAGTCCTTTAATTATCAGACTGTTTATTTTTTGGCTGAACAGTATAGAAAATACAGGTAAGTTGGAAGCGCGAAGAGATAATTGGTGATAATTGGTGAGTGCGAATATTAGCGGTTGGGACAGTGGGAAAAAAAACTGTAATTTACTCAATACTGCGGACACTTTACTAATACGTTTGTAGAAACATTTATAGAAAAGATACAAACAATTTCCTCTATTTCGACAATGTTTGTCACTGTGTATCACAGTTAAAAAACTCTATATAACCACAATGTTGGGGTTTTCAGAAACATTAACCCTTCCCATGTACGACACATTTTCAGCAGACGACTTAGAAAACATCTTGGTATAAATATGGCAAACCTTTATGAAATGAAATAAAATTATTTAATACATATGCGTGAAATTGCGACTGTTTAACATAGACGAATCTTAAGCCTTTCCCACATACAGTAAATCTGCAGCAGCCGACTTTAAAAAGTAGTTGCAAAAATGAGAAAATGAGAAAAGCTCTATTAAAAAATTACTTTAATAATTGAATATATAGTTGGAAATAATATGGCAAAATGAAAAAATACTCGTTTTGAGCAAATTCTCCTTTTGTCACAATGTTTTTAAAAGTCGTCTGCTGCTTCACAAAGCGTCTATATGTGTGGGAAAGGGTTAAACCTATCGTATCAGGAAAACCGTTTAGACGAGTGGATGACTGATGCAGGCTTATTCATAAGCTATAACTGTCACACAGACTAGGGCAATAAACTGCAACAAAACACATGTGCATTGTTAATCCTTTCCCTCATACGACAATTCCGCAGCAGACGACTTTGAACATATTTTGTTAAAAATGGAACATCTCTATAATTGAATGGATAACCTATGACTAAAAGTGGAAAACATTGTGGCAAAAGGAGAAATTGCTCGTTTTGAGCAATTTCTTCTTTTGTCACTATGTTTTTCAAAAAGCCGTCTGCTACAGAGGCGTCAGAAAGCGTCTATATGAGGGAAAGGGTTAAAATCCTTTCCAACAAACAGCAAATAAATCTGAAAACATATTGGCAAACATCTTAAACGTTTATATATATTAAAATACAATATATAGCGTTGAAAAACATTGTGTCATTATGAGCAATTTATATCTTTTGCCACAATGTTTTAAAAAGTCGTCTGCTGCAGTCGTGTCAGAACTTGTCTGTTTGTGGGAAAGTCTGGATATGTTGAAAGGTGTGCAATGGTTGATTACAACAACAGGGTGATAAAAAGAATAAAGTAGCATGGTTTATCGCAATGAAGAGGATGCTCATGATGATAAACAATAAGTTGTGGTTTTTATGGTAGTGTATAACAAATGCAAACAGTTGGGGGAAAACCACATACGCAAAGGAAAGAAAAAATAAAAATTTACATATTATCATATTATGATGATTAATAATTATAGTGTATTATTATAAGTATTATCATAATGTCGATGAAAATAATAATGATGATACTGATTATAATAATGATAATGATGTTGATAATAATGATGATGATGATGATGATGATGATAATCTTGATAATGACGATGTTGATGATAGTAATGATGATGATGATACTTATGATGATGATTATGATGATGATGTTGATGATGTTGATGATGACGATGATGATGTTGATGATGTTGATGATGACGATGATGATGATGATTATAGTTTAGTTTAAACTTATTTATTTTACATCGATTGCGAAACAAGCCTTGGGCTTAGATTAATCACGCTCGATGTCTGCTTCCTGGAGACTTCACCAGTACTCGCGCCGTTTGTGTGGAAAAATCCCAAAGTCAGGACCCGCTCATCACGGGACTCGAACCAGGGACCTTTGATACGAGAGGCCGACGCTCTACCTCTGCACCACTGTCTTCCACATATGATTATAAGGATGAGACTTAGGTGAGATAGAGTGAATAGGTATTAAAGTAGGTAACAGTCATAAACTGAATACTTATAAGCAACAGGTGCAGTGTTACATGTCCCGATCAATATCTTTACATATAAATAAATTCAAATACAGGCCGTAAATATATTGTTTTATATGCTACCGCCTAGGTTTTAAGATTGATAGGTTTGCGTTTGATACATTACTCAAATAATTTAAAATCAAGCGAAGATGATCCACATGTGGGAGTTGATGCCTCTGCAGCTGACAAAACTTTGAAAACATTGTGGAAAAACAGAAATTACCCGTTGTGAGCATTTTCTCTTTTTCACAAGATGTTTTCAACTCCGTATTACCATTACAGTAACCACTATTAACCATTCATTTATGTTTCAATACAAATCGGGTCAAGGGAAGGAACTCTAGACTATATGCGTGTATCAGAGTGAGTAGTGGAAACAAAACTAGTACAAATTTAATCTTTTCCACCTATTCGACTTTTGAAAACATCGTGACAGGAGGAGAAATTGCTCAAAACGAGCAATTTCTCCTTTTGCCACAATGTTTTCAACTCTATTTAATTATTAAACTCCTATTCATGGAGATTTTTCAATATCTATTCAATGTCGTTTGCTGCAAAAGAAAAATGTGTGTTGGAAAGGATAACATTATCTTTACAGAAGAGCATGTAGCTTATACCTTTATCAAAAGAAATTCTCACCAACTATTTGGTGACGGAGACTGGTGATGTATGATATTCCGAGTGACAGGTTTAAAGCAAAGAACGCGACACGGGGTTTAACCCTTTCCCACATAAACAAATCTGCAGCAGACGACTTTAAAAACGTCTAGGCAAAAGCACAGATAAATGGAAGAACAATAATTGAATAGAGATGAAAACATGGTGACACAAAGAGAAATTGCTCTTTTTGAGCAATGTCTTCTTTTGTCGCCATGTTTTTAAAAAGCCGTCTGCTGCAGAGGCGTCAGAAAGCGTCTATGTGAGGGAAAGGGTTAATTACCGATTTATCACTCGACTGCTTTCAAAACGCACGCAACAGACGACAGATACAGACACGGCGCGAGTAATCAGTGGTTCAAGTTATTAAACGGACAGCCGTTAACGGGAGATTCGCTAACGTGTTACGTCTTAACGTTGAACGGGTCTTGGTTTCGGAAGCGCGTAGATGTGTTAATGTATACAAGTTTGTAAACATAATAAAGAAACTTGTGAATCGGATACATAAGGAACGGTACTTTATTTGAAATGATTGACGCTTGGCAAACCAGGAGTTATATTTAAGGTTCAATCGTCGTATAGCAGTTGATTCGAGTGAAATATTTAAACATAAATTTATAGAATTTTTCATTTTGCGAAATAAAAGAACATGTCAAAATCCTACATGGTATTGGCTGTGCTATGTGCATGTGTGCATAGTGTGTTCACGGATGGGCCGTGTAGCAATACTGTTCGAGGTGTTCAGATTGTTGCGAACCCCGATGACTGTTCCAGTTACTACATCTGTTACGGACAACAATACTTCCGGTTCGCGTGCACGTCTCGAGCGGGTCACGAGAGTCTGTTTGATCCAGTATCGCGGACGTGTGTACCCAAGGGATCCGTATATGACCACAGTGCTTGTAAGTATGCGAGTCGTAATCCAGGAAAACCATCCTTAGCTTATAAGGACAAATGACGATAGAGATCTGCTTTTGAAATCCTGCTATCTGGTACAAAAGAATGATGTTTGTTAGATTGTTTATAAATATTCTCCGTCTAATACGCAATTAGAGCACGCGCGAGATGATCTGGATCCTCACTTGTCACCAATGCTCTCTTGATACTTTTCGCACAGTATAGTTTAAAGATACATACTTTGAAAACACCGAAGCATTGTGAGCAATTTCTCATTTTGCAACAGTGTTTTCAACTAAATTAGTTTTTCATTCATAGAGATTTCCTTATTTTTACCAAGTTATTTTAAAGTCGTTTGCTGCAGATATGTTTTATGTGGGAGAGGGTTCAGCGGGGCGTGTAGCAAACAGATCTAAGAAAATGTAACAAAAGTTTATTTTGTTATTTTTGTTTTAACACAGCAGACAATACAATTTCTCGTTCTCTGCTGTAGTTTTAGCAGGTTAAATGTTAAAGGTTACTATATTTTAAGGTCATAAGAATATGCTGCCAAAGGAGCCAACATGCACACCAGGTGTAGTTCGAACCACAGCAGACCCAGCCAATTGTGCTAAATATTACAGATGTGACGGAGGGGTCGAAGTGCAGAGGGGCGAATGTCCATACCCAAGACTTTATAATAGACGCTCACATACATGCGAATTGTATATCTTTGTCAACTGTGATGTCAGAGCGGAACCAAAAGACCCATGTAAGTCAGAAATTCACCGTACTTTAAGAACAATCTAGTCGCCATTGTTTGGTTCATGTCAGGCATACTAATTTACTGTAGAACGCTGTGTATCCAGACTTCTAGTAGAAGTGTTGTCTGTTCCATAAACAAACACTCCAGGAGATACGTATTTCCACATGGTGAAGGGAATACTGACACGTCGAAGTGTTCGACTCCAGAATAAGAGGACTTGAGTTGGTACCCGGCTCGAATCATGCGGCATTTTAAAGTGGAACACATGCATTTGAGAAGATGTTTAGCTAGTGTAGACTGATTCCATGTATCCGGTGACATCATAGACATGTTTAGTGACAGACGTTTGTAAGTTTCTGACTGAACTTGCATCTACGATTATATTACCCGTAGGCGGACAGTTAAGGATACGGAAGCACGGGCATTTCGTGAGACTTCACTTTTCGCAAATTTAAAAACTCCTTATTTCGAATGAAGCAGATTAACTATAAGCATGTGGTCACTGTAAAACGTTGATTTTGCAGGTTTGGGAAAAATCATAAGCTTCCAATTTCAAATACAGCACTAAGTGTAGTTTACATCAAAGTAAACATCATTGCCAGACGATGCATATTTAGCTCGTCAGTTTTTCTAAGAAAAACATTCGGAGAAATGTGATACCCATGGCGTCGTCGTCGTTTATGTAGCTTTAATCTCACTCAAAAAGTGTTCAACATTTTAAAATTAAACTTCGTACACGTTTTCCTGTTTTCCTGGGAGCAATACGCATGTATATACCAAGTCACATAACTCTAGCTTTAATACTTATTCAGAAATGCCCCTTCTTCGGAAAACAGACATTGGCTTTCGTTTGCGGAGCTCTTGATTTTTCTGAAGTGGCTCTTTGGCATATATATCCGGTCTCGTAATTGTTATAATTGTTATGTGACGATTACTTCTAACTAATATCATCAATTTCCAGGTGATTACAGTGCGAACCAATGCTCAGAGGCACAGTGCGTTCCCTGTCGAACCCGATTTGGTACCTGCGTGGGCAAGCCGGATGGGGTAAACTCCTGGGAAGGGAAACAGTGGACGCCATTTTACGTGATATGTAAGGACGAGAGAGTTCTATTGCAGGGCGACTGTAGAGAAAATAACCAACTGAAAATATTTCACCCGGTGTGGAGGCGGTGTTTGACGCCTCGCGAGATCGTAGGTAGCACGAGAGTGAGGCGTTCCTGAAATGAAATGTTTAAAGCCAGGTTCCGAAACAATAAAAATATGAAAACGTTATCTGTGCTCAGAATATAACTTAAAGCATGGTGTAAATAAGACTACTGATTGGCCAAATTGTGGAAATTTATTTGCTTCTGACCAATCAGATACTTGAGCACAAATCCTGGGCAAAGAGTACCATTTTATAGTTTTGGAGCCGCTAATGATACTAAGTGATCGGGATTTAGACTTTTAACCATTGTATCTGATACTAAATTATTTGAGGAAATAAGTTTTATATCTCGAAAAATTATACAAAGTTGAAAACGGTGTTGGAAAAAGGGAGAAGTTGTTTAGTTTTAGCAATGCCTACATAGTCACGTTGTATATGGAATAACATAGAATGCCTAGGCTGGTACGGCTAGATTCTTTACGCACATTCCACAGTGTTGGTTTTCTCATCATTCGGCACATATGTTGGAAAGGCATCAAATGTCGTTAAATTAGGAAAAGGGTTCAATTTTTTCTCTGTCTCAAAAATTAATTCCCTTAAATGTTAACAGAAACTGGTCCTATTGGTTCTTTATCTAAAATTATCGTATTTGAACGAGAAGCCAATGGGTCAAGATGCTGGCGTTTCAAAACAGTTTATACACATATGGTTTTGTTACATCAACAACAATTACATTATTTGGACCACTCCATACGTAACCTGACCTTCCGGATTTTGCGACCAGGACCGATCCAGATAAATTTATGGTTCCTCTCAGTCGGATCAGGAGTTTAAATAGTCGTCGTCTACTGGTACTGTACATTAATGAAGGAAGCGTTGATATAATGATTATGATCACAACTGAACAAAATACCATAGGGGCCTGGCACACTATTTAAAAAAAAAGTATAATCTATATACATAACAAAATTTCTTTTCTTTTTTCTCTTTTTTATGCCCCCGGAATCACCGATTCGATGGGCATCTAGTGTTTGGCCTGTCTGTCTCTCTGTCTCTTTGTCTGTCTGTCGAAAACAACTTTAACCTTGACCACTACTTTTGAACCATAACAGGTACGGCTACCATATTTCACATGTGTATTCCTTGTGACATGACCTTTCTGTACCAAAATGTTTGACCTTGCGACCTTGACCTTTGACCTAGATGTTGCCATTCGGGGGCATCAGTGTTTCACAAACACATCTTGTTTTCTTTTTGTATTAGCGTTCCAAGCCCCTATGCATAGAACTAGGCAATTCGAGAATGTTTGCTATTATCTTCAAAACATGCGAAGGTCGGTTTTCGTATGTCTTGGCAAATATATCATATAAGACGGACAGTGAAGAATCTCACGGGACTATATGCGTGCACAAGTCTTCAGTGCTATAGCATATGATTTAAACCGTGAGAATACCCTCTATCTCGCGACGCGCTATTTCATATAGACACAAATAATTTGAGATTAGTGGCGCGCCAGGAGAAACAGCCTCGTCGGTTTTGCCACCGATAATGACGCTGACCAATTGTTTTATCCAAGCAGTTTGATCTGACTCTGTGACCGATCGCCAATTACATTCATTATTCATTTCCCACATACAACAACTCTGCATCCGACGACTTTATTAAATAGTATTACTGAATAGTGTTGAAAACATTGTGGCAAAAGGAAAAATTGCTCATTATGAGCAATTTCTCATTTTGCCACAATGTTTTCAAAAATTCTTTGCTACAGATGCATCAAATTGCGTTTACACGTGGGAAAGGGTTAATTTATAAACTTCAAACTAACCTTGCCCATGTCGCTCAGATAGTATGAACACGCAGACGGATCATAATAAACACGGTTTTATGTCCTCAATCACTATTCATAATTGTTCGAAAAAAAAATGACCTGTCCGTCCTGTATTGTACATAATAAAACACATGCGTCAACGTCATGTGATTAAGGGTGGTTTCGCACATTACATCTTCGAACAGTAAATGGGTGAGACATCGAATATGCACCGTCTTACCATAGCCTCCCCCACTGTCTGTGTCTTCATTTGGATTAGCATTCTGGGAAATCAAAATCAATTTAGAAGTACAGGCCAGGTGAAGTACCTTTCTGATGTGCAGCAACTGATATTCAATGAGAATCCGTTTCACCTTACGCTTGTTTTGTAAGGGCTTAACGCCGTTTTTCACCAGTATTACAGTTATATCACGGCGAGAGTTCACTTATTCGTGATCCTTGGGTAAATAAACCAGTACTAGGCTAGGAAATGGGACTTTCTCCTTACGCGTTTTATGTAATGTTGCATTGCTTGAGTACTTATTCAAGTAATGTTATCGATATTGACCATTATCCTGATCTGTGTGTGAAAATGTTACAATAATTTATTTTGACCTACATGTATCTCAAGTAAAACAAAAACAGCGACAAAAGGCATTTGTTTTAACCATTTACCCTAACAGACGATTTCTGACACTTCTGAATGGAAACGAAACCATTGTGGCAAATAATAAAAAGCAATTTCTATTTTGGCCTATTTTCAACTCTATCCAATGATCATACTGTTCATTTAAAGTATTTATCCAAATGTTTGCCTGGATGTTTACAAATGCGACTGCTGCAGATGTGTCGTGTGTGGGAAAAGGTTAAGTTTGGTGAAAATACACAGAACGTCATAAGTTGTTTTATAGCTGTAGAAAGGTCACGTTCTGGTCAACACTGTTTGGGCATTCTCATTGGCTTTGCGCAGCCTTTCGGTCATGGTGAACTTATTTAACTCTTTCAGCGCCAAAGGCAATATTCAGGTTTTTGCAAACAATACTGATTCAGGCGAGTCAGCTCGTAACCAGCTGTCTCACCTGAAATCAGCATGGTTTGCCTTTTAGTTATTAAAATTGTCCAAAATTGTATTATATGAGAAATGGAGACGCCCGATTTTCAACATGGCAGAGTCTACTTTAAACAATTCGGCGCTGAAAGAGTTAACTCTTTCCCACATAGAGTAGCTACTGAGGCTTCTTCAGTAGACGGCTTTTGAAAGAATAATTGTGGTAAAAAGAAGAAATTGTCTCATTTACCCCAGTGTGTTCAACTCTATGTATCAATTATACTTTCGTAGAATTTTCAGTGGTATTACCAATATGTTTTCAAAGTCGTATGCTGCAGATTTGTTGTTTGTGGGAAACATTTATCTGTGCCATATGCAAACTCAGCCTTGTACATTACATGCCATATTTCATCTGTTTGATTATTCAGTTCCTGAGTGTTTCAATCATTTGTTATAGATCTATATCAATAATATATATAACGTAATAAACGAATGTGAGTATTGCAAAATTTACACTAATGATTAAACACATAACATGACAAATATGCGAGGTTTATAATGAAGATACTTTAGAAACATGAGGTGCCGATTCCCATAATGCAATCCAGTTCATTATTGATATTTACAATTGCTGTATGGCATCCAGTATAAGTCAATTGTTGGCAGTCACGTCCTTTTATTTATCTATGAGTCATTTTGTCAGGATTCCAACGAAGTGACATTCCAACCAAAGGAGACTCGGCTCAATATCCCATTTCACTTGCTCTGACGCATATTGCTGAACGATTAAGAAAGTTGACTAAGTTATCAACAATTTACAGTTATGTCACGGCCATAAGTTCACCTATCCTTGTGTTTCCTTGCTTTCTCACACTAGTACTGCATGTACAAATCTTTCCAAGCGATTTGCAGCTTTTTCACATAGACTGTTAACCCATTGGTGGAAGACGAATTACGCTTATCACTTTGACTTTATCAAACGCCGTAAAGAATTATGGCCGAGTTGAGGTTCGAACCTACTACATGTGAAATGACAGCCCGCATCAGTACTGACTGAGCTACTGGGCCTCCGCAGATAACATACTAGATTATCAAAGAAACGTAAACGGCTCAAGCAGAAAGGGAAGATTCAATAGTGTCCACGGATGCCTGATTCCTGTTGAAAATCAATAATCACTGTAATGTTACCCAGACATCTGATATATTGACTGTTCAATAATTTAAGGTTAACCACACGCCACCCATTAGTTCCGCCTAAATTAGCAACGGTTACTAGCCCGACATTATTTGTAAACTACAATGGCGGACATCGTAACGTTTCAAGATGTCGCAGACAATTCTTCCTCCGCTTATTTACATTACTTGCAAATACTTCGACAAAATGCTATATCAAGTATACGAGTAAATCGGTTTTTTACGCCTGGAACCGGAATTTATCACATAAATACCAAGATTTCCCGGAGCCAGCTTTGGAACGAAGAGCCTCATAGGGTCCATTTAGATAAATCTATGAAATAGTACGCGCCCTTCATGTATAATGAGTTCAACCAAGGCAAGACATTATGGATGTAGCAACGAGATGGATTCTAGCCCTCGATGAGTTCAAAGATGAACCATCGGATTCATATCATTCTTAACAAGCAACTTTCAATTCCAGAAAACCTCCCAGGGTTCAGGGAAAACTGAACTGGTCTTCATTTAGCGTTAAGGAATAATTTTACCCAGTGACTAACGATTCAGTAACTAGAAATAAACATTATATTGGCATCCAATGGTTCAGAATCCAAAAAATGTGTGTTCGTTTTGTTACGCATAGAGTACTCATATAATTATATGTACACATATCTTAAATGAATTCGTGTACTGGAAAAATGCTGGAATATACACTCCTTGGAATTCATCTTGATTTACTGATAAGTCTATCCATTAACCTTAAATACCCCTTTCCCACATACATACACTTTCTGACGCATTTGTAGCATACAACTTTTGTAATTGTTGTGCAAAATGAGAAACTGCTCATAATGAGCAATTTCTCATTTTACCACAATGATTTCAACTCAATTTTACTCATAAGTTTATCCAGTCTTTGAAACATTGACCTTAATTACCCCGTTTTCAACATAAAGACACTGTCTGACGCCTTTGAAGTAGACCGCTTTTGAAGTCGTTGAGGCAAAATGTGAAACTGCTCATGATGAGCAATTTAACATGTTGCCACAATGCTTTCAACTAAATTTAGCAAACGCATCTTTTCATTTTCAATAGTTTTGTCAAGATAATTTCAAAGTATTTTGCTGCTTATGGAGGAAGATGTAATGTGCGTGAAGTTAGCCGGAGTAGCCACAATTTCGGCTACTCCGGCTATATTTATCAGCCGGAAAAGTAATCGTTTCGGCAATTCTGGCTTGCCTGAACTGTCTTTACGAACAAGCTTGAACCAAATGAATTATGTGCGAACGCATTGTCTTGAAATTTAATTCTTGGCTTGATTTGTCACCTAGTCCGACTCGAAGCCAGATCGGGACATCGGTGGAAGCAGGCTAAACTCTCGAACTCGATCAGGTGCAAAATCGAGAAAATCACAAACATGTCAGGATGTCGTCTAAACTGTTAACTCAAACATGTCGGGTGCAAATCCTGGAAAATATAACGAGTATCAATCCGCCGAAATAGCCGGAGTTTCGACAAATCCGTCTGTATTAATTCTGGCGAGCCTGAACTGTCTATATGGACAAGCTTGAACCATCTGAAGTATCTGGATATTATCTAGAATTTTTTCATATTGTCTTGATCTTGTACTTAGTGCGACTCAGAGCTAAAGTCTTCGGCTGGGTTTTGCAGTTAACATCTCTAATTAGAACAGGACGGGTGCAAAGTCGTTTCTTAGTCTGTTTGGGTCGCTTTAACCAGGCATGCATCAATGGGCCGCTTAATCCATCTATCTCGAAAAAGGACACGCAAAATCGATATCGGGAGCCACTCTGTCATAAATACGGCTGGAAGGATGCCGGTTAAACTCTCTAATTCGAACAGAACAGGTGCAAATCGCGACTTTGTCGGGCAATTTCCAATTCCGGCTGGGCATGGAAGCCGGCTGATGCAACTTGGCGAAACAGGACCTCATGCAACAGGAAGTCAGTTTGAAGCACTTTCACCTGATGGCACGCATCAATCAATCGCCCAATCCATCTGTCTCGAACAATAGGCACGCACAAACGAGAGTGGGTGCCACTCTGTCCGCCCAACTCCGGCTGGGTTTGCAGCCGGCTGACATAAATCCGGGTGGAAACCGGCTAGCATGTCTCGGAACCAGAGTGTGTGTCTCTTTCACCTGACACATATCAGAATGCCAGTTAGACTCTCTAATTCGAGCAATATACAGCCGGAGTTGGGCTGAACAATGTAGCCAGCTGCGATGGATCCGGGTGGAATCCGGCTAATGCGGCTCGGAGCCAGAGTGTGGCACTTTCACCTTACACATGTCAGGATGCCAGTTAAACTCTCTAATTCGAGCAATATACAGCCATAGTTGGGCTGAAGACGTGCCCAAAATGCCAACATCATCTTAACATTGCAGCCAGCTACCATAAATCCGGGTGGAATCCGGCTAGTGCGACTCGGAGCCAGAGTGTTGCACTTTCACCTGACACTTGACAGGATGCCAGTTAAACTCTCTAATTCGAAAAGGACGGGACTTTGTCGGGAAATCCCAACTCCGGCTGGGCAGCGCAGCCGGCTGACGCAACTTAGCGAAACAGCACCTGATGCAAAACGAAATCAGTTTGAGAAGCTTTCATCTGGCATGCATTAATCAAACACCCAATTCATCTGTCTCGAACAATAAGCACGCCAAAATTAGGGTGGGGGCCACTCTGTTGGCCCAACCCCGGTTGGTTTTACAGCGAGGTACCTTAATTCCGGATGGAATCCGGCTAGCGTGATTCGGAGCCAGAGTGTGTCACTTTAACCTGACACAGAATGCCAGTTAAACTCTCCAATTCGAGCAAAATACAGCCAGAGTTCGGCCAAAACTCCAAAATGCCAACTTCATCTGAACATTGCAGTCAGCTCCGGGGGATATCCGGCTTGTGCGTCTCGGATCCAGAGTGTGGCACTTTCACCTGACACATGTCAGGATGCCAGTTAAACTCTCTAATACGAACAGGATGGGTGCAAAGTTGGGACTTTGTCGGGAAATCCCAATCCTAAAAATCGCGGGTCAAGTATTCAGCAATAATGGCGGCGCCCGTTACACACAGTGTAGCAAGTAAAACGCTATACATCCGCTGACATGCTGATCTACGCCCAAATAGTCCCTAAAGAAATTGATCATTATAACTTATTTCTCATTTTGTCAACCGTTTTCAAATGAAAGTTGGAAATGGGTAGCCTTGACCCCATGGCATAAACTGCTGTATAAGGATAGCTGAGATGAAGAATTACACAAAGGTGATCCGATTGCAACGTGCACCGGTAGAAGAAACCACCCGGAGTTTTCCTGAAGCAGTGCGTTGTCAATTGGATCCCACTCGGTTTGTTACGGACCAGGAAAACACCGCGAACACAAACCCAAGAGTTTGAGGTTCTTCGACTTTCAAGTTCTGATTCCACTCCAGATAAGCCCTTTTGATATAAATATTCAGCTTGGTAAGAGTCGATGCGAAAACCATCTAATCGGACTCTCATAGAGCGTTAAATTATGTTTTAAATACATCTCCAAAAATGTAAATGGTCATGCAATGAACACAACATTAAGTTAATTTCAAATTCGTGTGTCAGGGCATTATATATCATTATGTTTTTTAACCATAGATTTGTTGAATGATTGTTAATGGAATAAGACTCACGCATTATGTTTAACATCCAAATGAAATATCTTTCTATGGTATAATGTCTTCAAAAAATTAGCTTGTTATTCGTAATTTGGCAACGTTTCTTTTCTATGCTTTCGAAAGGAGATCAGAATATCTCAATTGACAGAAATTATGCATTTCTAATGTAGATTAAGCTCGTTCTTTTTATATGGGATGATATTTGCATTGCATGATTATCGCATGTTAGTAATATGACATATGTTCTACTATATACTATAATCAAATTGTGCCCTATATACGAGTATGTTTATGTTTTGTTCAGTTTTGTTAACGAAGGATTATGACACAGGACTCTGGAACGGTTGAACTAGTATGACATAAATGAATCAAAGCTACAATAGGTTGAGTAAAAATGGGCAATTAAATTGTAAATGCCAAACGGAAAATTTCAAATAAGAGTGGAAATGGGCACTGTTTGATAATTGCAAAAGTAGTGTCAAGCGAATTTTTATATTAATGAGTGTTTAGTTCATAGGGCCCCTGATTGTTTATTTGTATAATTGTTAATTCGATTATGTGATATCCTTTACACAATCACAATTTGTAAAATGTATAAATAAATAGCAAGCCATAAGAATCATAGTCGACTAGCTTAGAAATTAACCATTTCGATGCTGAATTGACTTTTTCAAGCAATGCGTTTGGTCCGTACCAAATTTCAGGAAAGTCAAAATAGAAATGTTGCGTTGGGCAGCCAGAACTACAAAGCACGATCAGGCGGCGCGATTGTGCTGCTTGGCCTGGCTCTGTACTGGTATCATTGGCTTCACAAAATCGGGCTTAGCAGTCGAAGGATTGAATTAATTGAAATGTTTTACACACAGCGCCTCACCACGCAACCAACGTTGTTCTCGAATCATGTTCATTATAGGGGGACTGATTAGGAATTGAATAGATCTGAAAACATTTTGGTAAAGGGAGATATTGCTCATAGTGAGCAATTCCTCCTCTGGTCACAATGTTTTCAATAGACGTCTGCTACAGAGAAATTAAAAATGCGTCTACATGTGAGAAATGTTTAAAGACCATGTCATATCCGAATGTGCAATGTTGACTGTTCAGCAACTGGTAATGTTGATATATTGTTTCGGGCCAACTCACACAGAACACGACCCTTAGAATTAAGCGTCTAGCAAATAGTCAAATGAGTATCTGGCTCGTAGCAGGATCTTCTGTTTCTCTGTAGCATCCTGCCAAATTATGGATGACTGTTATAACAAAATTCCGACTGCACAACAACTAGTTGTTATGGTAATGGCATTCACTTATAAAACCTCATCGAATACCCGTTAGTTTTCGTGTTATTTGTTCAGACGAACATTTTATTGTCTACACGAATTCAATTTCACAAAGAGCGAAGAACAACCGATGACATCTCACATCTGCCCATCTGTTATCCCTGTTTGGTTCAATAACAACACAGTTTTCAATTGTTCTGCCATTGGGTTCTCTGGGTTGATTCCAGTTGCTATAATCCAGCACCGTTCCATCTGACCATTGAAACGTATTTTCCTGTACTATATCATTCAGACCAATCCAAATCCCATATGCTAGACCTACAAACAAACATTATGTGCGATTTCGTCTTTATGTTACATAAAGACATAGATATGCTATGTTACAGTCCAATAGCTTTCTATAATATGAGCCGTTCCACGAGAAAACCAACATTATGGACTCTGTGTAATGTATCGACCCATATCAGGCTAGTCCGTACCGACACTTTCCGTCTCAGATAATGATTCCTGAAACAGGAAATCCACATGAGGCGAACAATGGATGTTGTGTCAGCCTGTGTGGCATACTTAGGCTGATTCGGTCCGATATTTTTCGCGGAGTCCACAATGTTCGTTTTCTCGTGAAACATTTAGTAAAGCGATTGTTTTTGATAGACAAACAAGTGTACCCATGAAGTGTATTTGTGGGGTTATTTCTTTTGTTTCAAACTTGTGGGTTGCAACCCACAAGTATGCTATTCATTTCGTAATTATCCCCCTTTTACGGAATGAATAGCATTAATATGAAAATAAGATACCCGTTATAAAACAAACAAACACATCATTTATCTAAGCGTCTTTATAAAGGTGATGGATGGGCTTTAGGACTCTCTCACGCGGACGAGCTGACGCATTATGACGACAGTCACGAGTAACCTGCCCCTACCATAAGATTACCGGGTTCGGCATTCAGCAATAATAACGGCGCCCGTTGGACATGGTGTAAGTTAAAACGCTATAAGTCAAATTACACCCAATACATCCGCTGACATTCTGATCTACTTCCAAATAGTCCCTAAAATAAACTTTGTTTGCGTACAAATGAGTGAATACCATCAACAGAATGCATTGAATATATGACATTGTGTTTAAAATCATTGTAAATGTGAATAGGATGTAATGGAAATGATTGATTTAATCACTTTTAGTATTTTGACCTTGTTTGAAAGTGAAAGAAGAGAATGCTAAACACCGGTTTTGTCTGGGCCCGATTTGGTCCAAATAACAGTTTTCGCCTGGTGAACTCTTTCTTGCATAATGCGACTATAACCCCAAGCCGGCATGCTTAGTCTGTCCCGGGTCGATACTTTACGCAGAGTCCACAATGTTGGTTTTCTCGCGGTACGGCTCAATGATGTGAATATTTTGTTAAATATATAAGCACTGTTACAGGAAAATTCACCATAGGACATTTGTGAATAGTGTATATTCAGATCACCCTGTACCTCCGCGCAATCTGAGCAGCATCTGCATTGCTCGTTAATATGTCAAGAATCATTTTAGAAGCCTCTGACATATAATGTGTATTAAAGGTGCTGAACTCCAGATTATAGTAGTATAGTCACACTTTTAAAACTGGTCAAAAGTTGTCTTTAAATATTAGAATCTTAATTCTGGGATAAAATAAGAGTAATAATTCCACTTTCCAGAACAATAAACATCTAAATATTGATTGTTCATGCTTCATTTTACTGGATAGACATACCCAGTAAGCCAAATTGTGTATATTTTCATGACTTTCAATTGACAGTTGTTCAACATTTACTCTCAAAACTATTTATTTCTTACTTTGTTGTCACTCTATTAGAACTCTTTGAAGAAGCTTCAACATTTCAAACATGTTGATGTCCATCTAGAGTTCAACACGTTTAAGATCACATTGTATATATGTGCAAATTGATCATTGACGTCACTTGTTGAAAAGGATGTATGGTATGTGTTCGTAGAGCATGGATCGTATAAAACAGCATTCGCCTTCGCAGAGTTGTCGTTCCTTACACTCACCATACATGTATGGTGAGTGTAAGGAACGACAACTCTGCGAAGGAGAATGATAAAACAGTTGACACTAAGTCTAGGATTATACTGCTTGTGTGTATGACCTTATCTTGGTTTACAGAGCCTGGTACACGACAACTTATATGAAGCAGACGACAGTTGACAATACGCTTAAAATACGTTATGTTGGATAGCGGTAATATACAATTTATAAAAGATACCATCGATGCCCATTATGTTAGATAGCGGTAGTACACAATATATAAAAGATACCATCGATGCCCTTTCCCAAATACCACTTCACCATCTCGTTTATGTAGTTGTGTTCATCTTGATCTCCTATATTGACCAAATGGCCAGAAAGGTCTTGACATTTGTTCTGAAAGAGTTCGTGAAGTTCTATATTAAGATAGGGTCTTTGAAAGACCCTGATTAAGAGCACATCATAAAAACACAGACCTCAAAAATCAGGTAAAATTAAGATCAGCCAGCGCAGACACCAATCGGATTATGCATTTCAGAAATGTCAGAAATAAGGAAAAAGTAAGTATAAAGTAAACATAATTAAATTCACATCAAAATATTGAGAAGTTGAAAACATAGTGGCAAAAGGAGAAATCTCTTAATATAAATCTCCTTTTGTCGTAATGTTTTCCAAAGCTGACAATGCATGTTGGAGAGGGTTGAATTATGATTATCGAATTACCCAGTTAAACCACAGACATAGCGGGCTTTTCGTAACCCGTTACCACGTACAACAACTCTGCAGAAGACGACTTAGAACATCAACAATAAGAAAACTGTCTTTAAATGAAAGATTTATTATTGAATAATAAAGTTGAAAAAAACGTGGCAAAAGGAGAATTTGCTCAATTTGTCCTTTTGTAACAACGATTTCAAAAATCGTCTGCTGAAAAGATGTCAGAAAGCGTCTGCATTTAGGAAAGGGTTAACCCATATCTCGCTGTAATTCTACAACAAACATCGACGCCCTTGATTTGTTGGTAAGCCTTGTTAATATTTCCAACAGTACGATTTGCTATGAATTACCATTGACTTATTACAACAAATTTGCATCAGACAACTTTGGAAAGATCTAGTCAATATCATAGAGACTATCTACGAATGAAAATGAGGCAAATGGAGAATTCGCTCTGTTTGAGCAAGTTCTCCTTTTGTCCCAATGTTTTCAAACGTTATCTACTGAAAATCCGTCCGAATGCGAAAAGTGTCGAAAGAGTTGTACAGCTAGGTGAGAGTTATGTTCAGGGAAAGCCGATGAAGTTTTGATTTGCCTTGTCCTGTAAACTGATCGTAAATATAATACCTTTGCATGAGTTTCACTCATCTTTTCTTCATAAAGTAGCACATACCATGCCAAGCCCGGTCGAATCCATTGCTCACCTGAGTTACTGCACCCTGCAAATAATAAAATATTACATACAGATAAACAAAAACTAACAGCTTACTGTAGAGAGACTGAAGTTTTATTCGATATAAAAAAAAGAAATCAAAGACCAGATTATTGTCTTTCTATGGATAGTTGACATACATAGGTCCCATTATACATGTAGTACAGTGCTACTGATAAGCTTTTCATGTAAATTGAGTATTACCCCATGCATCCAAAGTAATTGAGTATTTAAAAAAATCAATTGACTATTTCAATTCTCATTACCCCATAGGTTATTTCAATTGGCTATTTCAATATCTCTTACATGATCTTTTGATTTTCATAAATCCATCTCATTTAATAAATCAATGCTATCCTACAGACAAAGCTCTACAGCAGACAACTTTGAAAGGGTGTAAACAAAAGTATGGATATGATCTCAATATGCATATATAAATGTAAATGAAATTAGAATTATTGAATAAAATGAAAACATTTAAAAGGAAAATATGTTCATTTTTATGTGGAACTCCTGTTTTTGTCAAAATGTTTTTAAAAAGTAGTCTGGTGCATTGAGCTCTTTGAACAGTTCGGGTACAAAGTTAAACTTTGGGATACAGATATGAACAACTAGGAGTTATTGATTTATTTCGTATTTTATCCCGTCTCTCTTCACATTTAAGGAGCCTGCAGCAGCAAAGAATTTGGATAAAACATTTATGGGGGAAAACAGACAGTGACACTTAGTCTTAGGATTATCAAAGTAGACACAAGTATTTGTTCATTGTCAACAGTATTTTCCAAATTCGTATACTGCTGATTATTGATTATTTAAGTTCGAAATATTTAATAAGTTACACTTTGTACCTGTTCTTTTACAACATATCTCACTTCAATTTGGCCTGCCCATTATGACAAGAAACTGTATTTATCTTTAGAACCAAACAATCATGTGTAGCCTTTTTCTAGTAATTATTTCATTGTGCTTTCTATTGTGCAATTAAAACCGACGTACCGAGGAGGGCTATCAATCCAGGGTTGTGAGTTCAAATCGCAGCTCGGCCAACATTCTTTCCGACGTTTTACAAAAGTCACTGTGACAAGCGCCATACGTCTTTCACAAACGGGCTATAAGTCTATGAGGTAAAGCATTCAGTTGCTTGAAAATAATGCTGCTTGGAGTACTGGTGTGAGAAAGCTAGGACACACATGAGTAGGTGTACTAGCCGCCGTGATATGACTGTCAAACTGGTTAAAACGGTGTAAAGCCCCAATCATTCAATCAATCAATCAATAAATCATTTCCAGTGTTTTCCATTTGGTTATATCAGATAACGACATGTACCTTGAGGTGGGTAACGGGAACAGTTTGGAACTGTCCATTGTCCACCTTCCAAGCATCTGATGTCGACGTGCCACTTAGGTAGCTGGTTCCATTGCAACAGTACTTTGCTCCCAACCTGGTACATATTGCCTGTAATTGTCGAGTCTGGTATATCAGGGGGTCCACACACTAGATTGGGACATTAATAAAATACAATTAATAAAAAACAATCAAGCGTGAATTAGACGCTGAAATAAACTACTATGCAATAGGAATTCGAAGTTAAAAACGACATTAAAACTCCACAAAACGAAATTTATTATTATTTAAACGAATTATCATCAATTTTATATTTTGTTTCCTCTTTTTTGAATTATAATACATTTTGTTGACGGCAACATATCGTTCTAATAATATATACAAGAGAAAGTTGATGCAACGCATCAATGTCGCCGGAAATCCATACTGCAGTTATGCATAACACTTACATTATAGTAGTTGAAAAAACAGTATCAACTGAGGGGCATATTGGAACATCAGGGATGGGGTCAAGTGAAAATGTATCATAACTTGCATTTTTTGTCAACGAAGTGAATGTCTTTCAATGAAATATAATTGAAGCCTTTCATTGTTTATGATCAATCTCCATTCTAAGGTAGGTTGACCAAACACACAGCCAACTAACTATTGATCATAAACAGGAAATGAGTAATCTTGCCAATCATTAGTCTACTCATGTTTTAAAATTATATAATGATGAGCGCCCCTGTGTCAATGATGCATAACAATATGCAGATGGCAAGCAAAATACGTCTAGGGAATCTAATGACACATTTAAAATTGTCATGGACGAAATAATTGTGTACGAAAGACCGGATTAGTTTCTTCTTCGCATTGTTGTCGTTCTTTACACTCTCTTTATAGAAAGAGGGTGTGTTTTAAAAGTATACAATGATGAGCGCCCTTGGGTCAATGATGCATAACAATATACAGATCGCAAGCAAAATGCCTGTAGAGAATCTAATAACACATTTAAAATTTTCAAGGACGAAATAATTTCGTTTCTTCTTCGCATAATTGTCATTCTTTACACTCTCTTTATATGCAGAGAGTGTTCATTCAAATTAATTTTTATATTCATTTTTTTTTTTAAATCACCTATGACTAACTATTTGTAAGTGAGTATAAAAAACGGCTCTCTGCAAAGGAGATTTGTCTACGCATTCGGTATTCGGTAGTCACTTGTTCAACATAGTTAGCTAAGAAACAGTTCATATTTTAGATATACATGGTTAAACATTATTAAATGCATTCTTCACAACTCAAGACATGTCTTTGAACATAAAAATAACTTTCAGTAAGTTAAAATTGCTATTAAAAGGAGAATTCGACGTGATTTTGTATTAAGACACATAACAGTCTGCTGCAAGTCTAATAGTTACTCTTTTGTCTTCGTAAATTAAACAAAAAAACATAAATGCGAGTCAAAATAAAGAAACTGCAAATACTTAAAACATCGGAATATTTATTTAATTTTAGATGTGTCATAACTTAGTGTTTTTAAACAAACGCAATTGTAATATGTTCAAGACATTTAAATTTGTTTTTTCTAATAGTAATTTCTCCTCCCATGTCATTTCCGAAAAGCTATTAAAAATAGAAAAATAGAAGTCGCGGGCTTCTGCCCGGCGACTAATTAACTATTCGCTTCAATAAGTTGACCCTTGTCACACGAAAACCAACCTTCAGGACTACATTATCAGCCATTTCTCCTTTTGCCACCATGTTTTCAAAGGTCTTCTGTTGCGGATTGGCCAGCAAGAGGTATCGGTATGTTATAATAGTATAATAGTTTTGCGATTTTTGGGATAGGGGCGTTTCGCCGCTATCTCATTGCTAGCATGCTTTCGAAAAGTCGACTTACAACTGCAACTATAGTTTTCTTGGGTGTATTCTTCCGCGAAAGTCGAGTTTTAATTGGTTTACCATCTGGTTTACAACGATTTCATTGGTTCGACCGAATCACGAAAAACAACCCGCTTGCATTCATTAATGAGACAAAATAGTTCCAATGAGTGCAACACACTCTGACATATGATTGACCTCAATGTCAGTGTTGTTAGTTAATGTCAACATACACAAGTCAACATGTAATCTAGTCCTAGATGTCAAATAAACTAGAAATGTAGTTTAAATAGGTTTTTGTCAATTAACCTTGTACGGGCCCTTTTCGGAGATTCAATTAAACTGCAAATACATTATAATTACCATAACATGTTAACCCTTTCCTAAACACAGACGTAATTTGACGCATAGAACCAGTCTTCTGTAATCAATAAGTTATGTGTTGTCTCTGTCTGTGCCGAGCCTTGGTAGCTCAGTCGGTAGCGACGCGGACTGTCAATACAGGGGTTATGAGTTCGAACCCAAGCTCGGCCAATATGCTTTCCGACGTTTGACAAAAGTCACTGTGACTAGCGTCATTCGTCTTTCACCAATGGGCTAACAGTCTATGTGGAACAGCAGCCAGTTGCTTGGAAAGTATGTTGTGTGAAGTACTGGTGTGAGAAAACTAGGAAACATATGAATAGGTGAACTGGCCGCCGTTATATGACTGAAACATTGTTGAAAACGGTGTTAAACCCAAATCAATCAATTACTCTCTTAATTTAACGCTTGGAGGCATTATCCGGCGTCCGGCCGGATGCTTGCCTAAATGTGCATTCGTTCGTCCTTCATGGTTTGCATTTATTGGTCAAAACATTGTTTCTGTTTCATTCCGAAGTAGTCACACTTATAACGTGTGATCAGGAGAACAGCAAAATACTAGGTACATAACTCTATTTAGTTCAGCCATCTTCTCAATTAATTTCCATTGTATCCATTTAAAACTTGGTTTGTAGGTAGCTTATAACCAACAGATGTGCAGTGCACCATTACCAATGATGTGTTTGGAGTGTGTATATTTTTTCTTTCCATGTTCTCACTTATTATATGGCTTTCGCGTGCAACACATGCATTCCGTGAAATGCTCTTGTTCGTTAATGAGTGCTTCAACAAGCTTTGAACTTTGTCCGGAGCGACTGACTGTCTGTTCATCCATCCGTCCGTTTGTCCGTTACGGTTTGCATTAATAGGTCAACACTTGGTTTCTGTTTGGCAGATCCATTTCAAAGTCGTCACACTTATACATTGGGATGAGGAGATGCAATATTTCGAACTCAAACCTGATCTGTTATTTTAGGTATAAACTCATTTTGTTCATATGTTTCTACGGTCGGTGTCTCAATAGATATTCAATGAATCAAAATATTACTTCGTGTATAGGAAACTAATAAGCTACAGATGTACAGTGCACAAGAAACATAACTCTAGCATGCTTTCGATTGTCTTTCATTTATGAGCATGATTCCAATATACATTGTGGATCTTTAGGGTTTTCTGAACTGGAAATATTATAATTAAGGGTCGCTGCTCAGTTTTTTATAAATATTTTGTCTTTCGTGATTTATTTTGTTTATACAAGATAAGGATCAAACTTTGATAAATGAGGTATTGGTTTTTGGCAGGCAATCTGTGTTGTCAAAAATATTTGGTTTGGTTTGTTTAAAGGTCGATGATTTATTGTTTCAACAATGTTTGTCCATATAAACTATGCCATATATTTTCAACTTACATATGCCCCTATACAATCAGCTCTTTCAGCGCTTTGATTTCATAACCTATGAACAAACTTTCTTGAATTGAACTGGCTAAGGTACGGTGGCACTGAGGTGACATCCGCAACACTTTATTTATATTGTGGCCACAACTTAGTAACGTGTGGCCACAAGACAAAAAGTTGTGGCCACAATTTACTAAGCTGTGGCCACAAGATAAAAAGTACATACTGTATACACATACCAGTAAATATACTCGTACCTATACACATACCAGTTATGTACGAGTATTCTTACTGGTATGTGTATATGTACGAAGTTTACACACACTTACACCAGTTAGTATACTTTCACAGTTATACATACCAGTTAGTATACTCGTATATATACACAAACCAGTTAGTATACTAATACATATAAACATACACTTACTATACTTAGTATACTCGTACATATACACACACCAGTTAGTATACTAGTACATTTACATATACCAGTTAGTATACTCGTACAGATACACATACCAGTGAGTATACTCGTACATATACACATACCAGTAAGTATACTCTGCCATGTGTACACATTACTGTGTTATTACCATAAAGCAGCAAAGATGAAACGGCTGTTTTGATTGGCTAAACTAAGTTGTGGCCACAATTAAGTAAATTGTGCCACAACTTAGTAAATTGTGCCACAACTTAGTAAATTATGACCACAACTTAGTAACTTGTGGCCACAACTTTGTAACTTGTGGCCACAACTTTGTAAATTGTGGCCACAACTTAGTAACGTGTGGCCACAACTTAGTAAATTAGGGCCAAAACTTAGTAAATTGTGGCCACAACTTTTTATCTTGTGGCCACAAGTTACTAAATTGTGGCCACAATATAAATAAAGTGTTGCGAATGTCACCTCTGTGCCACCGTACTAAATGTCAAAGGGAAGGAATTCATTTTCCATATGCGAACATTATAGCATTATGGGTTATGGTTCAATAATACGTATGAAAGCTGCATTATGAGCCATTTCTTCTTTTTCCATCATGTTTTCAAATGTATTCTGTTGCGGAAGTGCCTGAAACAGCATATGAGACTGTAAGTAAACAACGCCTCGTTGAATGCCTAGAGCATCGCCGACGATACAAATCTCCTCGCAGTGTCATTTTGTTTAGATGTACTGCCGTCACTGTGACTGTGACCTTTGACCTAGGTCAGTAAAGAAAGCTCTCTTGACACTGAAACTGTGGATGAAGAATGAAGTGCTACAACGATGACGTCGTTTCATACAGACGTATAGATTGTGAGCGTGATTTGAACGTGATTGGAACGATAATTGAACGCTTTAAAAGCGGATTGAAATTTAGCGCTTTGAATGAAACATTTATGAAGATTGAAAGAGGGCTTCGAACAAATTGAACTATTGCAACAATTTACCGAAATTTATCATACAAAATTATTATGGGTCCAAATTGTTAAGAAGTCCGATATATTGTTATATATTTTATTCTAAAAGACGAATTAATGATTGATTTTCGGTGTTTCACGCCGCTTCAACAATTGTTCAGTTATATCACGGCGTTTCCTTGGAAAGTTACCAGTACTACTGGTCCATTTATTCTGATACCAGCCAGTCAGCAAGCCATTTTTAAAGTCTTTAATATGACCCGGACGGGGATCGAACCCGCGACCTCCCGCACCGAGGCAGACGCTCTACCACTACACCACCGAGGTGGTCAACAGAAGAATTCAACATGATTTAGACCCTGATAAAGCTAATCTAATACACTCTTTAAAAAGAATATATGAACAAGTTTATTGAAAATATAAGTTCAATAGGCCACATGACTCGTGAGAAAAACAAAACACAAATAAACATTACAAATGACAGCAAATGGGGCACATTTACCAATTTGCAAGAACATACATTCGAAAGAGGTAAAAATGTCGCGTCATAGACGCAGAAGGTGTTGTTCAAACGTACTATCATAACCTTATCAACTCTGTATATATACACGCTTACCATGCAATACAATTTAATATAACACAACATAATATAACATGATATGATATAATACGTCCAATATAGGCAAGGGGCATATTAACACAAATATGACACATACACATCAATATATGAAAATTATATCAGTACATAAAATGTAAAGACAACACAAAAATTATATTTACAACTTATTTGTACATTTTATATTACCATTACACACCATATTTCAATTGAAAAGCTTGTATTACATATGTACTTAAATTTCTGAGTTTAGAAACATGAGTGCATTCGAAAAGTTGTTTTAGTTTATACATGATAGGATTGGACCAATAATACTTGGAAATATATATCTTACGGAGATCAGAATATAAATTGCATTCACTCATAAAATGATATTCGTCTTCGTTCTTATTACATGTAATACATGTTCTATCTTCACGTGGGATACAGTTTGAGCGATGCCACCTACAAATTTCAATAAAAAGATTATGTAGAAACCTTGACATTGCAGCAATTGAATTATTACTGAAATTACAATTTAAATAAAACTGAAAGTTGAAGGGGACAATGGTTTTAAAGAAAGTACTGCGAGGCGAATTATCAATTCTTGCATTCCAGTTCTGTACATTATAACACGCAAACGTTGTTTGAAGTGAGCATTTACGTTACGCCATTTCTTCTGTTTTTAATGTTTTCACCTTTATTTCATAATATATTGAATTTTGGAAAGGGATAACAATTTTTTCGTCAGCAACGACTTGAATGTGTAAATGTTGTCTACTGTAGAGTAGTTTGTTCTGAAACAACGACTTGAATGTTTAAATGTTGGCTACCGTAGAGTAGTTTGTTCTGAAACGACGACTTGAATGTTTAAATGTTGGCTACCGTGGAGTAGATTGTCTTGAAACAACGACTTGAATGTTTAAATGTTGGCTATCGTAGAGTAGATTGTCCTGAAACAACGACTTAAATGTGTAAATGTTGTCTACCGTAGAGTAGTTTGTTCTGAATCAACGACTTGAATGATTAAGTGTTGTCTACCGTAGAGTAGTTTGTTCTGAAACAACGACTTGAATGTTTAAATGTTGTCTACCGTAGAGTAGTTTGTTCTGAAACAACGACTTGAATGTTTAAATGTTGTCTACCGTAGAGTAGTTTGTTCTGAAACAACGACTTGAATGATTAAGTGTTGTCTACCGTAGAGTAGTTTGTTCTGAAACAACGACTTGAATGTTTAAATGTTGGCTACCGTAGAGTAGATTGTCCTGAAACAACGACTTGAATGTGTAAAATTTGTCTACCGTAGAGTAGTTTGTTCTGAATCAACGAATTGAATGACTAAGTGTTGTCTACCGTAGAGTAGTTTGTTCTGAAACAACGACTTGAATGTTTAAATGTTGGCTACCGTAGAGTAGATTGTCTTGAAACAACGACTTGAATGTTTAAATGTTGTCTACCGTAGAGTAGTTTGTTCTGAATCAACGAATTGAATGACTAAGGGTTGTCTACCGTAGAGTAGTTTGTTCTGAAACAACGACTTGAATGTTTAAATGTTGGCTACCGTAGAGTAGATTGTCTTGAAACAACGACTTGAATGTTTAAATGTTGTCTACCGTAGAGTAGTTTGTTCTGAAACAACGACTTGAATGATTAAGTGTTGTCTACCGTAGAGTAGTTTGTTCTGAAACAACGACTTGAATGTTTAAATGTTGGCTACCGTAGAGTAGATTGTCTTGAAACAACGACTTGAATGTTTAAATGTTGGCTACCGTAGAGTAGATTGTCCTGAAACAACGACTTGAATGTGTAAATGTTGTCTACCGTAGAGTAGTTTGTTCTGAATCAACGACTTGAATGTGTAAATATTGTCTACCCTAGAGAAGTTTATCCTGAAACAACGACTTGAATGTGTAAATGTTGTCTACCGTAGAGTAGTTTGTTCTGAATCAACGACTTGAATGTGTAAATGTTGTCTACCGTAGAGTAGTTTGTTCTGAAACAACGAATTAATTGTTTAAATGGTGTCTACCGTAGAGTAGATTGTCTTGAAACAACGACTTGAATGTGTAAATGTTGTCTACAGTAGAGTAGTTTGCTCAGAACAACGACTTAAATGTGTAAATGTTGTCTATCGTAGAGTGGTTTGTCCTGAAACAACGACTTGAATGTGTAAATGTTGTCTACCATAGAGTAGTTTGTTCTGAAACAACGACTTGATAGTGTAAATGTTGTCTACCGTAGAGTAGAGTGTCTTAAAACAACGACTTGAATGTGTAAATGTTGTCTACCGTAGAGTAGTTTGTCCTGAAACAACGACTTGAATGTTTAAATGTTGTCTACCGTAGAGTAGTTTGCTCAGAAACAACGACTTGAATTTGTAAATGTTGTCTACCGTAGAGTAGTTTGTCCTGAAACAACGACTTAATTGTGTAAATGTTGTCTACCGTAGAGTAGTTTATCCTGAAACAACGACTTGAATGTGTAAATGTTGTCTACCGTAGAGTAGTTTGTTCTGAAACAACGACTTGAATGTTTAAATGTTGTCTACCGTAGAGTAGTTTGCTCAGAACCAACGACTTGAATGTGTAAATGTTGTCTACCGTAGAGTACTTTGTTCTGAAACAACGACTTAAATGTGTAAATGTTGTCTACCGTAGAGTAGTTTTTCCTGAAACAACGACTTGAATGTGTAAATGTTGTCTACCGTAGAGTAGTTTGTCCTGAAATAACGACTTTAATGTGTAAATGTTGTCTACCGTAGAGTAGTTTGTTCTGAAACAACGACTTGAATGTGTAAAAATGTTGTCTACCGTAGAGTAGTTTGTCCTGAAACAACAGGTGTCTGAGTTTGCATTTGACAAACAATGGGGAAAAACACACAAACCCTCATTAAGATACTGCAAATAGTCTCTCTTTACTGTCCATATGCTATACTAATAATGATCGTTATGTAAATTTGGGATTTCCCGGGCCCGTATTCACCAACACGTCTAAATTCGATTTTCGGACTAAATCTAAATTATCTGACTAAATTACGTCGATTTAGATTTGGTCCATTTTCACCAACGCGTCTAAATTGTAAATCGGACTAAATATTTAGATTTTCGGACTAAATATTTAGTCCGCTTCGGGGCATGCTAAATTAGCCAACTAAATTGGAAACAAAATGGCGACTGTTTTGTGCCCATCGCTAGAATATTTCAAATTGACTTTTAATAGGTGTAAAACCAAAATTTGCGGTCGAAAAGGGTTTGTAAGCAAGTCATTTATAGTTGTCTCCCGTTTCTAGCAGAAAAAGAAAAGGACACACTTTTGGCCTGTGTCAAAAATGGAATTTTGAGGTAGCAGACCCTCGCTTATGCTGGATTGTTGATATTTTCGGGGGAGAAAACGACACTTAGGTGTATTATACTGCCACATAAAGCTTAATAGTTGGATACCCGTGAAGGAGATGTCGGATTACAAACGAACAGTCTCGAGTTGACGAAAATGATGTGAACTCGTGTCGTGATTAGCATTCAGAAATTCAGGAAACGTATTTCAATGATCATGTAGGATACGAAAGACCGACAAGAGAGACACTATGGGCATGTTTATAATGTTCATACAGTCAACATCAATCCTAAAGCGGCCAATCTTACACTGGTACGTTTTTCAATGAAACAATCAATGTACAATTCAATGGGTGGGGTGATTGTGATTTTATAATCTGTTGCTCTTGATTTGTGTCAAGGGTTAATTTCTTAACACAAACTGCCAATCGTTTCACCTGCATTTTATTTGCATGACTTGAAGAGGACATCATTTAAAATGGGACTGTGTTCATATCAGACAGTCGAGTGTTTTTGTTTTGTGTTTGAGTATTGTTGCAGTAGGATCAATGACTGATGAGTGTTATTTAGTAATCTGATGGTCTCGGCCCATTTTTGTCATCCAATATTCAAACATCGTATCATTGTAGGGACTGTGGTAAGATATATGTAATGTCTGTTGTTCGGATATTTTCTATCTTTATCTGAATATTAATAATTAACCCATAGCCTGAGCATGGGTGCTGCATATTCACATATTATATTTATTTGTGATTTATTCCCAATTTCCTAGTAGTAATGCTCTCAAATGCTAGCTGTTACTGTTTAATATACTGATATAAAACAAGTAGAGCTACATTTCCATTTTTGTGGAAAGATGCATCTGTCACGAAATGACATGGCGTAGATGGTCAGCAAATACTAGTTCATTAAGAACTCAAAAATCATTGACACAGCTCAATATTTGCAAAAAAATGACCATAAACTTGTTAGTTCACAATTCATTTCACAAAATATATCTATCGCTAATACTTTTCCACATACAGATGCTTTGTTATGACTCTGTAGCAGATTTTTCTGTCATGAGCAATTTCTCTTGCCAAAATACTTTCAACTCAATTTGAATTTAGTAAGTGAACTTACACATTACAAATGTAAAGAATATGTAATTCAAAATTCCATATGGAAATGAATGCATTTAACCCTTTCCCACCTATAGCTGCATAATGTGGGAAAGGATTAAACAGATATATGCTTCTTTTCTTTAACTGTCAATCATTGTATTATAATATTTAAACATGAGCATTTTAAATCGGAATCCAAAAAGTGAACTAAATATTAAGATATAGATTTAGTCAAAAATCTAAATTTAAAAGTTTGGTGAATACGAGCCCCGGTCTTGTGTGGGATTCCCCGAGTTTTCTCATACGATAACATTACTGGCATTATTAGTATAGCATATGGACCATATAGAGGCTATTTGTAGTAGTTTAACAAGGTATTGTGGGGTGTGTTGTTTTTTTATTTTTTGGACGCCTGTCCTAAAACCTGCTTGGCATGGATTTATAACATTAACTGTGTCTGCATGCGTATTTAGTATATTTTTTTTAAATGCCCGCGAAACGCTTTCCAAAACAACTCAAAGGGGATTTCGTGAGATTGCGAGTTTCCTTTGTGTTTATTCATAGCAATGATTTGACCAATAGATCTGTGAAAATTCCAGTATCAAATACGACATAAAACATTTTAGCGTACAGGGTTAACATAACATTTACAAAAGCTTTTAGATGTTCATTTAATATATTATCTATACCTGGAGATCTATTGTATTAGTACAATATTGCAGTTAAAATCTAAGGCGCCGTAAATGTCAAATAAATTCCACTTAGGATGCATGTGCTCATGCAAATCATCCCTAATTGACATTTGAAAAGAAACACCATCAATAATTAGTATATTTTTCATAAACAATGTCATGGACCTATGCGCTCACATTCACAAATGTTCATCAGACGACTTTGAAAATAAGTACAATTTCTATGAATGAACTTTTAATGATTAAACTGAGATGAAAACATTGTGGCAAAGATCGAAATTTGCTCATCATGATCGATTTCTCCTTTATTCAAAATATTGTCAAATGATGTTTAACAAATGCGTCACAATACGCCTGTATGTGAGAAAGGTTATTTTCATCTCTACCTACCTTGTGTAGAACGTGTTGGGTCTGTTGATGCGGGATCCTGTAGAAAAAAAGGTAAAACATATGAGCCGGTCCACGAGAAAGTCAACAGTGTGTACTCTGCGTAAAGTATCGACCCGGGTCAGACTAAGCATGCCATGCGAGCTACTCCGGATAGACACTTTTCGCCTCCTGTTGATTTTCTGTTTCAGGAATCATTACTCTATACCTCTATCCCTCTGAGACGGAATGTGTCGGTCCGGATTAACCTGAACGGACTGCGCAGGCTTATCTGGGTCGTTACATTACACATAGTCCATAATGTTGGTTTTCTCGTGGAACGGCTCGTATGTTATAACTATAAAGAGCATCTGTTCTAGTCAGCATGTAATAAAAGTCCGGTTTGTTTTTTTATTTTTCCTTATCCACATAGTTATTTGACTAGCAAACACTCATATTTCAAAATGACGCCTTCCCGGCAGACTTGTTTAGGCTGCGTGCTGTTGCGAACCCGATAGTATAGACACTAGAGACGGTGTTTGGTAACACACTCTATGCATCATCACGACAGTGGATTATCTTGTCAACAAAAGAAGAGAATTGGAAGATACCCGTATTTTCTGCCGTGGTTATGCGCACGAGTTTGCTATTTTCTTGTTAACCTCTCTTTTAAAAGTCTTCACATTCAATGTTTTCATGGACAAAGTCCTTATTCTTAAACCGCCTCTGTGCCGTAGTGGTAGAGCATCCGCCTCACGGATTTGGTAGGTCACGGGTTCGATCACGGTCGGGTCAAACATATACAATTGGTAATACAGACGCTTTCCCTCCTTGGCGTTCAAGGTTGTGGAGTAAGTATTTCGACTGATTCTCTAATGTCCTTGGCGTTCAAGGTTGTGTGGTAAGTATTACGACTGATTATCTAATGTACTAGGCGTTCAGGGTTGTGGGGTAAGTATTAAGACTGATTCTCTAATGTCCTTGGCGTTCAGGGTTGTGGGGTAAGTATTAAGACTGATTCTCTAATGTCCTTGGCGTTCAGGGTTGTGGGGTAAGTATTACGACTGATTCTCTAATGTCCTTGGCGATCAGGGTTGTGGGGTAAGTATTAAGACTGATTCTCTAATGTCCTTGGCGTTCAAGGTTGTGTGGTAAGTATTACGACTGATTCTCTAATGTCCTTGGCGTTCAGAGTTGTGGGGTAAGTATTAAGACTGATTATCAAATGTCCTTGGCGTTCAGGGTTGTGGGGTAAGTATTAAGACTGATTCTCTAATGTCCTTGGCGTTCAGGGTTGTGAGGTATGTATTGACTGATTCTCTAATGTCCTTGGCGTTCAGGGTTGTGGGGTAAGTATTACGACTGATTCTCTAATGGCCTTGGCGTTCAAGGTTGTGTGGTAAGTATTAAGACTGATTCTCTAATGGCCTTGGCGTTCAAGGTTGTGGGGTAAGTATTAAGACTGAGTATCTAATGTCCTTGGCGTTCAAGGTTGTGGGGTAAGTATTAAGACTGATTCTCTAATGTCCTTGGCGTTCAGGGTTGTGGGGTAAGTATTAAGACTGATTATCTAATGTCCTTGGCGTTCAAGGTTGTGGGGTAAGTATTAAGACTGATTCTCTAATGTCCATGGCGTTCAGGGTTGTGGGGTAAGTATTACGACTGATTATCTAATGTCCTTGGAGTTCAGGGTTGTGGGGTAAGTATTAAGACTGATTCTCTAATGTCCTTGGCGTTCAAGGTTGTGGGGTAAGTATTAAGACTGATTCTCTAATGTCCTTGGCGTTCAGAGTTGTGGGGTAAGTATTAAGACTGATTATCTAATGACCTTGGCGTTCAAGGTTGTGGGGTAATTATTACGACTGATTCTCTAATGTCCTTGCCGTTCAAGGTTGTGGAGTAAGTATTAAGACTGATTCTCTAATGACCTTGGCGTTCAGGGTTGTGGGGTAAGTATTACGACTGATTCTCTTATGACCTTGGAGTTCAGGGTTGTGGGGTAAGTATAAAGACGGATTCTCTAATGTCCTTGGCGTTCAGGGTTGTGGGGTAAGTATTAAGACTGATTCTCTAATGTCCTTGGCGTTCAAGGTTGTGGGGTAAGTATTAAGACTGATTCTCTAATGTCCTTGGCGTTCAGGGCTGTGGGGTAAGTATTAAGACTGATTATCTAATGTCCTTGGCGTTCAAGGTTGTGGGGTAAGTATTAAGATTGATTATCTAATGTCCTTGGCGTTCAGGGTTGTGGGGTAAGTATTACGACTGATTATCTAATGTCCTTGGCGTTCAGGGTTGTGGGGTAAGTATTACGACTGATTCTCTAATGTCCTTGGCGTTCAGGGTTGTGGGTAAGTATTACGACTGATTATCTAATGTCCTTGGCGTTCAGGGTTGTGGGGTAAGTATTACGACTGATTCTCTAATGACCTTGGAGTTCAGGGTTGTGGGGTAAGTATAAAGACTGATTCTCTAATGTCCTTGGCGTTCAGGGTTGTGGGGTAAGTATTAAGACTGATTCTCTAATGTCCTTGGCGTTCAAGGTTGTGGGGTAAGTATTACGACTGATTCTCTAATGTCCTTGGCGTTCAAGGTTGTGGGGTAAGTATTAAGACTAATTCTCTAATGTCCTTGCCGTTCAGGGTATTGGGGTAAGTATTAAGACTGATTCTCTAATGTCCTTGGCGTTCAAGGTTGTGGGGTAAGTATTAAGACTGATTCTCTAATGTCCTTGGTGTTCAAGGTTGTGGGGTAAGTATTAAGACTGATTCTCTAATGTCCTTGGCGTTTAAGGTTGTGGGGTAAGTATTAAGACTGATTCTCTAATGTCCTTGGCGTTCAATGTTGTGGGGTAAGTATTAAGACTGATTATCTAATGTCCTTGGCGTTCAAGGTTGTGGGGTAAGTATTAAGACTGATTCTCTAATGTCCTTGGCGTTCAGGGTTGTGGGGTAAGTATTAAGACTGATTATCTAATGTCCTTGGCGTTCAAGGTTGTGGGGTAAGTATTAAGATTGATTATCTAATGTCCTTGGCGTTCAGGGTTGTGGGGTAAGTATTACGACTGATTATCTAATGTCCTTGGCGTTCAGGGTTGTGGGGTAAGTATTACGACTGATTCTCTAATGTCCTTGGCGTTCAGGGTTGTGGGGTAAGTATTACGACTGATTATCTAATGTCCTTGGCGTTCAGGGTTATGGGGTAAGTATTACGACTGATTCTCTAATGACCTTGGAGTTCAGGGTTGTGGGGTAAGTATAAAGACTGATTCTCTAATGTCCTTGGCGTTCAGGGTTGTGGGGTAAGTATTAAGACTGATTCTCTAATGTCCTTGGCGTTCAAGGTTGTGGGGTAAGTATTACGACTGATTCTCTAATGTCCTTGGCGTTCAAGGTTGTGGGGTAAGTATTAAGACTAATTCTCTAATGTCCTTGGCGTTCAGGGTATTGGGGTAAGTATTAAGACTGATTCTCTAATGTCCTTGACGTTCAAGGTTGTGGGGTAAGTATTAAGACTGATTCTCTAATGTCCTTGGTGTTCAAGGTTGTGGGGTAAGTATTAAGACTGATTCTCTAATGTCCTTGGCGTTCAAGGTTGTGGGGTAAGTATTAAGACTGATTCTCTAATGTCCTTGGCGTTCAAGGTTGTGGGGTAAGTATTAAGACTGATTCTCTAATGGCCTTGGCGTTCATAGTTGTTGGGTAAGTATTAAGACTGATTATCTAATGTTCTTGGAGTTCAGGGTTGTGGGGTAAGTATTAAGACTGATTCTCTAATGTTCTTGGCGTTCAGGGTTGTGGGGTAAGTATTACGACTGATTCTCTAATGTTCTTGGAGTTCAGGTTTGAGGGGTAAGTATTAAGACTGATTCTCTAATGTTCTTGGCGTTCAGGGTTGTGGGGTAAGTATTACGACTGATTCTCTAATGGCCTTGGCGTTCATAGTTGTTGGGTAAGTATTAAGACCGATTCTCTAATGGCCTTAGCGTTCAAGGTTGTGGGGTAAGTATTAAGACTGATTCTCTAATGTCCTTGGCGTTCAGGGTTGTGGGGTAAGTATTAAGACTGATTCTCTAATGTCCTTGGCGTTCAGGGTTGTGGGGTAAGTATTAAGACTGATTCTCTAATGTCAAGAAAAAATTATCAGTATTACTGGTAGCTTACCCATGCAACGCCGTGATATAACTGCACAACATGTTGAATTCGACGTTTAACACCATACAAACAAACACAATCCTTTATTGGCATGTTTCAATTAAATTGAGGTGTCCCGGATGCCATTCGATGAGCTTGTCGATCGCCTGATTGATTATTCCGTTTCATATATTTAATTATGCCTAAGTATTTGCCTTGCATGAAAAAAAGCGGTACTCATCAATCATTTTAATAACGGGGCTGTATCGCGATTTTAGGATCACAATTTTCAATTTATTGATTTGGGTTTATCGCCGTTGTAAACAATTTTCCATTCATATCACGACGACCAGTGTGTTTCTTTCTTACTCACACCACTCAAAACAACAGTCTTTCCAAGCACATAGTCTGTTAGCTGATTTGTGGATGACGAATGACACGTGTCGCATTGATGTTTGCCAAGAATGGAACAAATGTTTGAGCTCAGGTTCAAACTTACAACCTCTGGATTGACAGCCCGTGTCGCATTGAATGTTGCCAAACATCGGAAAGAATGCACAAAATAAACAATTTATTGACATAATGATATTTTCCAACATCATATTTTGCAAATAAAAACACTTTTGCAAGTCCCCAGAATAGAACGATATCTCGAAAACCATCTGTCAGCGGCCATCTGTGTTCAAATTTATATAGCAAACTACACGCTGACCTGGAATAAAGAGCTCGGCCATCACTTTTTTATTTATACACAGTGACTTTTGTCGAATGTCGGAAAGAATGTTGGCCGTGCGGAGGTTCTAACTCACAACCACTGGATTGACAGAATGCAACGCTACCGACTGAGCTTAAGCTGAAAACCCATATTTATTATTGAAAATAGGGAGAACATCAATCAAATTGCTAAAGAAATACCGATGGCCGAGTTCGATATTCCAGATCGGCGTTCAGTGTGCCAAGTAATTTCGAACACCAATGACCGAGCTGGGTCTTCAATGTCTGCACTCAAATTGCTATATAATTTCGAAAGGCGATGGCCGAGCTTGGTCTTCCAGGTTGGGGTTCAGTTTGCTGTATAAATTCGAACACCGATGGCCGAGCTCGGTTTTCCAGGTCGGCGTTAAAATGTCTACATAAATTCGAATATTGATGCTTAAGCTCGGTATTCCAAGTCATTGGTCAGTTTGCTATATACATTCGAACACCGATGGCTCAGCTCAATGTTCAAGGACGGGTTTCAAATTGCTAGCCGTGCCCTGGTAGCTCAGTCGTTTGCGAGTTTGAAACCCAACTCAGCTAACATTCTTTCCGACCTTCGACAATAATAGTCACTGTGACAATTCCACCAATGGAATATCAGTCTATGTGGAAAAGTAGCCTGTTCCTTGACAAGTCTACTGTGTTGAGATATGGTGTGAGAACATACACGAAAAACATAAAAAACATGAATATGTGAACTGGCCACCATGAAATGACTGGCAAATTGTTGACAACAATGTTAAACCCCAATCAATCAATTAATCAATTAAATTGCTAAATAAATTCGAACAACGATATCCAAGCTCAGTATTCCAGGTCGGCGTACAGTTTGCTAAATAAATTTGAAAACCCATGACCGACATCGGACCTCAATGTCTGCGTTCAAATAAATATATCATTCGATTACCGATGGCCGAGTTCTGTCTTTCAGGTCGGCGCTCATTTTGCTGCATAAATTGATTACCGGTTTCCGATGACCGATCCAAGAGTTCTTTCAGAAATCCGCCAAATGATCGAGTCCCGACAACAACTTCCCATATTCATGCAATAACCTGTTAAAGCTTGATTTTGATATCATCTATCTAAAAGTGTTTTTAATTTTGTTATGTTTTTTCAAACTTCGACCATTTAGAGAATCTATAACTATTGTTAAATGTTTTGCTTAATTCAAATTCACGCTTAATTGCGCATAGTTTGTCCTCTCCGGTGGTTTTTATGATCGAGTAAAATAAAAATGTACAGCCACGCCATTTAGTTTCGATTCGAAATTCAATCGTGGGCAGAATGATACCCTAATATGATGTTATTGACATTATACTGGGAACTACATTTAGAATAAAGAGTATGATAAAAGGTCGGTAAGAAAAAGTAGAAAAAGAAGAAGAAGAAGAAGAAGAAGAAGAAGAAGAAGAAGAAGAAGAAGAAGAAGAAGAAGAAGAAGAAGAAGAAGAAGAAGAAGAAGAAGAAGAAGAAGAAGAAGAAGAAGAAGAAGAAGAAGAAGAAGAAGAAGAAGAAGAAGAAGAAGAAGACAAAGAAGAAGAAGAAGAAGAAGAAAAAAAAAGAAGAAGAATGTACAACTTACCACAGGCCATTCCGCTTTCACACCGTAGACGGACCCAGGTTTGACAAGAATCTGTGGCGTTGTGTTTTCGCCATCTCTAATAATGTAGCACATTTTAGTCGACCGTCTGTAGTTGACGTAATCACATTCCGCCATGGTTTCACATTGTTTCATGCATTTGTTATAACTAATCCCATTAAATGTTGTAAACATGTGAGTTCCGTCCCTATCATAGCCGGCTCTGATCTCTTTTCCAAAATGTATAGATCTACCCGGGTTTGTTATACCTTGTCCGTAAACATTTGTTCTTAAACTAATTGTTGTTAAAATAGAAATTACAATCAAAACAATTAGCAAATTGTTGAAAGTATATCGAAATACACCCATGACTGACGTATCTCTGATTGATTGATTTTCCATCGATACAGCGGAATTATATCCATGCTCTGCGCCACTATAAAAGCGACATTGTTTCGTATACTTCATAAATCCACCTGAAAATGCATCTCGTCGGATCGATATATTATCAACTTCCAAAACTTATAATATAAATGATGCTTCTAGTTGACTGTATATACATCGCACGAAACCCGACCTTCGCGAGTCAGAGATAAACTAAGATCCGAATCAGCCTGCACATTAACACTGTTATAATGTGAGCCCGTGCATTTTAACCCTTTCCCCCATATAGACGCTTTCTGACGCCTCTGCAGCAGACGGCTTTTTTTGAAAACATGGTGACAAAAGAAGAAATTGCTCATAACGAGCAATTTCTCCTTTTGCCACAATGTTTTCCACTTTTTGTCATAGGTTATCCATTCAATTATAGAGATTTTCTATTTTTTGAATAAATATGTTCAAAGTCGTCTGCTGCAGAATAGTCGTATGAGGGAAAGGGTTAAAAAGAACAGAGTAAGCTTTTTTGAACAGTATAGATCCGAATCAACGCCGTTCAAACATAACTAACACAATCGTGTTAAAAGGGCATGTCAAATTGTGTAGATTCAGATAAGACTGTGCTGGGACGGCTAATGTGAACCGACACTGTTCAGACACGCAAACTGATACTTTTTCTCATGCACTTGCTCATTTAGTCATGCATGTGTACTAGATGCTCATAGAGACCTTTCATCCATAAAATAACTTGATAAAATGTGTGAGTACCAGGTTTACTATTTTCCCCCATACAACAAATATTCAGCAGACTACTTTGAAAGAATACCCATACAAATATGGAAAATATATTTAAAGGGATACATGCTTATTTGATAGAGATGATTTTTTTTTTTGGCAAAAGGGCAATTTTTCGATTTTCCATAATGTTTATCAAAAAATCGACAACTGAAGAGGCGTCAGAACGCCTTTATATGAGAGAAAGGGTTAACCCTTTTTTTCAGATAAATTAAATAATAATACTTTTATTTAAAGATTGTGTTCATATTTGTACACACATAATATCAAAGTCGTCTGCTCCAACGTATTGTATTTGCGAAAGTTAAACATTTTCCCACATACATACGCTTTCTGACCTCTCTGCGGCAGACGACGTTTTGAAACAATGTTTTCAAATCAATTCAATAATAATACTTTCAATTATAGATGTATTCTTCCAAATTTACGCAAAGATGATATCAAAGTCGTCTGCTGCCAACGTATTGTATTTGGGACAGGGTTAATTTGAGGGTAACAATGACTTCCCCCCCCCCCCCCCCCCTTGACCATCAGTGTTGTGGGCCCGCTGGAACTGTCAATCCAGAGGTCTGGGGTCCAAATCCCGGTCCGGGTTCTGGATTTTTCTGAAGAGCTTTAAGTGTCTCCCACTAGACCTCAAGTACTGGTCCTTACCAGGAAAAAGTGCCTCGCGTGTATTGGTGCTATACATCGGGCACGTTAAAAGGAACGAACGGGTCTTTTCGGGAAGAACTAGGATATCGCACCCGGATTTCCTTGTCTCTTGAACTTATCTGCACCTGTCAGATGAGTGTGCATGTTTACGCTATCAAACGGGTCTTAAGAAGCTAAAGATCTTATGCTCAATCAGAGCAATTGGTCTCTCTATAATTACATTACATTACAATTACATTAAACGTCCATTATAATTACATTACAATTACATTACATAGCATTACGACTGAGAACATCCGTTATATAAATGAGCCACTCCACGAGAAAACCAACATTATCGAATCTGCGTAAAGTATCAAACCGGATCAGCCTAATCATGCCGCGCATGCTTACCCGGACAGACAATTTTCGCCTTCTGTGGGTTTTCTGTTTCAGGACTCGTTACTCTATACCTCTATCCCCCTGAGACGGAATGTGTTGGGCCGGATTAGCCTGCGCGGACTGGGTCGATACATTAGGCATAGTCTATAATGTTGGTTTTCTCGTGGAACGTCTCATTACTGAAATACTGGAAAGCGGCGTAAAACACCACTCAAACAAACATATTTAACTGAGCAACTACTTGAATGATGGAATAAAGTTTTACAAGAAGACTTAGTTTTCTTTAACATTTGAGTCCGTCCGTGCAAGAATTTAAAAGATGAGACTGTTGTGAATCGTTTAAGTTCAGATCAGCCTGTGCATCAACATTTTGATCCAGATATACACTATTCACGTATAAATAACACGAGATCGATAGAAGCTCATCTGGGCGTGTGTGCAAGTTAGACGAGAGTAGATGTACAGGCTGATCCGAACCTATGCTATTCAGATATGTCAATGTGTACCTGTACTCTCTGGCGGGCTCATAAGCTTACTGGAAACCATATTATTAACCCCCGGCCTTCTAAACACACTCACGTGATTATTACGATTCACTAAGTGTTGTCGTGGCACAGCTAAGGGACTGAACGCGTGTCACATTTAGTATTCATGTTGACAAGTTCGTTGATTTTCCCACATGAATGGTCCAATGTATTCAACGGTCGGCATCATAAATTAGACTACGATGTAAACTATTATGACTTCTCTAGTTGCTTGTAAACATCTAGGACTATATGACTGTTGCAAAGAGTCTTCACTGGAAGCAGATATATTAAGACCACAAATCGCTAGGCACGAATCATTTCGGGGTTTTCCACATGTGTGTGCCTAGTGAAGGTGTTCGTGAGACTGCACGTATACACGAGCTTATCTGGGCGGCTCCGATAAACTTTTAAACCTTTTCAGCGGTTGCGGCTGCCATATTCTACATTGTGTATCACTTTGAAGCAGTCACGGGGTGTTCAAACCCGGGAGTATATAGATTAGCCTGAATGCATAATGCTTATTCATTATTCAGACACGTAATGACAGTGATATCATGCGATGTGGTAATTACAGTTTTCAAAACTTGTAGTAAGCCCTCATTGAAAACATCCCATGGTAATTAAAAAATATGAAATATGATCTTTGAAATTGAAATAAAATGAACAATGTTGAAACCAAAAATATTTTGGCATATGTGCAATTGCTCGTTTTCAAAAATGTCTTCTATCTGTAAGGTGGGATAGTCTTGTGCTTCTTTGATTGGTTTTTGTCTTGGGTACGGGTTTCTTATACTGTTATCAGCAGAATCCTCGTTAATGTCGTGTTTTATATGTATGATGGGCAAAACGTACCAGACAGTTATACACAATTGGTATAAATAGTAAAAAAGAAGTAATGAGACGTGAAACAACATGGTCCGGTAAACATGGAACTGAGGGTTTTTGTCTACACGTTAACCTTTTATGTGATTGCACATCTTGATGAATTACTCATTTATCCACAATGTCAGAAATCATTTAATTCAGGGGTTTTAACTGTCGTCAGATACATGAATAAGATTGAATTAGTTTCTAGTCTTCCAGTTCCTGTGGTTCTATGTATTTAAAAAAAAATTGTTGTGAATTTCGGTCAAACGGACCGTCAGAATTTTGAGACAGATAACGGAAAAAAACATACCTGTAGCACATGAATAAACAATAGAAAATATGAATCTTCAGGACTTTGGGTCAGACAACGGAAAAACGGACCTTTATCACTTTTGGTTTACGGATTATGGGATAGGCAATTGAAATGAATGATTTTCATGACTTAGATTACGCAATAGATTGACTTTTATGACTTTATTTCAGACAATACAAACAATCTCAGGACTTTTGGTCAACCAAACGAAAAACGAAAGTTCAAGACAATGGATCAACCAACGGAAAAAACGAACGTTTAGGAAATCGAACGTTTAGGACAGTGAGTAAACCAACGGAAAAAACTAACGTTTAGGACATTGGGTCAACCAATGGGAAAGCGAACGTTTAGGACATTGGATCAACCAACGGAAAAACGGACGTTTAGGACATTGGGTCAACCAATGGGAAAGCGAACGTTTAGGACATTGGATCAACCAACGGAAAAACGAACGTTCAGGACATTGGATCAACCAATGGGAAAGCGAACGTTTAGGACATTGGATCAACCAACGGAAAAACGAACGTTTAGGACATTGGATAAACCAACGGAAACACGAACGTTCAGGACATTGGGTCAACCAATGGGAAAGCGAACGTTTAGGACATTGGGTAAACCAACGGAAAAACGAACGTACGTTCAGGACATTGGATCAACCAACGGAAAAACGAACGTTTAGGACAATGGATCAACCAACGGAAACACGAACGTTTAGGACATTGGATCAACCAACGGAAACACGAACGTTTAGGACATTGGATCAACCAACGGAAAAACGAACGTTTAGGACATTGGATCAACCAACGGAAAAACGAACGAACCTTAGGGTCTTTGTGTCAGACACTTGGAAAACGAACTTTCAGGACTTTGTGTCAGCCAACGAAAATACTGTCCTTCAGGAGATTGGGCCAGCAATCGGAAGAACGAACCTTTGAGTCTTTGTGTCAGATACTTGTCAAACGACTTATCAGGACTTTGGCCCAGCCAACGAAAAGACTGTCCTTCAGGACTTTTGGCCAGCCAACAAAAAAACTGTCCTTCAGGACTTTGGGCCAGCCAACGGAAAAACGAAACTTTTGGTCTTTGTGTCAGACACTTGGAAAACGAACTTTCAGGATGTTGTGTCAGCCAACGAAAGAACTGTCCTTCAGGATATTGGGCCAGCCAACGGATAAAGAACCTTCAGGACTTTATGTCAGCCAACAGGAAAAAGAAACTTTTGGTCTTTGTATCAGGCATTAGAAAACGAACTTTCAGGACTTTTTGAAAGCCATGGAAAATAACAGAAAACGAACCTTCGTGACTTTGGATCACCCAACGGAATAACTGACCTTCGTGAATTTGGGTCATTCAACAGAAAACGAAACGTCAGGACTTTGAGTCAGTCAACGGAAAACTGACCGTCAGCACTTTGTGTCAGTCAACGGAAAAACGAATGTTTGCGACTTTAGATTACCAAACGAAAAGACTGACCTTCAGGACCTTATGTCAGTTAAATGAAAAACGAAACTTTGGGAATTGGGCTAAGTGAACGGAAAAAGAACCTTCGGGACTTTGGGTCAGTCAACGGACAACGAGCCTTCGGGACTTTGTTATCAGACACTTGAAAATCGAACTGTCCGGACTTTGGGTTAGCCAATGGAAAAACGAGCTTTCAGGACTTTGTTATCAGTCACTTGAAACTCGACTTGTCCGGACTTTGGGTCAGCCAATGGAAAAAACGAGCTTTCAGGACTTTGTGTCAGACACTTGAAAATCGACTTGTCCGGACTTTGGGTTAGCCAATGGAAAAACGAGCTTTCAGGAATTTGTGTCAGACACTTGAAAATCGACTTGTCCGGACTTTGGGTTAGCCAATGGAAAAACGAGCTTTCAGGAATTTGTGTCAGACACTTGAAAATCGACTTGTCCGGACTTTGGGTCAGCCAATGGAAAAACGAGCTTTCAGGAATTTGTGTCAGACACTTGAAAATTGACTTGTCCGGACTTTGGGTCAGTCAACGGACAACGAACCTTCGGGACTTTGTTATCAGACACTTGAAAATCGACTTGTCCGGACTTTGGGTTAGCCAATGGAAAAACGAGCTTTCATGACTTTGTTATCAGTCACTTGAAAATCGACTTGTCCGGACTTTGGGTCAGTCAATGGAAAAACGAGTCTCAGGAATTTGTGTCAGACACTTGAAAAAACAGACCATCAGGACTCTTTATCAAACTAATATATTCAATTTATAAATATGCAAAAGCACATGGCTCCTGAAATAGCTTATTACGTAAACTTGCCTTTTCCATCCTATATAAAACTGAAGCAAACGACTTAAAAACAATGTTGAGAAGTTTATAGACATGAAATAATTGAATATAATTAAAAATGTCATGGTTCAATATGCTCATATCTCCTTTTACCGTAATTGTGCTGTGGTGTTGTTGTTGTTATTGTTGTTGTTGTTGTTGTTGTTGTTGTTGTTGTCGTTGCTGCTGGTTTTAAAAACGCCTATCAGAAACGGGTCAAAATGAATCGGCATGTGTGAAAGAATAAAGATTGATCGAAATCAGGATAAAGAACAATAGAACGCCCAGTCAAATGCTACCCGACTAAAACCATATTCATGCAAACATTTATCGATATTGATTTAACGTTAGTGGTTCATGTTATATGTAATTAATATGATAAAAATGAGAATTTCAAAAGGAATAAATAAAAGTCAGTGTAGTCTGAACTGGAGCTAAACTGTTTGCTAATGTTATACCTACTGGAGTATACAATGTATTTTTGACACACGAGATAGACTTGGATCAGATAGTAGTTTTCCAGATCATTTATATGAGAATCCCTCTAAATATTAGGATAGGGTTGTAGGAATTGTATTAATTACTAAATATTTCATATCAAATGTTCCGTGAAATTGTGTTTTTTTACGGAGACAACAATTGCTTTACATAAAACACTTTAACCCTTTCCCACATGCAGACGCATTTTGAAACAATAGCAGCAGACGACTTTTGAAAACATTGTGGCCAAAGGTGAAATTGTTTATGATGAGCAATTTCTCCTTTGGCCACCATAATTTCCACTTTATTTAACAAGTAAGCTTTCTTACTGAGTTGTATGTGTGAAAGGGTTAAACAAAACGCTTATTCAACCGCGCCATTCGAAAACCGACCGACATTCAGCGAGTTTAAAGGGATGGATATTTAGTAGTGAAGAGTTAAATATGTGCATCGGATCAGGGGCGTAGCAAGTCTGGCAACAGACGTACCAAAACCATATACCAGTCCATTAAAGTCTTTACCCACATACAACAAATCTGTAGCAAAAATCTATGCAAAAATATAGAACATATATCTATAAATGAATGTTGAATTATTAAAAAAAGTTCGTCGCAATGTCTAATACAGATTCCCAAGGGCTCGGGGTTGCGGTAATGGCATAGCGACAAATGTGCTGGTGTCAGAATAAGGGTACACTCATAATTCTCAATTTACCCACATAAAATGCCGTGGTTTGACTGAAATACTGTTGAAATTGGTGTAAACCGCCATATAAATAAACAAGCATAGTCTGGTTTTAACAAGGTGTGGCTCAAATTTATTTCTGATGTAAATATTATGATGTTTAATTGAGAGCTAGTTTTAAAACTATTAACAACGCATTAAGATGGATCGATACTCAATAATTATGAATTCAAGAGTACATCAATCATTCCTGTGACGACCCCGCACGCCAACAACAGTATTGATGTGTGATTGGGCCGCATCCGGCGATTTAGGGCCTTCATGACTCTCCGGTTAGGCATAATTTAAAGGTAAGTAGATGTGGAGCTACGGTTTTTATTTGGTGGGGGGGGGGGGGGGGGGGGGGGTTAATAATATATCTACAAGTGCAACTAGCACTATATTGCATACATACGAACATAGAATTGAGGCGGGGGACGGGAAGAAGAGATTACCCTAATAAATAAACGATATAGTGAAGCGGTTTTTGCCGAGTGTTCCGATCTAATAGAATATTCAAATGTATATGGTCAATTCGAGACGACCTTTTATGTGGCTTCAATCACGAAGCGTTAAACTTGCAAATCATCGTGCAAATAAGATTAAAGTACACAAAGAAACGTTCAAATTTCAAATGTGATTCGTTGGTTGATTTGGTCGAATGCCCGTGAATTAAGCCGGAGAAACCGGAGTAGCTGGCTTTTCAAGCTAACTGGAAAATTCGGTTTGGTCAATCTTGAACACAATGGCAAGCGCCCATCACTCTTGTTCGGCAACGAGTTTCAATTAATGCCATTCCAACAAATTTCAGCTGCCGGTTGCAAAACTCAGCCGAAGCTGAAATATCCGAAGAATTTCCGCCATTACCTGCTGTTCCGTCTGGTCAAAACAGCCCGAGTAGCCACATATAGACGCTTTCTGACGTTTCTACAGCAGACGACTATTGAAAACATTGTGGTAAAATGAGAAATTGCTCAAAACAAGCAATTTCTCCATTCACCAAAATTATTTCAACTTTTTTCAATAATTGTCCTTTCATTTATAGAGAGTTTGCATATGCTTTACTTAATGTTTGCAAAGTTGTCTGCTGAAGATTTGTTGTATGTGGGAAAAGGTTAAAGAAATTCTAAATTCAAATTCATTTGTTGTATATGTTAAGAGAAATTTAACATATTATTACATAGAACTATATAACTCATGTTGTTGTATATGTTAAGAGA
>JASEVX010000007.1:32067162-32339168 GCA_031761405.1 Serripes groenlandicus
ATTTAACATATTATTACATAGAAGTATAGAACTCGTGTTGTTGTGTATGTTCAAGAGAGATTTAACATATTAAATTACATAGAAGTATAGAACCTCGTGTTGTTGTATATGTTAAGAGAGATTTAACATCTTATTACATAGAAGCTATATAACTCGTGTTGTTGTATATGTTAAGAGAGATTTAACATATTATTACATAGAAGTATAGAACTCGTGTTGTTGTATATGTTAAGAGAGATTTAACATATTATTACATAGAAGTATAGAACTCGTGTTGTTGTATATGTTAAGAGAGATTTAACATATTATTACATAGAAGTATATAACTCGTGTTGTTGTATATGTTAGAGAGATTTAACATATTATTACATAGAAGTATATAACTCGTGTTGTTGTATATGTTAAGAGAGATTTAACATATTATTACATAGAAGTATAGAACTCGTGTTGTTGTATATGTAAGAGAGATTTAACATATTATTACATAGAAGTATATAACTCGTGTTGTTCGTATATGTTAAGAGAGATTTAACATATTATTACATAGAAGTAATAGAACTCGTGTTGTTGTATATGTTAAGAGAGATTTAACATATTATTACATAGAAGTATAGAACTCGTGTTGTTGTATATGTTAAGAGAGATTTAACATATTATTACATAGAAGTATAGAACTCGTGTTGTTGTATATGTTAAGAGAGATTTAACATATTATTACATAGAAGTATATAACTCGTGTTGTTGTATATGTTAAGAGAGATTTACATATTATTACATAGAAGTATATAACTCGTGTTGTTGTATATGTTAAGAGAGATTTACATATTAATTACATAGAAGTATATAAACTCGTGTTGTTGTATATGTTAAGAGAGATTTAACTATTATTACATAGAAGTATAGAACTCGTGTTGTTGTATATGTTAAGAGAGATTTAACATATTATTACATAGAAGTATATAACTCGTATTGTTGTATATGTTAAGAGAGATTTAACATATTATTACATAGAAGTATAGAACTCGTGTTGTTGTATATGTAGAGAGATTTAACATATTATTACATAGAAGTATTAGAACTCGTGTTGTTGTATATGTTAAGAGAGATTTAACATATTATTACATAGAAGTATATAACTCGTGTTGTTGTATATGTTAAGAGAGATTTAACATAATTATTACATAGAAGTATAGAACTCGTGTTGTTGTATATGTTAAGAGAGATTTAACATATTATTACATAGAAGTATATAACTCGTGTTGTTGTATATGTTAAGAGAGATTTAACATATTATTACATAGAAGTATAGAACTCGTGTTGTTGTATATGTTAAGAGAGATTTAACATATTATTACATAGAAGTATATAACTCGTATTGTTGTATATGTTAAGAGAGATTTAACATATTATTACATAGAAGTATAGAACTCGTGTTGTTGTATATGTTAAGAGAGATTTACATATTATACATAGAAGTATATAACTCGTGTTGTTGTATATGTTAAGAGAGATTTAACATATTATTACATAGAAGTATAGAACTCGTGTTGTTGTATATGTTAAGAGAGATTTAACATATTATTACATAGAAGTATATAACTCGTGTTGTTGTATATGTTAAGAGAGATTTAACATATTATTACATAGAAGTATAGAACTCGTGTTGTTGTATATGTTAAGAGAGATTTAACATATTATTACATAGAAGTATATAACTCGTGTTGTTGTATATGTTAAGACGAGATTAACATTAGAAGTATAGAACTCGTGTTGTTGTATATGTTAAGAGAGATTTAACATATTATTACATAGAAGTATATAACTCGTGTTGTTGTATATGTTAAGAGAGATTTAACATATTATTACATAAAGATAGAACTCGTGTTGTTGTATATTGTTAAGAGAGATTTAACATATTATTACATAGAAGTATATAACTCGTGTTGTTGTATATGTTAAGAGAGATTTAACATATTATTACATAGAAGTATAGAACTCGTGTTGTTGTATATGTTTAGAGAGATTTAACATATTATTACATAGAAGTATATAACTCGTATTGTTGTATATGTACGAGAGATTTAACATATTATTACATAGAAGTATAGAACTCGTTGTTGTATATGTTAGAGAGATTTAACATATTATTACATAGAAGTATATAACTCGTGTTGTTGTATATGTTAAGAGAGATTTAACATATTATTACATAGAAGTATAGAACTCGTGTTGTTGTATATGTTAAGAGGATTTAACATATTATTACATAGAGTATATAACTCGTGTTGTTGTATATGTTAAGAGAGATTTAACATATTATTACATAGAAGTATAGACTCGTGTTGTTGTATATGTTAAGAGAGATTTAACATATTATTACATAGAAGTATATAACTCGTATTGTTGTATATGTTAAGAGAGATTTAACATATTATTACATAGAAGTATAGAACTCGTGTTGTTGTATATGTTAAGAGAGATTTAACATATTATTACATAGAAGTATATAACTCGTGTTGTTGTATATGTTAAGAGAGATTTAACATATTATTACATAGAAGTATAGAACTCGTGTTTTGTATATGTTAAGAGAGATTTAACATATTATTACAATAGAAGTATATAACTCGTGTTGTTGTATATGTTAAGAGAGATTTAACATATTATTACATAGAAGTATAGAACTCGTGTTGTTGTATATGTTAAGAGAGATTTAACATATTATTACATAGAAGTATAGAACTCGTGTTGTTGTATATGTTAGAGAGATTTAACATATTATTACATAGAACTATATAACTCGTGTTGTTGTATATGTTAAGAGAGATTTAACATATTATTACATAGAAGTATAGAACTCGTGTTGTTGTATATGTTTAGCGAGATTTAACATATTATTACATAGAAGTATATAACTCGTGTTGTTGTATATGTTAAGAGAGATTAACATATTATTTACATAGAAGTATATAACTCGTGTTGTTGTATATGTTAAGAGAGATTTAACATATTATTACATAGAAGTATATAACTCGTGGTTGTTGTAATGTTAAGAGAGAATTTAACATATTATTACATAGAAGTATATAACTCGTGTTGTTGTACTATGTTAAGGAGATTTAACATATTATTACATAGAAGTATATAACTCGTGTTGTTGTATATGTTAAGAGAGATTTAACATATTATGAATAGAAGTATATAACTCGTGTTGTTGTATATGTTAAGAGAGATTTAACATATTATTACATAGAAGTATATAACTCGTGTTGTTGTATATGGTAAGAGAGATTTAACATATTATTACATAGAAGTATAGAACTCGTGTTGTTGTATATGTTAAGAGAGATTTAACATATTATTACATAGAAGTATATAACTCGTGTTGTTGTATATGTTAAGAGAGATTTAACATATTATTACATAGAAGTATATAACTCGTGTTGTTGTATATGTTAAGAGAGATTTAACATATTATTACATAGAAGTATAGAACTCGTGTGTTGTATATGTTAAGAGAGATTTAACATATTATATACATAGACAGTATATAACTCGTGTTGTTGTATATGTTAAGAGAGATTTAACATATTATTACATAGAAGTATAGAACTGTGTTGTTGTGTATGTTAAGAGGAGATTTAACATATTATTACATAGAAGTATAGAACTCGTAGTTGTTGTCTATGTTACAGAGATGATTTAACATATTATTACATAGAAGTATCGAACTCGTGTGGTTGTATATGGGTGAGTGTTAAAGGTCCTGATCGTTTACTCTTGTGGACTCCCATTGTTCAATACCTGTACGACTAGATGCCGATCTAGAAAGATAATGAACAGATTGCTGATAGTGGTCCTCACTGCTTCTAAAGTTCTAAAGGTCGAGTGTCCTGTTGCGTTTCCTTTGGTGACATATTAATACGAACTTTCAATTATATTGTGTACAAAACAATACTCTGTATTAGAGTTCATACGAGAATCGTCCTGCGAAAACCAACGTAAGACATCTGTAACCGATGTAGAACCGTGCAGTCTGATCAGTCTCTGCACAGTTCGTCCATTAGTCAAGGAAGAGAGTGAGTGAGTGAGTGAGTTAGTGGATAAATTCATTTTTGAATGGTTAAATTATTAATCAATGTATTAATCGTTTAATATTCGAAGGAAACAACATGTAATAAACATTGTGTACTGAAGCCATTCATCCACGGCTTTGTTAACAAGTAAGCAAACATTTTACAATATTCATAAATATCAATGTACACGTAAAACATTTAAACAGTTTAAAAAACAATTCAGAAATTAACTACTAATGTCGAATTGCAATAAAGATAGGATTTTATATTTTTGTGAAGATTTCACATGTATATGTAGAGTATTTATTCTTTCATGAAAGCTTTCATGACTGAAAACGCCTAGTTTGTTAATTGCCATAGGTTGCATACCTGCTAAAAGTGCTATAGAGTTTTGGATATCAGACATTGGCCAATAACATTTACTGAAATATTGTTTTCGAACTTTTTTATATAAAGGGCGTTCGATCATGAAATGAAATTTGTTTTCGAAAGTATGGTATAACTTAAGCCTTATATATTCTTTCTGTTCTTGGATTTTGGACTGGTTTGGTTCATCTTTCTGATACTATTTCTAGTTTAAGACAAGATTCTCTGAGTTCAGTCATTGCAATATTGTATTTCATTATTGATAATCCTTATTAATAATTGCAACGTGTACCGGTCGAAGAAACCACCCGGAGTTTTCCAAAAGCAGTGCGTTATTAATTGGACCGCGTACTTCGACTTTCAAGTTCTGGTTCAACTGCAGATAAGTCATTCTGATATAAATATTCAGTAAGAATAGATGCGAACACTATCTAATCAGACTCTCATAGAGCGTTAAATTATGCTTTAAATATATCTCCATAAATGTAAATGGTCATGCAATGAACACAACATTAAGTTAATTTCAAATTCGTGTGTCAGGGCATTATATATCATTATGTTTTTTAACCATAGATTTGTTGAATGATTGTTAATGGAATTAGACTCACGCATTATGTTTAACATCCAAATGAAATATCTTTCTATGGTATAATGTCTTCAAAAAATTAGCTTGTCATTCGTAACTTGGCAACGGTTGTTTTCTATGCCTTCGAAAGGAGATCAGAATATCTCAATCGACAGAATTGAGGACTTTCTTATTTGGATTCAGCACGTTCTTTGTATATGGGATGATATTTGTATTGCATGATTATCATATGTAAATAATATGACATATGTTCTACTATATAGTATAATCAAATTGTGTCCTATATATATTTATGTTTTGTTCAGTTGGTTAACGAAGGATAAGGACACAGGACCCAGGAGCGGTTACACTAGTATGACATAAATGAAAAACCACAATAATAGGTTGAGTGAAAATGGGCATTTTAATTATAAATGCCAAATTCCAAAAAAGAGTGGGAAAAGGGCATTTTAATTGTAAATGCCAAATGGAAAATTCAAAATTAGAGTGGAAATGGGCATTTTAATTGTAAATGCCAAATGGAAAATTCAAAATAAGAGTGGAAATGGGCATTTTAATTGGAAATAATATGTAACTTTCCATTTAAGAAAACGATTAATTACGTCATATCTATAAATTGCGACATGTTTGATAATTGCAAAATTAATGTCAAGCGAACTTTTGTATTAATTATATTTTTGTTGATAGGGCACATGATTGGTTTATTTGTATAAATGTGAATTCGATTATGTGATATCCCTTACACAATCACAATTTGTAAAATGTATGAATATATAAAATGTGTGTATGGGCCGGTGGCCCGATTGTGCAATAGAATTTGAATTGAATTGAATTGTCTTTGTGAACAAACCATAAGAATAATAGCCGGTTAGCTTATAAATTAACCCTTTCGATGCTAAAAATGACCTTGGCAAGCTATGCAAGCTTGGTCCGTAGCAAATTTAAAGTCAAAATAAAAATTGCAAAGTCAAAATAAAAATGTTGCGTTGGGCAGCCTGAACTATAGAGCCTGATCAGGCGGCGGCGTTATGCTGCTTGGCCTGGCTATGTACTGGTATCATTGGCTTTATAAAATTGGTCTTAGCAGTCGAAGGATTAAATTGACTGAAACGTTAAATATACGAAGTACCCCAACACGCAACCAACTATGTTCTCGAAATGGTAATACGTCATTTTTGGAAATCTTTTCGCACATACAGCAAATATGCTGCAGAATACTATGAAAACATCAATACAAAATAATGAATAATCATCATAGGGGACTGATTAGTAATTGAAAACATCTGAAACCATTTTGGTAAAAGGAGATATTGCTCACCATGAGCACTTCCTCCTCTTGCCACAATGTTTTCGATAGGCGTCTGCTGCAAAGGTATAAACAATGCCTATTCATGTGAGAAAGGTTTAAATAACATGGGGGAAATATCCTTTTTCTATCGTATCCGAATGTGCAATGTTGACCGTTCAGCAACTGGTAGCCTAATGTTTATATCAGTCAATAATGTTGGTTTTGTGGAGGGACGGCTCATATATTGTTTTCGGGCCAACTCACACAGAACACGACCCTCAGAATTTAGCGACTTGCAAATAGTCAAATTATTATCTGGCTCTTAGCATGACGGTTATAATTTTATTCCGACTGTACATAAAATAGTTGTTATGGTTATTGCATTTAATTACAAAACCCCATCAAATGCTCGTTAGTTTTCGTGTTTTTGTTCAGACAATCATTTTACTGTCTCCAGTCTGTCTATAAGAATTCAATTTCACAAAGAGCGAGGAACAACCTTTGACATTTCACATCTGCCCATCTGTAAAACGAGTTCGGTGCAATTATAACACAGTTTTCACCTGTATTGCCATTGGGTTCTTTGGGGTGATTCCAGTTGCTATAATCCAGCACCGTTCCATCTGACCATTGAAACATATTTTCCTGTACTATATCAGTCAGACCAATCAGAATCCCTTTTGCCAATCCTACAAACAAACATAATGTGCGCTTTCGTCTTTATGTTACATATAATATGCGCCGTTCCACGAGAAAACCAACATTATGGACTCTGCGTAACGTATAGACCAAGCTCAGCCTGCGCAATCCGTGCAGGCTTATCCGGGCCGACACATTCCGTCTCAGGTGAATAGACGTATAGAGAAATGATTCCTAAAACAGAAAATCTACATAATGCGAAAAATGTCTGTCCGCGTTAGCCTTCGTAGCATTCTTAGGCTGATCCGATTCGATACTTTACAATGTTAGTTTTCTCGCTGGACGGCCCATATAATGGGAAAAGAAACATTTGATAAAGCGATTTCTATGATAGACAAACGGGCTGACACATTACGACGACGGACAATTCAACTAGCCACTGTGATAGTCAGGAGTAACCTGCCCCTACCATAAGATTAGCGGATCAGGCATTCAGCAATAATGGCGGCGCCCGTTGAACACGGTGTAGCAAGTAAAACGCGATACATCCGCTGAGATGCTGATCTACACCAAAATAGTCCCTAAAAAACCTTTTGTTGGATATAAATGAGTGTATACCGCCACCATAATGCATTGAATATATGACATTGAGTTTAAAAATCATTGTATTTTTACCTTGTTTGAAAGTGAAAATAGAGAATGCTAAACACCGGTTTTGTCCGGGCCCGACGGTTTTCGCCTGGTGAATTATTTCTTGCATAACGCATGACCCCCATTTTCTTTCGATTGTTTTAAAGCTTAGAGGTTACTCTTATCAATGATAGATGGTGGTCTACATGAGAGAAACGCTTAGAAAGTGTGACAATTGAAGACTGAAACTGGTCGCTTTACATGGAAACAAAGAAGACAATTATTAATTGTGGTGTATTGTAACCTATAGGGACAACCGTCTAGTGTTGGATAGCGGTAAAATACAATATATAAAAGATACCAGCGATGCCCATTATGTTGGATAGCGGTAATATACAATATATAAAAGATACCATCGATGCCCTTTCCCAAATACCACTTCAGCATATCGTTGATGTAGTTGTGTTCATCTTGATCTCCTATATCGACTAAATGGCCAGACAGGTATTGACATTTGTTCTGAAAGAGTTCGTGAAGTTCTATAATAAGAGCACATCATAAAAATACAGACCTCGAAAATCAGGTAAAATTAAGATCGGCCAGCGCAGACACTAATCGGATTATTTCATAAATGTCAATATCCTTTAAGTTTATTTACACGAGATAAATAGAAAAAAAGAAATAGTAAATATAAAGTAAACATAATTATATTCACATTAAACTATTGAGAAGAGTTGAAAACATACTGGCAAAAGGAGAAAATCTCTCAATATAAATCTCCTTTTGTCGTAATGTTTTCAAAAGCTGACAATGCATGTTGGAAAGGGTTGAATTATGATTATCGAATTACCCAGTTAAACAACAGACATAGCGGGCTATTCTTAACCCTTTCCAAAGTACAACAACTCTGCAGAAGACGCCTTAAAACATAAAAAATAGGAAAACTGTCTTTAAATAACATATTTATTATTGATTAATAAAGTTGAAATCAACGAGGCAAAAGGAGAATTAGCTGAATTTCTCTTTTTGTAACAACGATTTCAATAGTCGTCTGCTGCAGAGATGTCAGAAAGCGTCTGCTGCAGAGATGTCAGAAAGCGTCTGCTGCAGAGATGTCAGAAAGCGTCTGCTGCAGAGATGTCAGAAAGCGTCTGCTGCAGAGATGTCAGAATGCGTCTGCTGCAGAGATGTCAGAAAGCGTCTGCTGCAGAGATGTCAGAAAGCGTCTGCATTTGGGAAAGGGTTAACCCCTATCTCGCTGTAATTGTATACAACAAACATCGACGCCCTTGATTTGTTTTTATGTCCTTGTTTATATTTTCAACAGTATGATTTGCTATGAATTATTAATTGATAAGTAAAATAATTTACTTCACAAATGTGTAGGAAGATGTTAGTATATACTGTTTTCAATTGATGATTAAATGTTGTTTCACTTTTTCCTAATTACAACAAGCTTTGGAAAGATCTAGTCAATATCATAGAAACTATCTGAGAATGAAAAGGTATCAACTGAATAGAGTGAAAAACTTTGATGCAAATGGAGAATTTGCTCTGTTTGAGCAAATTCTCCTTTTGTCCAAATATTTTCAAACGTTATCTACTGTAGATCCGTCTAAGTGCGGAAAGGGTCTAAAGAGGCGTACAGCTAGGTGAGGGTTATGTTCAGGGAAAGCCGATGAAGTTTAAATTTGCCTTGTCCTGTAATCTGATCGTAAATATAATACCTTTGCATGAGTTGCATTGATCTTTGCTTCATAAAGTAGCACATACCATGCCAATCCGGGTAGAATCCATTGCTTACCCGAGTAACTGCATCCTGAAAATAAAATACAGTGTAAATGTCAGTAAAATGTTATGGTCAAAGGGAAATAATCCATTTATTATTTATGTTATGACTGGTGGTGTTATTTCCCAGTAATGAGTTTGATTTAGTAATTTTGCCTTTTTTGGTATTGAATCTATAGAGATTTTTTTTTGAAACAGTTTATACATGTATTATTGTATGTATACACAGGGGGTTTCATTATAAAGGTAACAATTTTATGATGTTTCACATAAAATATTACATACAGATAAACAAAAACTAACAGCTTACTGTAGAGAGAATGAAGTTTTATTTGATATAAAACAAAATACAAAACTTAAAAGACCAGATTGTTGTCTTTCTATGGATAGTTGACATACGTAGGTCCGATTGTACATGTTTATCATAGTTTTAAATGTGGCCACATAGCAGAACATCATGTGAGTGAATTGAGTTAACATCATTGGCGAACAGCGAAGATCCTGTTCAAACTGCGGGAAAACGCATCGAAGCTGGATGTTCTCTGGTCGCATTGTCCAGTAGGTTTGTTTTCCGAGCCCCGGTAGCTGAGACGGTAGCGACAAGGGCTATAGTTCGAATTGCAGCTCGGCCAACATTCTTTCCGACGTTTGACAAAAGTCACTGTGATAAGCGTCATTCGTTTTCACCAATGGACTAATAGTCTATGTGGTAAAGCATATAGTTGCTTGAAAAGTACGCTGTTTGGAGTACTGGTGTGAGAAAGCTGGGAAACACATAAGTAGGTGTACTGGCCGCCGTGATATGACTGACAAATTGGTGAAAACGGAGTAAAGCCCCAATCAATCAATCAATCAATCAATCAGTTGTTTTCCATTTGGTTATATCAGATAACGACATGTACCTTCAGGTGGGTAACGGGAACAGTTTGGAACTGACCAGTGTCCACCTTCCAAGCATCTGATGTTGAAGTGCCACTCAGGTAGCTGGTTCCTTTGCAACAGTACTTTGTTCCCAACCTGGTACATATTGCCTGTAATTGTCGAGTCTAGCATATCAGGGGGTCCACACACTAGATGGGACATAAATAAAATACAACTAATACAAAACAGTCAAGCGTGAATTAGACGCTGAAATAAACTACTATGCAATAGGAATTCGAAGTTAAAATCGACATTAAAACTCCTTTAACAAAACGAAATTTATAAACATTTAAACGAATTATCATTTTTGATTTGTGTTTCCTCTGTTCTGAATTATAATCAATTATGTTGACGGCAACATATCGTTATAATAATCAAATATTCGTTCTAATACAGGACGTCATTATGAGCCATTTCTTCTTTTGTCACCATGTTTTCAAAGGTCTTCTATCGCGGAGGTGCCAGCAAGTGGTATCGGTTTGTTATAATAGTATGATAGGTTTTGTTTTTGTTTTTTCATAACCCATGACACTTGGCAAAAGGTCAAAGGGAAGGAATGAATTTTCCGTTGCCGATGGGTTCTGGTTCGTTAATACGTGTGAAAGCTGCATTATGCAGTATGAGCCATTTCTTCTCTTTCTTTTAAAAGGCCTTCTGTTGCGTAGGTGCATGAAGGTGTATGCATGTGCGAAATGGCAGATTACGTAAACGGCGTAGATATACTTGTGTTATCGGTATTTTCTAATAGTAATAATCTGATAATCTGAAACAGTATATGAGACTGTAAGTAAACAACGCCTCGTTGAATGCCTAGAGCATCGTCGACGATACTTATCTCCTCGCAATGTCATTTTGTTTAGATGTACTGTAGTCACTGTGACCGCGACCTTTGAACTAGGTCAGTAAAAAAAGCTCTGTTGACACTGAAACTATGGATGAAGAATGAAGTGCTAGAGCTATGACGATGTTTCATACGGACATATAGATTGTGAGCGTGATTGGAACCATATTGGAACGCTTTAAAAGCGGATTGGAATTTAGCGCTCTGAATGAAACATTTATAATGATTGTAACAATCAAATTATAGAAGCGCTTCGAACATATTTGAACTGTTGCAGCCTTTTACCGATATTAATTATATGAAATTATATTGGGGCCTTATTGTTAAGAAGTTCGAAATATTGTTATATATTTTATTTTAAAAGATAAATTATTGATTGATTGTTCGGTGTTTCACGCCGCTTTAAAAACATTTTGAGTTATATTACTATATATTCTTACCAGTCCATTTATTCTTGAATGACCCGGACGGAGATCAAACCCGCAACCCGAGGCGGACGCTCTTCCACTACACCACCGAGGCGGTCGAATGAGGAATTCAACAGTAGGTGGTAAAGATAAGGTCTATTAATCATAGACCCTGATAAAGCTAATCTAATACACTCAAGGAATATATATTATATCATAAATGACGTCGCCGGGAGTGTAATAAAGCCATTGAATAAATTGCGTATTCAACTAGTGTAATAACAATGTTACGTAACGTCATAATGAAAAGCATTGAAAATGACCGCGCTATATAGCGACGTTATATATATTTTGCACTAATAATCGTCGAATTGGAATTTATGATATAAATAGAATATAACATTCGTGGTCATTCAATAAGAAATGTTATCTATCTATCTATCTATCTATCTATCTATCTATCTATCTATCTATCTATCTATCTATATATCTATCTATCTATCTATCTATCTATCTATCTATCTATCTATCTATCTATCTATCTATCTATCTATATATCTATATATCTATATATCTATATATCTATCTATCTATCTATCTATCTATCTATCTATCTATCTATCTATCTATCTATTTATCTATCTATCTATCTATCTATCTATCTATCTATCTATCTATCTATCTATCTATCTATCTATATATCTATCTATCTATCTATCTATCTATCTATCTATCTATCTATCTATCTATCTATCTATCTATCTATCTATCTATATATCTATCTATCTATCTATCTATCTATCTATCTATCTATCTATCTATCTGTTTAATAAAATCTCGTATTGAATGACCACTCATGTAATATCCTCTATACATAGAATTGTGGAGATATTTTGCTGCGTTTATCATCAGTTCAAAATATGGTCGTTTTGACAAACTAAGGCTATAAAAATAATACAAACTACATTGTATCTGTAAGATTAAAAAATGTAATAAATACTTAATGTAAGGTGTCTAATTGTGTCAAACACTTCAAAAATCTCTTGAAGCTGAAAATGTGTATGAAGTATGAAGGACTCCCGTCCACAAATAATGCATGTTCTCGAGCAATTGCATATATTTGTAAAGATATCTTATAGTCACCGTGACCTTGACCTTTTACTTAGGTCGATAAAACACACCCGTCCAGGTTCTCTTAACACTGAACCTGTGTATAAAATGATGGAATTCCGTCCACACAAAAACAAAATGCTAGAGCGATGACGTTCTTTTGTACAGCCATATTATAATCATTCTTACCTTGACTTTTGACTTTAATCCCGCCCAAGCTCTCTTGACAATGAACCAGTTTTTAAAGTGTGAAGGAATTCAGTTCTCAAATAAAAGTGCTAGAGCAATGACGTTATTTTGTACAGCCATATTATAATCATTCTTACCTTGACTTTTGACTTTAATCCCGCCCAAGCTCTCTTAACAATGAACCAGTTTGTGAAGTGTGAAGGAATTCAGTTCTCAAATAAAAGTGCTAGAGCAATGACGTTATTTTGTACAGCCATATTATAATCATTCTTACCTTGACTTTTGACTTTAATCCCGCCCAAGCTCTCTTAACAATGAACCAGTTTGTGAAGTGTGAAGGAATTCAGTTCTCAAATAAAAGTGCTAGAGCAATGACGTTGTTTTGTACAGCCATATTATAATCATTCTTTCCTTGACTTTTGACTTTAATCCCGCCCAAGCTCTCTTGACAATGAACCAGTTTGTGAAGTGTGAAGGAATTCAGTTCTCAAATAAAAGTGCTAGAGCAATGACGTTGTTTTGTACAGCCATATTATAATCATTCTTACCTTGACTTTTGACTTTAATCCCGCCCAAGCTCTCTTGACAATGAACCAGTTTTTAAAGTGTGAAGGAATTCAGTTCTCAAATAAAAGTGCTAGAGCAATGACGTCGTCGTTTCGTACAAGTGTTTAGCTTTTCTTAGTAAAGAATACATAGTTTTCTTAGCTTGTTCCATGTGATGACATTTTGTTTTATCGAAACTTCAATTCTTTGTAAATATAATACCTTAACCCTGTCTCACATACATACGCTTTCTGACGCTCTTTGAAACAAAACATGAAAAAGAAGAAATTGCTCATGATGCGCCATTCTCCTTTTGCACAATGTTTTCCACTTTATTTCATAATTTGTTGAATTTTGGAAAGGAATAATATTTTTATTCATCAGCAACGACTACAACGTTTAAATGTTTTCTACCGTAAAGTAGTTTGTCCTGAAACAGCAGGCGTCTGAGTTTCCATTTGACACACACTGGGGAAAAACACACAATACCTCATTAAGATACCAGAAATAGTCTTTCTATATTGTCCATATGCTATAGTAATAATGCTCGTTATGTTAATTTGGGAAATCCTGGTCTTGTGTGGGATTCCCCGAGTTTTCTCATACAATAACATTACTTTCATTATTATTAATCCTTTCCCTCATACGACAATTCTGCAGCAGACGACTTTGAACATATTTTGTCAAAACATAGAAAATCTTCATAGTTGAATGGATAACCTATGACTAAAAGTGGAAAACATTGTGACAAAAGGAGAAATTGCACGTTTTGTGCAATTTCTTCTTTTGTTACTATGTTTTCAAAAAGCCGTCTGCTGCAGAGGCGTCAGAAAGCGTCTATATGAGGGAAAGGGTTAAAGCATATGAACCATATTTGATTTAGTTTTCACAAAAGAAGACTAGGACGCCTGTTCTAAAACCTGATTGGCGTTGATTTATAACTTTAACTTTGTCTGCATACGTATTTAGTCTTTTATTTGAAATGCCCGCGACACGCTTTCCAAAACAACTCAAAGGAGATATCGTGAGGTTAGGAGTTTCCCTTGTATTTCTTTATAGCAATTATTTGACCAATTTCTGTGAAAGTTCCAGAATCAAATACGACATTAAACATTTAAGTGTACAGGGGTAATACAATTTACATAAGCTTTTAGATGTTCATTTTATATGTAATCTATACCTGGAGATCTATTATATACAGTACAATATTGCAGTTAAAATCTAATTATCCGAAAATGTCTACTTAGAATGCATTCGCCCATGCAATACACTCCTAATTTACATGCAGTTTTGAAAAGAATCACCTTCAATAATTAATATATTATTCATCCACACTGCTATGGACCCTTCCTCACATACAATAAACGTGAATCAGACGACTTTAAAAACATATAGACAATTTCTATAAATGAAGTTATAATGATTAAATTGAGATGAAAACATTGTGGCAAAGAGCGAAATTTGCTCATCATGAGCGAACCTTCCTTTGTTCAAAATATTGTCAAATGCTGTCTGCAATTTTGGAAGTGTTCAGTTTCTGATTGAAAGTCGCTTAAAGCAAGATGTTTAACAAATGCGTCTAAATACGCCTGTATGTGAGAAAGGGGTATTTTCATCTCTACCTACCTTGTGTAGAAAGTGTTGGGTCTGTTGATGCGGGATCCTGTAGAAAAAAAGGTAAATCATATGAGCCAGTCCACGCGAAAGCCAACAGTGTGTACTCTGCGTAAAGTATCGACCCGGATCAGACTAAGCATGCCGCGCGGGTTAATCCGGACAGGTCCGGATTAGACTGCGCGGACTGCGCAGGCTGATCGGGGTCGTTACATTACGCAGAGTCCATAATGTGGGTTTTCTCGTGGAACGGCTCATATGTTACAACTATTAGGGGCATCTCTTCTAGTCGGCATGTAATAAAAGTCCGGTTTGTTTGTTTATTTTTCCTTAGCCACATAGTCATTTGACTAGCAAACACTCATATTTCAAAATGACGCCTTCCCGGCAGACTTGTTTAGGCTGCGTGCTGTTGCGAACCCGATAGTATAGACAATAGGGACGGTGTTTGGTAACACACTCTAAACATTATCATGACAATGGATTATCTTGTCAACAAAAGAAGAGAATGGGGATTTACCCGTATCTTCTGACGTGGTTTGACTTATTAATTCAGTTAGTTATGCGCACGATTTTCTATTTTCTAGTTCACCCTTCTTTTAAAAGTCTTCACATTCAATGAATTCATGATGTTTTCATGGACAAAGTCCTTATTCTTAAACCTCCTCTGTGCCGTAGTGGTAGAGCGTCCGCCTCACGGATTTGGTAGGTCGCGGGTTCGACCACCGTCGGGTCAAACATATACAATTGGTAATAGAGGCTTTCCCTCAAGAACAAAGATCAGTAGTACTGGTAACTTACCCAGGAAAAGCACTGATATATGTGCAAAAAATGTTGAGTTCGATACCATACAAACAAACAAACGAACATAATCCTTTATTTGCATGTTTCAATTCAATTGAGGGTCCCTTGTGCCATTCAATGAGATTATCGATCGTCTGATATATTATTCCGATTCCAGACACAGATTTAAATATGCCGAAGTATTTGCCTTGCATGGAAAAAGCTGTACTCATCAATAATTTTAATAACGGGGCTGTATCGCGATTTAAGGGTTATTATTTTCAATTTATTGATTTGGGTTAATCGCCGTTGTCAACAATGTTTCATTCATATCACGACGACCAATGTGTTTCCTTCTTACTCACACCACTCCAAACAACAGTCTTTCCAAGCACATAGTCTGTTAGCTCATTTATGGATGACGAATGACGCGTGTCGCATTGTTGTTTGCCAAGAATGGAACAAATGTTTGAGCTCGGGTTCGAACTTACAACCTCTCGATTGACAGCCCGTGTCGCATTGAATGTTGACAAACATCGGAAAGATTGCACACAATAAACAATATATTGACATAATAATATTTTCAAAACATCATATTTTGCAAATAAAAACACTTTTGCAATTCTTTTAAGAAGAACTTTTGATATAAGTACTTTTAGCATATTTAGTTTTCAGATAAAAAATGAAGAGCGACAGCATTCGTGCCAAAGGTTGAGAATAAATTAAAGAAAGTACAAAATGCATGAAATCCTTCAGAATAGAACGCTTTCTCGAAACGAAATGTTACTTTGCTATGTGTGTGAAGTTGGCTCTAGGATCGGTCATCGGCAATCGGTCTTCAAATGTATTTAGCAAACTGAACGCCGACCTAGAATATCGAGCTCGGCCATCGCTTTTCAAATTAATATCGCAACCTGAACGCCGACCTAGAAGTTTGAGCTCGGCCATCGGTGTTCGAATTTATACGGCAACCTGAACGCCGAACTTGCATACCGAGCTCGGCCATCGGCGTTCGAAATTATATAGCAATTTAAACACCGACATGGAACACCGAGCTCGGCCGTCGGTGTTCAAATGTATGTAGCAAACTGATCGCCAACCTGGAAGACAGAACTCGGTCATCGGTATTCGAATTTGTATAGCATTTTGAACACCGAACTGGAAGACGGAACTCGGTCATCGGTATTTGAATGTGTATAGCATTTTGAACACCGAACTGGAAGACAGAACTCGGTCATCGGTATTTGAATTTGTAAAACATTTAAAACGCCGAACTGGAAGACAGAACTCGGTCATCGGTATTCGAATTTGTATAGCATTTAAAACGCCGAACTGGAAGACAGAACTCGGTCATCGGTATTCGAATTTGTATAGCATATTGAACGCCGACCTGGAAGACAGAACTCGGTCATCGGTATTCGAATTTGTATAGCATTTTGAACGCTAAACTGGAAGACAGAACTAGGTCATCGGTATTCGACGAATTTGTATAGAATTTTGAACGCCAAACTGAAGACCAAGATCGACCATCTGTGTTCGAATTCATATTACAAACTGAACGCCGACCTAGAATATTGAGCTCAGCCATCGTTGTTCGAAGCTATAAAGCAAACTGTTTGCCGACCTGACAATCAAGGTCGGACATCAATTTATTTAGCAATTTGATTGATTGATTTATTTAGCAATTTGATTGATTGATTGATTGGGTTTAACGTCATTTTCAACAATTGTTCACGGCGGCCAGTTCACATATTCACGTTTTTCGAAGCATTCACTCACCCGTACTCCACACAACATACTTTCCAAGGAAATAGCCATTTTTCCTCATAGACTTAAATCAGATTTATGGATGACGAATGAAGCTTTTCACAGTGACTTTTATCGAATGTCGGAAAGAATGTTGGCCGAGCTGGTGTTCTATCTCGCAACCACTGGATTGACAGCACGCGACGCTACCGACTGAGCTTAAGCTGAACAACCTTTTTAATTCTTGAAGGGAGGGAGAATATCAATAAAAAAACACCGATGGCCGAGTTCGACATTTTTGGTCGGCGTTCAGTTTGCTATATAAATTCGGACACCGATGGCCAAGCCTTGTATTTCAGGTCGGCGTTCAGTTTGCTATATTATTTCGGACGCCGATGACCGACCGTTGTTTTCAATGTAATGTCTACGTTCAATATATAATTTTGAGATGCGATGACCGAGCTATGTCTTCCTGGGTGCGGTTCAGTTTGCTGTATTAATTCGAACACTGATGGCCGAGCTTGATATTCCAGGTCGGCGTCTAGTTTAGTATATAAATTCAAACACCGATATCCGAGCTCGATACTCCAGATCGGCGTCTATTTTGTTATATAAATTTGAACACCGATATCCGAGCTCGGTATTCCAGGTTGGCGTCCAGTTTGCTATATAAATTTGAAAACCCATCACCGACGTCGGTCTTCGATGTCTGCGTTCAAATAGCTTTAAAGTTCGAATACCGAGGGCCGATTTCTGTCTCCCAGGTCGGCCCTCAGTTTGCTGTATAAATTCAAACATTGGTGGCCGAGTTCTGTTATCTAGCTCGGCGCTCAGTTTGCTATATATATTTGAACACCGATGGCCGTGCTCGGTCTTCGAGCTCGGCGTTCAGAGTGCTTTATAAATTCGAACACCGATGGCCGTGCTCGGTCTTCCAGATCGGCGTTCAGTTTGCTATATAAATTCTTATACCGATGGTCGAGCTAGGTATTCCAGGTCAGCGTTCAGTTTGCTATACAAATTCGAGTACCGATGGCCGAGCTCGGTATTCCAGGTCAGCGTTCAGTTTGCTATATACATTCGAATAACGGTTGCCGATGACCGATCCATGAGTTCTTTTGGCATAAATCCGCCAAATAAATGTTTTGCTTAATTCAAATTTACGCTTTATTGGGCATAGTTTGTCCTCTCTGGTGGTTTTTATGATCGAGTAAAATAAAAATGTACGTCCACGCCCTTAAGTTTCGATTCGAAATTCAATCGTGGGCAGAATGATACCCTAATATGATGTTATTGACATTATACTGGGAACTACATTTAGAATAAAGAGTCTGATAAAATATCGTTAAGAAAAAGTAGAAAAAGAAGAAGAAGAAGAAGAAGAAGAAGAAGAAGAAGAAGAAGAAGAAGAAGAAGAAGAAGAAGAAGAAGAAGAAGAAGAAGAGAAGAAGAAGAAGAAGAAGAAGAAGAAGAAGAAGAAGAAGAAGAAGAAGAAGAAGAAGAAGAAGAAGAAGAAGAAGAAGAAGAAGAAGAAGAAGAAGAAGAAGAAGAAGAAGAAGAAGAAGAAGAAGAAGAAGAAGAAGAAAAGAAGAGGAACAAGAACAAGAATAAAATGAAGAAGAATGTACAACTTACCAGAGGCCATTCCGCTTTCACACCGTAGACGGACCCAGGCTTGACCAGAATGTCAGGCGTTGTGTTTACGCCAGAGACTCTAATAATGTAGCACATTTTAGTCGACCGTCTGTAGTTGATGTATTTACATTCCGCCATGGTTTCACATTGTTTCATGCATTTGTTATAACTAATCCCATTAAATGTTGTAAACATGTGAGTTCCGTCCCTATCATGGCCGGCTCTGATCTCTTTCCCAAAATGTATAGATCTACCCGGCTTTGTTATATCTTGTCCGTAAACATTTGTACTAATTGTCTCTAAAATAGAAATTACTTTCAAAACAATTAGCAAATTGTTGAAAGTATATCGAAATACACCCATGACTGACGTATCTCTGATTGATTGATTTTCCATCGATACGGCGGAATTATATCCATGCTCTGCGCCACTATAAAAGCGACATTGTTTCGTATACTTCATAAATCCACCTGAAAATGCATCTGGTCGGATCGATATATTATCAACTTCCAAAACTTATGATAGACATGATGCTTCTAATTGACTGTATATACATCGCACGAAACCCGACCTTCGCGAGTCAGAAATAAACTAAGATCCAAATCAGCCTGCACATTAACACTGTTCTAATGTGAGCCCGTGCATTTTAAAAAGAACATAGTAAGCTTTTTTAAACGGTATAGATCCAGATCTACGCCGTTCGAACATTGCTAACACAAACTTGTTAAAAGGGCATGTCAAGTTGTGTATATTCCGATAAGACTGAGCTGGGACGGCTGATGTGATGTGCTATGTGTGATTTTTAGATTTGCCAAACTGTTTTTAAAAATCGACTGCTGAAGAGGCGTCAGAACGCGTTTGTATGTGGGAAAGGGTTAACTTTTGTTTTCAGATAAATTCAAATTATAATAGTTTCATTTAGTAGAGATTGTTTTCATATTGGTACACACATTACATCAAAGTCGTCTGCTGCTAACGTATTGTTTTTGCGAAAGGTTAAACCTTTTCCCTCTGTCTCTGTGCATGATCAAGTTTACGCTATCAAATGGGTCTTTAGATACTAAACAGCTTATGCTTTAATCAGAACAATTGGTCTCTATAATTACATTACATTACATTAACATAACACTTACATAACACTTACATTACAATTACATTACAATTACATTACAATTATATTACAATTACATTGCATTACAGTAACATAACACTTACATTACAATTACATTACATTAACATAACACTTACATTACAATTACATTACTTTTACATTACAATTACATTACATTAACATTATACTTACATTACAATTACATTATACTTACATTACAATTACATTACAATTACATTACAATTACATTACAATTACATTGCAATTGCATTACAATTACATAACATTAACATAACACTTACATTACAATTGCATTACAATTACATTACATTAACAAAAAACTTACATTACAATTACATTATACTTACATTACATTACATTGTATTACATTAACATAACAATTACATTACAATTACATTACAATTACATAACACTTACATTACATTAACATAACACTTACATTACAATTACATTACATAGCATTACGACTGATGCATCTGCGTCAGGATGAATAATGCCGGTAGTGCGGATAAACCACCCAAGAAAATCCGTTATAGAAATCAGCCGTTCCACGAGAAAACCAACATTATGGACTCTGCGTAAAGTATCAGACCGGATCAGCGTAAGCATGCCGCGCATGCTAACCCGGACGACAATGTTCGCCTTCTGTGGATTTTCTGTTTCAGGACTCCTTACTCTTACCTCTATCCCCCTGAGACGGAAATTGTCGGGCCGGATTAGCCTGCGCGGACTTGGTCGATACATTAGGCATAGTCTATAATGTTGGTTTTCTCGTGGAACGGCTCATTACTGAAATACTGGAAAGCGGCGTAAAACACCACTCTAACAAATACATTTACCTGAACAACTACTTGAACGATGGAATAAAGAGGTTATAGATTAATCTCAATACAAAACACTTATTCATTATTCAGAAAGGTAATGACAATGGTATCATTCGATGCCGTATTTAAAATGTTTAAGACAAAGAACATCCCATGGGAATTGAAAATAATTGATTTTTGAAATTGAAATGAAATGCACAATGTTGAAACCGAAATTATTTTGCCATATGTGCTCGTTTTCAAAAATGTCTTCTATCTGTAAAGTGAGATTTGTTTGTGTTTCTTTGGTTGGTTTTTATCTTGGACACGGGTTTGTTTTACTGTTATCAGAATAATCCTCGTTAATATCATGTTTTATATGTATGATGGGCAAAACGTACCAGACCGATTACAAGAATAAATAGGAAAAAGAAGTAATGAAACTTGAAACAACATGGTCCGGTAAACATGAAACGGAGGGTTTTTGTCCACACGTTAACCTTTTATGTGATTGCACATCTTGATCAATTACTCATTTATCCACAATGTCAGAAATCGTTTACTTCAGGGGTATTAAAGACGTCAGTTTCATGAATAAGATTGAATTAGTTTCTAGTCTTCCAGTTCCTGTGGTTCTATGTACTTACAACTCTTTTGCACTTAGTTGTGAATTTCGGTCAAACGGACCGTCAAGACTTTGATACAGATAACGGTAAAAACGGACCTTTATCACTTTTGGTCAGACAATGAAAATGATGGATCTTTACAGATTAAAAGTTAGACAACGGAAGTGAATTACTTTCAATACTTGTTGTCAAACAATAGAAAAACCGACCTTCAGGACTTTAGGTAAGACAAACGAACATTCCGGAATTTGGATCAGCCAACGGAAAAACGAACCTTAAGAACCGGTAAACGAACCAGGCTTTGGGTCAGCCAACTAAAAAACTGACCTTTAGGGCTTTGGATCACCCAACAACAAAACTGACCTTCAGGACTTTGGGTCAGCCAACGGAGAAACTGACCTTTAGGTCTTTGGATCAGCCAACGGAAAACGAACCTTTGGAATTTTGTGTTAGCCAACGGAAAAGCTGACCGTCAGGAGTTTTGGCAAGCCATCGGATAAACGAAACTTTGAGTCTTTGGATCAGACACTTGGAAGGACTTTGTGTCAGCCAAGGGGAAAAAAAGGCCTTCGTGACTTTGGATCAAACAACGGAATAACTGACCTCCGTGACTTTGGTTCATTCAATAGAAGGTTACCTAACGGAAAAACTGACCTTCAGGTCTTTTTGTCAGCCAACAGAATACGAACCGTCAGGACTTTGGATCACTCAACGGTAAACGAACCGTCAGGACTTTGAATTGAATATAATTGAAATAATCATGGTTCAATATGCTCATTTCTCCTTTTACCATACTTTTGTTGTGTTGTTGGTTTAAAAACGCCTGCCATAGACGTGTCAAAAGGAATCGGCATGTGTGAACGGATAAAGATTGATCGAAATCAGGGTAAATAACAATAGAACGCCCAATCAAATGCACATGAGCTATCAGCATTATACCATATTCATGCAAACATTTGTCGTTATTGATTCATGATTGAATTATTTATTATTGATTGTCGTTAGTGGTTCATGTTATATGTATTTAATATGATAATAATGAGAATTTCAAAAGGAAGAAATAATAGTCTCTATAGTCTGAACTGGAGCTAAACTGTTCGCGAATGTTATACCTACTAGAGTATACAAGGTATTTCTGACACACGAGATAGACGTGGATCAGATAGTAGTAGTAAGATAAGAGTTAAAACGCTTCGGTATAACCGGGTCGGGTTCGCACTTGTAAACGATTTCCAGATCATTAATAGAATCCCTCTAAATACGAGGAAAGGATTGGCCGGAATTGTATTCATTACTAAATACTTCATATCAAATGTTCCGTGAAAATCTATTTTTCAATTGTATTGTTTGTTACGGAGACAACAAAATGCTTTAACCCTTTCCCACATGCAGACGCTTTTTGGCGCAATAGCAGCAGACGACTTTTGAAAATATTGTGGACAAATGTGAATTTGCTCATTATGAGCAATGTTTCGTTTGGTCACTATGTTTTCAACTATTTTAACAATTAAGCTACTTTTTATCGAGGTTTTTGTCACTATGATTTCAAATCGTCTGCTGTAGATTTGTTGTATGTGGGAAAGGGGTGTTAAACACAACGCTTATTCAACCGCGCTATTCGAAAACAGACCGACATTTAGCGGGTCTAAAGGGATGGCTATTTAATAGTGCAGAGCGGAATATGTGCATTAATAGGTTACCGGATCAGGGGCGTATAGCAAGTCTGGCAACCGACGTACCATATACAATTAGTTCGTCTGGCATGAACCAACAATGTCAACTAGATTAGTCGGCGTCCATTATTGCGCGGGTGCATCAGCACCAATGCATAGATTGGTTGTGAAAACACTATCACTGGTGCAATGGGCTTGCGCATGCGCCGTGTTAATCGTCTTGATCCTGCATGTGCCGTATTTTACCGCCAGCTCTCGGATATTTCCGTAGCAGTTCGTCACTAGACTGGTTCTCGCTCTCGAGTTTGCAATAGAATATTAAGATTAGTGAACCAGTCTGTTTATTTGCGAGTAGTTTTTTTATTATTAAAAGGTAAATTAAAACCATAGTTTTTTAATAACACTGACCGCTGCCACCATTTGTAACGTGTACCGGCGTTAAGCCATCGCGGGTCACCCATCCAGGCACTAACCGCGATGAACGTTGCTTAACTTTACACAAAGGTCAACCACTCTACCAATGTCGCTATAAACGCCGGCACCCACAGCAAGGCTGTAGAAGTAATAGTTATACATATACCTATACCCCGTTCCCGTTACATTAGGAAAATGGGAATATTTTCATAAATGCGAAGTTATTGTGCTAAATTTTGCGATTTTAAGAATATATTTAGGTAACAATACACCAAAAAAAAAATCCTTCTTTGTTTACATGTAAATCGACTAGTTTCAGTCCTCAATTATCACACTTTCTAAGCGTTTTTCATGTAGAACACCATATATCATTGAGAATATTTACTTCCTAGCTTAAAAACAATCCAAAGAAAATGTGGGGTCATGCATTATGCAAGAAAGAACTCACCAGGCGAAAATGGTAACCGTCATTTTGGACCAAATCGGGCCCGGACAAAACCGGTGTTTCGCATTCTCTACTTTCACTTTCAAACAAGGTCAAAATACTAAAAGTGATAAAATTGATCATTTCCAGTGCATACACATGTCAACACGTTGGGAAAAGGTATTTTTGTTATCGTTTTACGTATTTAACTATTGTTATCATATATTTATATCATATATTTAAAAGCGGGTTTCGTGTTTTTCGAATTAAACAGTATTTCTTCAGCCATAACATGTAATGCTGATTCCCGCACCAATCTTGTATATTACCTATCATATAGAAAATTAAGAAATATACAATGTTCTTCAACACTACAGCGGACTAATACAGCATGATGCATGGCACCAATGCAAAAGTCATGAAGCGAACTACTTTCAGAGGTTGAAAGGCTAACCGTTTGGTCCTCATACAAGTTGTCTCTATAGCCCTTTGCTGGCTACACCACTGCTAAGGGCGCCGCAATTATTGGTGTATGCCGGACCATGTAATGTAATAGTAGGGGTAGGTAACTCAAGACTAGGGCATATCTTCCTATCAGCTGTGTAGACCTCGGTCTACACTTTCTCTCGGAAAATCTGACTGGACAAAAAGCGTTCAGTATATTCCCCCAGAAGATCCCATAGAACATGATTTGAGCCGGTGCACGAGAAAGGGTACACATTGGCTATTGTGGACGGTGTATTTTCAGAGAAGCCTATGAGCTCTGTCTAATCAGAATCTACAAAAAGTAAACAGAGAAAGTAACAAGAAGTTGACGGACACTTCGAAAAAGGTCGTGTTAATAAGAAGTTGACAGATGCTTCTAACCACATTGTATTTATACGAAGTTGACAAAACCTTTGTACAATCTTGTGTTAATACGAAACAGACAGATACGATGCTACGCTTCTAACACTTTTGTGTTAATAGGAAGTTGACAGACGCTTCTAACACTTTTGTGTTAATAGGAAGTTGACAGACGCTTCTAACAACAGTGTATGTATAAGAAGTTAACAGAACCTTTGTACAATCTTGTGTTAATAAGAAGTTGACAGAACCTTTGTACAATCTTGTGTTAATAAGTTAATAAGAAGTTGACAGAACCTTTGTACAATCTTGTGTTAATAAGAAACAGACAGATACGCTGGCAGACGCTTCTAACAATATTGTGTTATTAAGAAAGTAATAGACGGTTCTAACAACATTGTATTTATAAGAAGTTGACAGAAGCTTCGAACAATCTTGTGTTAACAAGAGGTTGAGAAAAGCTTCGAATAATCTCGAGTTAATCAGAAGTTGACAAAAGCTTCGAACAGTCGTGTGTAATCAAGAAATTGACAGACGCTTTTAACAATATTGTATTAATCAGAAATAGACAGAAGCTTCGAACAATCTTGTGTTAATATGAAGTTGACAGACGCTTCGAACAATCGTGTGTTAATAAGAAATTGACAGACGCTTCGAACAATCGTGTATTAATCAGAAATTGACAGACGCTTCGAACAATCGTGTATTAATCAGAAATAGACAGAAGCTTCGAACAATCGTGTGTTAATAAGAAATTGACAGACGCTTCGAACAATCGTGTATTAATCAGAAATTGACAGACGCTTCGAACAATCGTGTATTAATCAGAAATAGACAGAAGCTTCGAACAATCGTGTGTTAATAAGAAATTGGCAGGCGCTTCGAACAATCGTGCGTTAATATAGGAATAATACACATTTTCTCGGGCGTGAACATCTGCGGACGCCCGCAAAATTTGTTTATGCCCGAGTGCGAAGCACGAGGGCATAAACACATTTTAAGGGCGTCCGCAGATGTTCACGCCCGAGAAAATGTGTATTTTCGCTATTATTGCATAAAATAAGAGCAAACATCCAACATATAGTCCGCTGTAACGTTCAGTTGTACGATAACCGCCGATGAACATGACGCGATAAGGATTGGCACATGTGACGTCATAAAGTAAAACAAGTTATGTTTTATATATCCACGAACCGGTCCTACATCAAGGTTGCCATCGCTGACTCGAATGGTTTTCGATTATGTTATGCTCTTTAACTGTGAGTCTATTGCATGTTACCGATTATCGAGTTAAAGAAGCTGATGTTATTGTTAACCCAACAATTGCTCCTATTCTAGGGGAGATGGAGCGTCCATGTTTTGTTTACTAACGGTGCCCGGGTAATGCATATGTAAAACATCTAACCGGTCTGAAACGGCACGTACGCGCGAGAATCGCTTTGTTTATAATAATAATACTTTATTTATAGATGGTGACTCATTTAGCCATTGGCTATTTTACAATGAGGCCATCTTAACAGCTATCATAAAGAAACATACAATGATGAAACAATTAATTCCCCCCCCCCCCCCCCCCCCCCCCCCCCCCCCTCCAATAACATCAAAAATGAAAACGTCAATTGTGATACAATAGCGTCACAAGTAAACAAGAGTAAATAATGTATCAACCTTGTATGTGATACATGAAATTAAAGTGTTTGCTGAAAAACAAGTTACCCACATGTACTGTGACTAACTTTTTAGAAGTAATGCATATTACAAAGGATCTTAATGCATTTGATAAAACAAAATGATGTTGAATTGCTTTTTTTTTTAACTTGTGAGTACTATAATAAAGAAAGAAAGACTCGTGATTTACAGAAGATGACGTTTTGAAACAATGTGCTTTAAAATTGCACACTTAAATTTTGTAAGATTTGAAAGGAACCTAATGTTTGAAGGTATGGCATTCCATATATGTACACCAGAATCTAGACAGAATTTATACACGTTTTCTCGCCGTTTACGCCCGGTTTTTGCGATGTTTCTGTATCCCTTAAGCGGGCGTAAAACATAGATTTTATGCAATATTTAACTTGACAGGATGCCAGTTAAACTCTCTAATTCGAAAAGGACGGGTGCAAAGTCGGGACTTTGTCGGGAAATCCCAACTCTGGCTGGGCAGCGCAGCCGGCTGACGCAACTTAGCGAAACAGCACCTGATGCAACACGAAATCAGTTTGAGAAGCTTTCATCTGGCATGCATTAATCAACCACCCAATTCATCTGTCTCGAACAATAAGCACGCCAAAATTAGGGTGGGGGCCACTCTGTTGGCCCAACTCCGGTGGGTTTTACAGCGAGCTACCTTAGTTCCGGATGGAATCCGGCTAGCGTGATTCGGAGCCAGAGTGTGTCACTTTAACCTGACACAGAATGCCAGTTAAACTCTCCAATTCGAGCAAAATACAGCCAGAGTTCGGCTGAAGACTTGTCCAAAATGCCAACTTCATCTGAACATTGCAGCCAGCTCCGGGGGATATCCGGCTAGTGCGTCTCGGATCCAGAGTGTGGCACTTTCACCTGACACATGTCAGGATGCCAGTTAAACTCTCTAATTCGAACAGGATGGGGGCAAAGTTGGGACTTTGTCGGGAAATCCCAATCCTAAAAATCGCGGGTCAAGTATTCAGCAATAATGGCGGCGCCCGTTACACACAGTGTAGCAAGTAAAACGCTATACATCCGCTGACATGCTGATCTACGCCCAAATAGTCCCTAAAGAAATTGATCATTATAACTTATTTCTCATTTTGTCAACCGTTTTCAAATGAAAGTTGGAAATGGGTAGCCTTGACCCCATGGCATAAACTGCTGTATAAGGATAGCTGAGATGAAGAATTACACAAAGGTGATCCGATTGCAACGTGCACCGGTAGAAGAAACCACCCGGAGTTTTCCTGAAGCAGTGCATTGTCAATTGGATCCCACTCGGTTTGTTACGGACCAGGAAAACACCGCGAACACAAACCCAAGAGTTTGAGGTACTTCGACTTTCAAGTTCTGGTTCCACTCCAGATAAGCCCTTTTGATATAAATATTCAGCTTGGTAAGAGTCGATGCAAAAACCATCTAATCGGACTCTCATAGGGCGTTAAATTATGTTTTAAATACATCTCCAAAAATGTAAATGGTCATGCAATGAACACCACATTAAGTTAATTTCAAATTCGTGTGTCAGGGCATTATATATCATTATGTTTTTTAACCATAGATTTGTTGAATGATTGTTAATGGAATAAGACTCACGCATTATGTTTAACATCCAAATGAAATATCTTTCTATGGTATAATGTCTTCAAAAAATTAGCTTGTTATTCGTAATTTGGCAACGTTTCTTTTCTATGCTTTCGAAAGGAGATCAGAATATCTCAATTGACAGAAATTATGCATTTCTAATGTAGATTAAGCTCGTTCTTTTTATATGGGATGATATTTGCATTGCATGATTATCGCATGTTAGTAATATGACATATGTTCTACTATATACTATAATCAAATTGTGCCCTATATACGAGTATGTTTATGTTTTGTTCAGTTTTGTTAACGAAGGATTATGACACAGGACTCTGGAACGGTTGAACTAGTATGACATAAATGAATCAAAGCTACAATAGGTTGAGTAAAAATGGGCAATTTAATTGTAAATGCCAAACGGAAAATTCCAAATAAGAGTGGAAATGGGCAATGTTTGATAATTGCAAAAGTAGTGTCAAGCGAATTTTTATATTAATGAGTGTTTAGTTAATAGGGCCCATGATTGTTTATTTGTATAATTGTTAATTCGATTATGTGATATCCTTTACACAATCACAATGTGTAAAATGTATAAATAAATAGCAAGCCATAAGAATCATAGTCGACTAGCTTAGAAATTAACCATTTCGATGCTGAATTGACTTTTTCAAGTTTGGTCCGTACCAAATTTCAGGAAAGTCAAAATAGAAATGTTGCGTTGGGCAGCCAGAACTACAAAGCACGATCAGGCGGCGCGATTGTGCTGCTTGGCCTGGCTCTGTATTGGTATCATTGGCTTCACAAAATCGGGCTTAGCAGTCTAAGGATTGAATTGATTGAAATGTTTACACACAGCGCCTCACCACGCAACCAACGTTGTTCTCGAATCATGTTCATTATAGGGGGACTGATTAGGAATTGAATAGATCTGAAAACATTTTGGTAAAGGGAGATATTGCTCATAGTGAGCAATTCTTCCTCTGGCCACAATGTTTTCAATAGGCGTCTGCTACAGAGAAATTAAAAATGCGTCTACATGTGAGAAATGTTTAAATGTCATATCCGAATGTGCAATGTTGACTGTTCAGCAACTGGTAATATTGATATATTGCTTTCGGGCCAACTCACACAGAACACGACCCTTAGAATTAAGCGTCTAGCAAATAGTCAAATGAGTATCTGGCTCGTAGCAGGATCTTCTGTTTCTCTGTAGCATCCTGCCAAATTATGGATGACTGTTATAACAAAATTCCGACTGCACAACAACTAGTTGTTATGGTTATGGCATTCAATTACAAAACCCCATCGAATACCCGTTAGTTTTCGTGTTATTTGTTCAGACGAACATTTTATTGTCTACACGAATTCAATTTCACAAAGAGCGAAGAACAACCGATGACATTTCACATCTGCCCATCTGTTATCCCTGTTTGGTTCAATAACAACACAGTTTTCAATTGTTCTGCCATTGGGTTCTCTGGGTGGATTCCAGTTGCTATAATCCAGCACCGTTCCATCTGACCATTGAAACGTATTTTCCTGTACTATATCATTCAGACCAATCCAAATCCTATATGCTAGACCTACAAACAAACATAATGTGCGATTTCGTCTTTATGTTACATAAAGACATAGATATGCTATGTTACAGTCCAATAACTTTCTATAATATGAGCCGTTCCACGAGAAAACCAACATTATGGACTCTGTATAATGTATCGACCCATATCAGGCTAGTCCGTACCGACACTTTCCGTCTCAGATAATGATTCCTGAAACAGGAAATCCACATGAGGCGAACAATGGATGTTGTGTCAGCCTGTGTGGCATACTTAGGCTGATTCGGTCCGATATTTTTCGCGGAGTCCACAATGTTCGTTTTCTCGTGAAACATTTGGTAAAGCGATTGTTTTTGATAGACAAACGAGTGTACCCATGAAGTGTATTTGTGGGGTTATTTCTTTTGTTTCAAACTTGTGGGTTGCAACCCACAAGTATGCTATTCATTCCGTAATTATCCCCCTTTTACGGAATGAATAGCATTAATATGAAAATAAGATACCCGTTATAAAACAAACAAACACAATATTTATCTAAGCGTCTTTATAAAGGTGATGGGTGGGCTTTAGGACTCTCTCACGCGGACGAGCTGACGCATTATGACGACAGTCACGAGTAACCTGCCCCTACCATAAGATTACCGGGTTCGGCATTCAGCAATAATAACGGCGCCCGTTGGACATGGTGTAAGTAAAAACGCTATAAGTCAAATTACACCCAATACATCCGCTGACATTCTGATCTACTTCCAAATAGTCCCTAAAATAAACTTTGTTTGCGTACAAATGAGTGAATACCATCAACAGAATGCATTGAATATATGACATTGTGTTTAAAATCATTGTAAATGTGAATAGGATGCACTGGAAATGATTGATTTAATCACTTTTAGTATGTTGACCTTGTTTGAAAGTTAAAGAAGAGAATGCTAAACACCGGTTTTGTCTGGGCCCGATTTGGTCCAAATAACAGTTTTCGCCTGGTGAACTCTTTCTTGCATAATGCGATTATAACCCCAAGCCGGCATGCTTAGTCTGTCCCGGGTCGATACTTTACGCAGAGTCCCCAATGTGGGTTTTCTCGCGGGACGGCTCAATGATGTGAATATTTTGTTAAATATATAAGCGCTGCTACAGGAAAATTCACCATAGGACATTTGTGAATAGTGTATATTCAGATCACCCTGTACCTCCGCGCAATCTGAGCAGCATCTGAATTGCTCGTTAATATGTCAAGAATCATTTTAGAAGCCTCTGACATATAATGTGTATTAAAGGTGCTGAACTCCAGATTATAGTAGTATAGTCACACTTTTAAAACTGGTCAAAAGTTGTCTTTAAATATTAGAATCTTAATTCTGGGATAAAATTAGAGTAATAATTCCACTTTCCAGAACAATAAACATCTAAATATTGATTGTTCATGCTTCATTTTACTAGATAGACATACCCAGTAAGCCAAATTGTGTATATTTTCATGACTTTCAATTGACAGTTGTTCAACATTTACTCTCAAAACTATTTATTTCTTACTTTGTTGTCACTCTATTAGAACTCTTTGAAGAAGCTTCAACATTTCAAACATGTTGATGTCCATCTAGAGTTCAACACGTTTAAGATCACATTGTATATATGTGCAAATTGATCATTGACGTCACTTGTTGAAAAGGCTGTATGGTATGTGTTCGTAGAGCATGGATCGTATAAAACAGCATTCTCCTTCGCAGAGTTGTCGTTCCTTACACTCACCATGTATGGTGAGTGTAAGGAACGACAACTCTGCGAAGGAGAATGATAAAACAGTTGACACTAAGTCTAGGATTATACTGCTTGTGTGTATGACCTTATCTTGGTTTACAGAGCCTGGTACACTTCTTCCCAATAGACAACTTATATGAAGCAGACGACAGTTGACAATACGCTTAAAATACGTTCGCGTCAACCAATCGAATAGAGTTAAGTTGCCATTTCTGCATATATGTACAGATTCTAAGGAATTGGAATATTTGTATAGAGAAAAAGATTATTAGCATTTTGGGTATATTGATTTTACATCGCTTCATTTCTTACAATAAAATCACGGCGTTTCCTAGAAAAGTTGCCAGCACTATTGGATAATTTATCCTGACACCAGAGCGCCAATCGTTATGCTAGCCACAAAACGCCTAGCACCAATGGGGGAAAGCCATAACATAGGTATTAGGTATGACCCGGCCTGGGATCGAAGCCAGAACCTCCCGCACCCGAGTCGGACGCTCTACGACTTCAACACCGAGGTGATTAGTACGCCAATAAGGCCCATTGTGTTGGATAGCGGTAATATACAATATATAAAAGATACCATTGATGCCCATTATGTTAGATAGCGGTAGTACACAATATATAAAAGATACCAGCGATGCCCTTTCCTAAATACCGCTTCACCATCTCGTTGATGTAGTTGTGTTCATCTTGATCTCCTATATCGACCAAATGGCCAGACAGGTCTTGACATTTGTTCTGAAAGAGTTCGTGAAGTTCTATATTAAGACAGGGTCTTTGAAAGACCCTGATTAAGAGCACATCATAACAACACAGACCTCGAAAATCAGGTAAAATTAAGATCAGCCAGCGCAGACACCAATCGGATTATGCATTTCAAAACATAGTAAACATAATTAAATTCACATCAAAATATTGAGAAGAGTTGAAAACATAGTGGCAAAAGGAGAAATCTCTTAATATAAATCTCCTTTTGTCGTAATGTTTTCCAAAGCTGACAATGCATGTTGGAAAGGGTTGAATTATGATTATCGAATTACCCAGTTAAACCACAGACATAGCGGGCTTTTCGTAACCCGTTACCACGTACAACAACTCTGCAGAAGACGACTTAGAACATTAACAATAAGGAAACTGTCTTTAAATGAAAGATTTATTATTGAATAATAAAGTTGAAAAAAACGTGGCAAAAGGAGAATTTGCTCAATTTGTCCTTTTGTAACAACGATTTCAAAAATCGTCTGCTGAAAAGATGTCAGAAAGCGTCTGCATTTAGGAAAGGGTTAACCCATATCCCGCTGTAATTCTACACCAAACATCGACGCCCTTGATTTGTTGGTAAGCCTTGTTAATATTTCCAACAGTACGATTTGCTATGAATTGATAATTGAGAAGTAACATAATTTACTTCACAAATGTGTAGAAAGATATCAGTATATACTGTTCTCAATTGATGATTAAATGATGTTTCACCATTGACTTATTACAACAAATTTGCATCAGACAACTTTGGAAAGATCTAGTCTATATCATAGAGACTATCTACGAATGAAAATGAGGCAAATGGAGAATTCGCTCTGTTTGAGCAAGTTCTTCTTTTGTCCCAATGTTTTCAAACGTTATCTAGTGAAAATCCGTCAGAATGCGAAAAATGTCGAAAGAGTTGTACAGCTAGGTGAGGGTTATGTTCAGGGAAAGCCGATGAAGTTTTGATTTGCCTTGTCCTGTAAACTGATCGTAAGTATAATACCTTTGCATGAGTTGCACTCATCTTTTCTTCATAAAGTAGCACATACCATGCCAAGCCCGGTCGAATCCATTGCTCACCTGAGTTACTGCACCCTGCAAATAATAAAATATTACATACAGATAAACAAAAACTAAAAGCTTACTGTAGAGAGACTGAAGTTTTGTTCGATATAAAAAAAAGAAATCAAAGACCAGATTGTTGTCTTTCTATGGATAGTTGACATACATAGGTCCCATTATACATGTATTACAGTGCTACTGATAAGCTTTTCATGTAAATTGAGTATTACCCCATGCATCAAAAGTAATTGAGTATTTAAAAAAAATCAATTGACTATTTCAATTCTCATTACCCCATAGGTTATTTCAATTGGCTATTTCAATATCTCTTACATGATCTTTTGATTTTCATAAATCCATCTCATTTAATAAATAAATGCTATCCTACAGACAAAGCTCTACAGCTGACAACTTTGAAAGGGTGTAAACAAAAGTATGGATATGATCTCAATATGCATATATAAATGTAAATGAAATTAGAATTATTGAATAAAATGAAAACATTTAAAAGGAAAATATGTTCATTTTTATGTGGAACTCCTGTTTTTGTCAAAATGTTTTTAAAAAGTAGTCTGGTGCATTGAGCTCTTTGAACAGTTAGGGTACAAAGTTACACTTTGGGATACAGATATGAACAACTAGCAGTTATTGATTTATTTCGTATTTTATCCCGTCTCTCTTCACATTTAAGGAGCCTGCAGCAGATTTCTTTCAAAGAATTTGGATAAAACATTTATGGGGGAAAACAGACAGTGAAACTTAGTCTTAGGATTATCAAAGTAGACACAAGTATTTGTTCATTGTCAACAGTATTTTCCAAATTCGTATACTGCTGATTATTGATTATTTAAGTTCGAAATATTTAATACAATTTGTACCTGCTCTTTTACAACATATCTCACTTCAGTTTGGCCTGCCCATTATGACAAGAAACTGTATTTACAACGTATCCGGTATTACTAGCGTCCGAATATACATCTAATTTTTGTGCAAGTTTTATCCTTCAATATTTCGATTTATAATGACAATAGGACTTAATAATGACTAGTAGCTTTTAATTGGACTCTAACTTTCATTACAATGTCTTAATTAACTGTCTAGCAGTCTTAAACGCTCATTTCACCCTTTTTCAATTTGTCAATTTTGTCCGACGATATAATTCATCCCAATACGCAACCTTTTGTTAACCGTGCAGCGATTGGCTGCTTATAAATAGCTCACTTCACCAGTTTGTTGATCATGTGACTTTGTTGATCACGTGACTAGTACAACCACTACCGGTTGGCTTATGCGAAATGTATACGATATTTCTTGACTTCGAAGAAAGTTGTCAATACGCAGTCAATATTGATTGAATTGGGTTTTGTTTCGTACATGATGATATGATACGCAGGGCTTGAAAAATGAATTGAGTATCCCAAAAATTTAATGCGTTTTGTTATGCAATGATTTGAAATTCAACCAAAATCGCAACTTTTTGTTAACCGTGCAGCGATTGGCTGCTTATAAATAGCTCACTTCACCAGTTTGTTGATCAAGTGACTTCGTTGATCACGTGACTAGTACAACGACTACCGGTTGGCTTATGCGAAATGTATACGATATTTCTTGACTTAGAAGAAAGTTGTCAATACGCAGTCAATATTGATTGAATTGGGTTTTGTTTCGTACATAATGATATGATACGCAGGGCATGAAAAATGAATTGAGTATCCTAAAAAATTTATGCGTTTTGTTACGCAATGATTTTAAATTCAACCAAAATCGCAACTTTTTGTTAACCGTGCAGCGATTGGCTGCTTATAAATAGCACATCACCAGTTTGTTGATCATGTGACTTTGTTGATCACGTGACTAGTACAACCACTACCGGTTGGCTTATGCGAAATGTATACGATATTTCTTGACTTAGAAGAAAGTTGTCAATACGCAGTCAATATTGATTAAATTGGGTTTTGTTTCGTTCATAATGATATGATACGCAGGGCTTGAAAAATGAATTGAGTATCCCAAACATATTTGGCGAACTGCGCTAAAAATGCATCGGCGCTGGATGTTCGTTGAAAGCATTGTCCCACGGATTTGTTTTTCAAGCCCCGGTAGCTGAGTCGGTAGCGACGAGGGCTATCAATCCAGGGTTGTGAGTTCGAATCGCAGCTCGGCCAACATTCTTTCCGGCGTTTTACAAAAGTCACTGTGACAAGCGCCATACGTCTTTCACAAACGGGCTAACAGTCTATGAGGTAAAGCATTCAGTTGCTTGAAAATAATGCTGCTTGGAGTACTGGTGTGAGAAAGCTAGGACACACATGAGTAGGTGTACTAGCCGCCGTGATATGACTGTCAAATTGGTTTAAACGGTGTAAAGCCCCAATCATTCAATCAATCAATCAATAAATCATTTCCAGTGTTTTCCATTTGGTTATATCAGATAACGACATGTACCTTGAGGTGGGTAACGGGAACAGTTTGGAACTGTCCATTGTCCACCTTCCAAGCATCTGATGTCGACGTGCCACTTAGGTAGCTGGTTCCATTGCAACAGTACTTTGCTCTCAACCTGGTACATATTGCCTGTAATTGTCGAGTCTGGTATATCAGGGGGTCCACACACTAGATCGGGACATAAATAAAATACAATTAATAAAAAATCAATCAAGCGTGAATAAGACGCTGAAATAAACTACTATGCAATAGGAATTTGAAGTTAAAAACGACATTAAAACTCCACAAAACGAAATTTATTATTATTTAAACGAATTATCATCAATTTTATATTTTTGTTTCCTCTTTTCTGAATTATAATACATTTTGTTGACGGCAAGATATCGTTATAATAATATATACAAGAGAAAGTTGATGCAACGCATCAATGTCGCCGGAAATCCATACTGCAGTTATGCATAACACTTACATTATAGCAGTTATCAACTGAGGGGCATATTGGAACATCAGGGTCAAGTGAAAATGTATCATAACTTGCATTTTTTGTCAACGAAGTGAATGTCTTTCAATGAAATATAATTGAAGCTAGGACACACATGAGTAGGTGTACTAGCCGCCGTGATATGACTGTCAAATTGGTTTAAACGGTGTAAAGCCCCAATCATTCAATCAATCAATCAATAAATCATTTCCAGTGTTTTCCATTTGGTTATATCAGATAACGACATGTACCTTGAGGTGGGTAACGGGAACAGTTTGGAACTGTCCATTGTCCACCTTCCAAGCATCTGATGTCGACGTGCCACTTAGGTAGCTGGTTCCATTGCAACAGTACTTTGCTCTCAACCTGGTACATATTGCCTGTAATTGTCGAGTCTGGTATATCAGGGGGTCCACACACTAGATCGGGACATAAATAAAATACAATTAATAAAAAATCAATCAAGCGTGAATAAGACGCTGAAATAAACTACTATGCAATAGGAATTTGAAGTTAAAAACGACATTAAAACTCCACAAAACGAAATTTATTATTATTTAAACGAATTATCATCAATTTTATATTTTTGTTTCCTCTTTTCTGAATTATAATACATTTTGTTGACGGCAAGATATCGTTATAATAATATATACAAGAGAAAGTTGATGCAACGCATCAATGTCGCCGGAAATCCATACTGCAGTTATGCATAACACTTACATTATAGCAGTTATCAACTGAGGGGCATATTGGAACATCAGGGTCAAGTGAAAATGTATCATAACTTGCATTTTTTGTCAACGAAGTGAATGTCTTTCAATGAAATATAATTGAAGCCTTTCATTGTTTATGATCAATCTCCATTCTAAGGTAGGTTGACCATACACACAGCCAACTAATTATTGATCATAAACAGGAAATGAGTAATCTTGCCAATCATTAGTCTACTCATGTTTTAAAATTATATACGAAATAATTGTGTACGAAAGACCGGATTCGTTTCTTCTTCGTATTGTTGTCGTTCTTTACACTCTCTTTATAGGCAGAGGGTGTGTTTTAAAAGTATACAATGATGAGCGCCCTTGTGTCAATGATGCATAACAATATACAGATCGCAAGCAAAATGCCTGTAGAGAATATAATAACACATTTAAAATGTTCAAGGACGAAATAATTTTGTACCAAAGACCCGATTCGTTTCTTCTTCGCATAATTGTCATTCTTTACACTCTATTTATATGCAGAGTGTTCATTCAAATTAATTTTTTTATTATTATTTTTTTTAAATCACCTATGATTAACTATTTGTAAGTGAGTATAAGAAACGGCTCTCTGCAAAGGAGATTTGTCTACGCATTCGGTATTCGGTAGTCACTTGTTCAACATATTTAGCTGAGAAACAGTTCATATTTTAGATATACATGGTTAAACATTATTAAATGCATTCTTCAAAATTCAAGACATATCTTTGAACATGAAAATAACTTTCAGTAAGTTAAAATTGCTATTAAAAGGAGAATTCGACGTGATTTTGTATTAAGACACATAACAGTCTGCTGCAAGTCTAATTTACTCTTTTGTCTTTCGAAAAGTCGACTTACAACTGCAACTATAGTTTTCTTGGGTGTATTCTTCCGCGAAAGTCGAGTTTTAATTGGTTTGCCATCTGGTTTACAACGATTTCATTGGTTCGACCGAATCACGAACAACAACCCGCTTGCATTCATTAATGAGACAAAATAGTTCCAATGAGTGCAACACACTCTGACATATGATTGACCTCAATGTCAGTGTTGTTAGTTAATGTCAACATACACAAGTCAACATGTAATCTAGTCCTAGATGTCAAATAAACTAGAAATGTAGTCTAAATAGGTTTTTGTCAATTAACCTTGTAAGGGCCCTTTTCGGAGATTCAATTAAACTGCAAATACATTACAATTACCATAACATGTTAACCCTTTCCTAAACACAGACGTAATTTGACGCATAGAACCAGTCTTCTGTAATCAATAAGTTATGTGTTGTCTCTGTCTGTGCCGAGCGTCGGTAGCTCAGTCGGTAGCGACGCGGACTGTCAATACAGGGGTTATGAGTTCGAACCCAAGCTCGGCCAATATGCTTTCCGACGTTTGACAAAAGTCACTGTGACTAGCGTCATTCGTCTTTCACCAATGGGTTAACAGTCTATGTGGAACAGCAGCAAGTTGCTTGGAAAGTATGTTGTGTGAAGTACTGGTGTGAGAAAACTAGGAAACATATGAATAGGTGAACTGGCCGCCGTTATATGACTGAAACATTGTTGAAAACGGTGTTAAACCCAAATCAATCAATTACTCTCTGTATGTAACGCTTGGAGGCATTATCTGGCGTCCAGCCGGATGCCTGCCTAAATGTGCATTCGTTCGTCCGTCATGGTTTGCATTTATTGGTCAAAACATTGTTTCTGTTTCATTTCGAAGTAGTCACACTTATAACGTGTGATCAGGAGAACAGCAAAATACTAGGTACATAACTCTATTTAGTTCAGCCATCTTCTCAATTAATTTCCATTGTATCCATTTAAAACTTGGTTTGTAGGTAGCTTATAACCAACAGATGTGCAGTGCACCATTACCAATGATGTGTTTGGAGTGTGTATATTTTTTCTCTCCATGTTCTCACTTATTATATGGCTTTCGCGTGCAACACATGTATTCCGTGAAATGCTCTTGTTCGTTAATGAGTGCTTCAACAAGCTTTGAACTTAGTCCGGAGAGACTGACTGTCTGTTCATCCATCCGTCCGTTTGTCCGTTACGGTTTGCATTAATGGGTCAACACTTTGTTTCTGTTTGGCAGATCCATTTCAAAGTCGTCACACTTATACATTGGGATGAGGAGATGCAATATCTCGAACTCAAACCTGATCTGTTATTTTAGGTATAAACTCATTTTGTAAATATATTTCTACGGTCGGTGTCTCTATAGATGTTCAATGAATCAATATATTACTTCGTGTATAGGAAACTAATAAGCTACAGATGTACAGTGCACAAGAAACATAACTCTAGCATGCTTTCGATTGTCTTTCATTTATGAGCATGATTCCAATATACATTGTGGATCTTTAGGATTTTCTGAACTGGAACTATTATAATTAAGGGTCGCTGCTCAGTTTTTTATAAATCTTTTGTCCTTCGTGATTTATTTTGTTTATACAAGATAAGGATCAAACTTTGATAAATGCCACAACTTAGTAAATTATGACCACAACTTAGTAACTTGTGGCCACAACTTTGTAAATTGTGGCCACAACTTAGTAACGTGTGGCCACAACTTAGTAAATTAGGGCCACAACTTAGTAAATTGTGGCCACAACTTTTAATCTTGTGGCCACAAGTTACTAAGCTGTGGCCACAATATAAATAAAGTGATGTGGATGTCACCTCTGTGCCACCGTACTAAATGTCAAAGGGAAGGAATTCATTTTCCATGTGCGACCATTATAGCATTATGGGTTATGGTTCGTTAATACGTGTGAAAGCTGCATTATGAGCCATTTCTTCTTTTTCCATCATGTTTTCAAATGTATTCTGTTGCGGAGGTGCCTGAAACAGCATATGAGACTGTAAGTAAACAACGCCTCGTTGAATGCCTAGAGCATTGCCGACGATACAAATCTCCTCGCAGTGTCATTTTGTTTAGATGTACTGCCGTCACTGTGACTGAGACCTTTGACCTAGGTCAGTAAAGAAAGCTCTCTTGACACTGAAACTGTGGATGAAGAATGAAGTGCTACAACGATGACGTCGTTTCATACAGACGTATAGATTGTGAGCGTGATTTGAACGTGATTGGAACGATAATTGAACGCTTTTAAAGCGGATTGAAATTTAGCGCTTTGAATGAAACATTTATGAAGATTGAAAGAGGGCTTCGAACAAATTGAACTATTGCAACAATTTACCGAAATTTATCATACGAAATTATTATGGGTCCAAATTGTTAAGAAGTCCGATATATTGTTATATATTTTATTCTAAAAGACGAATTAATGATTGATTTTCGGTGTTTCACGCCGCTTCAACAATTGTTCGGTTATATCACGGCGTTTCCTTGGAAAGTTACCAGTACTACTGGTCCATTTATTCTGATACCAGCGAGTCAGCAAGCCATTTTTAAAGTTTTTAGTATGACCCGGACGGGGATCGAACCCGCGACCTCCTCCACCGAGGCAGACGCTCTACCACTACACCACCGAGGTGGTCAACAGAAGAATTCAACAGAAGATGATTTAGACCCTGATAAAGCTAATCTAATACACTCTTTAAAAAGAATATATGAACAAGTTTATTGAAAATATAAGTTCAATAGGCCACATGACTCGTGAGAAAAACAAAACACAAATAAACATTACAAATGACAGCAAATGGGGCACATTTACCAATTTACAAGAACATACATTCGAAAGAGGTAAAAATGTCGCGTCATAGACGCAGAAGGTGTTGTTCAAACGTAATATCATATCATTATCACCTCTGTGTATATAAACACGCTTACCATGCAATACAATTTAATATAACACAACATAATATAACATGATATAATATAATACGTCCAATATAGGCAAGGGGCATATTAACACAAGTATGACACATACACATCAATATATGAAAATTATATCAGTACATAAAATGTAAAGACAACACAACATTTATATTAACAACTTATTTGTACATTTTATATTACCATTACACACCATATTTCAATTGAAAAGCTTGTAATACATATGTACTTAAATTTCAGAGTTTAGAAACATGAGTGCATTCGAAAAGTTGTTTTAGTTTATACATGATAGGATTGGACCAATAATACTTGGAAATATATATCTTACGGAGATCAGAATATAAATTGCATTCACTCATAAAATGATATTCGTCTTCGATCTTATTACATGTAATACATGTCTATCTTCACGTGGGATACAGTTTGAGCGATGCCACCTACCTATTTCAATGGAAAGATTATGTAGAAACCTTGACATTGCAGCAATTGAATTATTACTGAAATTACAATTTAAATAAAACTGAGAGTTGAAGGGGACAATGGTTTTAAAGAAAGTACTGCGAGGTGAATTATCAATTCTTGCATTCCAGTTCTGTACATTATTATCACGCAAACGTTGTTTGAAGTGAGCATTTACGTTACGCCATTTCTCCTGTTTTTAATGTTTTCACCTTTATTTCATAATATATTGAATTTTGGAAAGGGATAACAATTTTTTCGTCAGCAACGACTTGAATGTGTAAATGTTGTCTACTGTAGAGTAGCTTGTTCTGAAACAACGACTTGAATGTTTAAATGTTGGCTACCGTAGAGTAGTTTGTTCTGAAACAACGACTTGAATGTTTAAATGTTGGCTACCGTAGAGTAGATTGTCTTGAAACAACGACTTGAATGTTTAAATGTTGGCTACCGTAGAGTAGATTGTCCTGAAACAACGTCTTGAATGTGTAAATGTTGTCTACCGTAGAGTAGTTTGTTCTGAATCAACGACTTGAATGATTAAGTGTTGTCTACCGTAGAGTAGTTTGTTCTGAAACAACGACTTGAATGTTTAAATGTTGTCTACCGTAGAGTAGTTTGTTCTGAAACAACGACTTGAATGTTTAAATGTTGGCTACCGTAGAGTAGATTGTCTTGAAACAACGACTTGAATGTTTAAATGTTGTCTACCGTAGAGTAGTTTGTTCTGAAACAACGACTTGAATGATTAAGTGTTGTCTACCGTAGAGTAGTTTGTTCTGAAACAACGACTTGAATGTTTAAATGTTGGCTACCGTAGAGTAGATTGTCTTGAAACAACGACTTGAATGTTTAAATGTTGGCTACCGTAGAGTAGTTTGTTCTGAAACAACGACTTGAATGTTTAAATGTTGGCTACCGTAGAGTAGTTTGTTCTGAAACAACGACTTGAATGTTTAAATGTTGGCTACCGTAGAGTAGATTGTCTTGAAACAACGACTTGAATGTTTAAATGTTGGCTACCGTAGAGTCGATTGTCCTGAAACAACGACTTGAATGTGTAAAATGTGTCTACCGTAGAGTAGTTTGTTCTGAATCAACGACTTGAATGATTAAGTGTTGTCTACCGTAGAGTAGTTTGTTCTGAAACAACGACTTGAATGTTTAAATGTTGGCTACCGTAGAGTAGATTGTCTTGAAACAACGACTTGAATGTTTAAATGTTGTCTACCGTAGAGTAGTTTGTTCTGAAACAACGACTTGAATGATTAAGTGTTGTCTACCGTAGATTAGTTTGTTCTGAAACAACAACTTGAATGTTTAAATGTTGGCTACCGTAGAGTAGATTGTCTTGAAACAACGACTTGAATGTTTAAATGTTGGCTACCGTAGAGTAGATTGTCCTGAAACAACGACTTGAATGTGTAAATGTTGTCTACCGTAGAGTAGTTTGTTCTGAATCAACGACTTGAATGTGTAAATGTTGTCTACCCTAGAGTAGTTTATCCTGAAACAACGACTTGAATGTGTAAATGTTGTCTACCGTAGAGTAGTTTGTTCTGAATCAACGACTTGAATGTGTAAAAGTTGTCTACCGTAGAGTAGTTTGTTCTGAAACAACGAATTAATTGTTTAAATGGTGTCTACCGTAGAGTAGATTGTCTTGAAACAACGACTTGAATGTGTAAATGTTGTCTACAGTAGAGTAGTTTGCTCAGAACAACGACTTAAATGTGTAAATGTTGTCTATCGTAGAGTAGTTTGTCCTGAAACAACGACTTGAATGTGTAAAATTTGTCTACCGTAGAGTAGTTTGTTCTGAATCAAAGACTTGAATGATTAAGTGTTGTCTACCGTAGAGTAGTTTGTTCTGAAACAACGACTTGAATGTTTAAATGTTGGCTACCGTAGAGTAGATTGTCTTGAAACAACGACTTGAATGTTTAAATGTTGTCTACCGTAGAGTAGTTTGTTCTGAAACAACGACTTGAATGTGTAAATGTTGTCTACCGTAGAGTAGTTTGTCCTGAAACAACGACTTAATTGTGTAAATGTTGTCTACCGTAGAGTAGTTTATCCTGAAACAACGACTTGAATGTGTAAATGTTGTCTACCGTAGAGTAGTTTGTTCTGAAACAACGACTTGAATGTTTAAATGTTGTCTACCGTAGAGTAGTTTGCTCAGAAACAACGACTTGAATGTGTAAATGTTGTCTACCGTAGAGTACTTTGTTCTGAAACAACGACTCAATGTGTAAATGTTGTCTACCGTAGAGTAGTTTTTCCTGAAACAACGACTTGAATGTGTAAATGTTGTCTACCGTAGAGTAGTTTGTCCTGAAATAACGACTTTAATGTGTAAATGTTGTCTACCGTAGAGTAGTTTGTTCTGAAACAACGACTTGAATGTGTAAAAATGTTGTCTACCGTAGAGTAGTTTGTCCTGAAACAACAGGCGTCTGAGTTTGCATTTGACAAACAATGGGGAAAAACACACAAACCCTCATTAAGATACTGCAAATAGTCTCTCTATATTGTCCATATGCTATACTAATAATGATCGTTATGTTAATTTGGGATTTCCCGGGCCCGTATTCACCAACACGTCTAAATTCGATTTTCGGACTAAATCTAAATTATCTGACTAAATTACGTCGATTTAGATTTGGTCCATATTCACCAACGCGTCTAAATTGTAAATCGGACTAAATATTTAGATTTTCGGACTAAATATTTAGTCCGCTTCGGGGCATGCTAAATTAGCCAACTAAATTGGAAAAATGGCAACTGTTTTGTGCCCATCGCTAGAATATTTCAAATTGACTTTTAATAGGTGTAAAACCAAAATTTGCGGTCGAAAAGGGTTTGTAAGTGAGTCATTTATAGTTGTCTCCCGTTTCTAGCAGGAAAAAAAAGGACACACTTTTGGCCTGTGTCAAAAATGGAATTTTGAGGTAGCAGACCCTCGCTTATGCTGGATTGTTGATATTTTCGGGGGAGAAAACGACACTTAGGTGTATTATACTGCCACATAAAGCTTAATAGTTGGATACCAGTGAAGGAGATGTCGGATTACAAACGAACAGTCTCGAGTTGACGAAAATGATGTGAACTCGTGTCGTGATTAGCATTCAGAAATTCAGGAAACGTATTTCAATGATCATGTAGGATACGAAAGACCGACAAGAGAGACAATGTGGGCATGTTTATAATGTTCATACAGTCAACATCAATCCTAAAGCGGCCAATCTTACACTGGTAAGTTTTTCAATGAAACAATCAATGTACAATTCAATGGGTGGGGTGATTGTGATTTTATAATCTGTTGCTCTTGATTTGTGTCAAGGGTTAATTTCTTAACACAAACTGACAATCGTTTCACCTGCATTTTATTTGCATGACTTGAAGAGGACATCATTTAAAATGGAACTGTGTTCATATCAGAGAGTCGAGTGTTTTTGTTTTATGTTTGAGTATTGTTGCAGTAGGATCAATGACTGATGAGTGTTATTTAGTAATCTGATGGTCTCGGCCCATTTTTGTCATCCCATATTCAAACATCGTATCATTGTAGGGACTGTGGTAAGATGTATGTAATGTCTGTTGTTCGGATATTTTCTATCTTTATCTGAATATTAATAATTAACCCATAGCCTGAGCATGGGTGCTGCATATTCACATATTATATTTATTTGTGATTTATTCCCAATTTCCTAGTAGTAATGCTCTCAAATGCTAGCTGTTACTGTTTAATATATACTGATATAAAACAAATAGAGCTACATTTCCATTTTTGTGGAAAGATGCATCTGTCACGAAATGACATGGCGTAGATGGTCAGCAAATACTAGTTCATTAAGAACTCAAAAATCATTGACATTGGCATAATGTGGGAAAGGATTAAACAGATATATGCTTCTTTTCTTTAACTGTCAATCATTGTATTATAATATTTAAACATGAGCATTTTAAATCGGAATCCAAAAAGTGGACTAAATTTAAAAGTTTGGTGAATACGAGCCCCGGTCTTGTGTGGGATTCCACGTGTTTTCTCATACGATAACATTACTGTCATTATTAGTATATCATATGGACCATATAGAGGCTATTTGTAGTAGTTTAACAAGGTATTGTGGAGTGTGTTTTATTTTTATTTTTTTGACGCCTGTCCTAAAACCTGCTTGGCATGGATTTATAACATTAACTGTGTCTGCATGCGTATTTAGTTTTTGTTTTAAAATGCCCGCGAAACGCTTTCCAAAACAACTCAAAGGGGATTTCGTGAGATTGCGAGTTTCCTTTGTGTTTATTCATAGCAATGATTTGACCAATAGATCAGTTTTCTGTGACAATTCCAGTATCAAATACGACATTAAACATTTTAGCGTACAGGGTTAACATAACATTTACAAAAGCTTTTAGATGTTCATTTAATATATTATCTATACCTGGAGATCTATTGTATTAGTACAATATTGCAGTTAAAATCTAAGGCGCCGTAAATGTCAAATAAATTCCAATTAGGAAGCATGTGCTCATGCAAATCATCCCTAATTGACATTTGAAAAGAAACACCATCAATAATTAGTATATTTTTCATAAACAATGTCATGGACCTATGCGCTCACATTCACAAATGTTCATCAGACGACTTTGAAAATATGTACAATTTCTATAAATGAACTTTTAATGATTAAATTGAGATGAAAACATTGTGGCAAAGATCGAAATTTGCTCATCATGAACGATTTCTCCTTTATTCAAAATATTGTCAAATGATGTTTAACAAATGCGTCACAATACGCCTGTATGTGAGAAAGGTTATTTTCATCTCTACCTACCTTGTGTAGAACGTGTTGGGTCTGTTGATGCGGGATCCTGTAGAAAAAAAGGTAAAACATATGAGCCGGTCCACGAGAAAGCCAACAGTGTGTACTCTGCGTAAAGTATCGACCCGGGTCAGACTAAGCATGCCATGCGAGCTACTCCGGATAGACACTTTTCGCCTCCTGTTGATTTTCTGTTTCAGGAATCATTACTCTATACCTCTATCCCTCTGAGACGGAATGTGTCGGTCCGGATTAACCTGAACGGACTGCGCAGGCTTATCTGGGTCGTTACATTACACATAGTCCATAATGTTGGTTTTCTCGTGGAACGGCTCGTATGTTATAACTATAAAGGGCATCTTTTCTAGTCAGCATGTAATAAAAGTCCGGTTTGTTTTTTTATTTTTCCTTATCCACATAGTTATTTGACTAGCAAACACTCATATTTCAAAATGACGCCTTCCCGGCAGACTTGTTTAGGTTGCGTGCTGTTGCGAACCCGATAGTATAGACAATAGAGACGATGTTTGGTAACACACTCTATGCATCATCACGACAGTGGATTATCTTGTCAACAAAAGAAGAGAATGGGAAGATACCCGTATTTTCTGCCGTGGTTATGCGCACGAGTTTGCTATTTTCTTGTTAACCTCTCTTTTAAAAGTCTTCACATTCAATGTTTTCATGAACAAAGTCCTTATTCTTAAACCGCCTCTGTGCCGTAGTGGTAGAGCATCCGCCTCACGGATTTGGTAGGTCACGGGTTCGATCACGGTCGGGTCAAACATATACAAATGGTAATAGAGGCGCTTTCCCTCCTTGGCGTTCAAGGTTATGGGGTAAGTATTAAGACTGATTCTCTAATGTCCTTGGCGTTCAGGGTTGTGGGGTAAGTATTAAGACTGATTCTCTAATGTCCTTGGCATTCAGGGTTGTGGGGTAAGTATTAAGACTGATTCTCTAATGTCCTTGGCGTTCAGGGTAGTGGGGTAAGTATTAAGACTGATTCTCTAATGTCCTTGGCGTTCAGGGTTGTAGAGTAAGTATTAAGACTGATTATCTAATGTCCTTGGCGTTCAGGGTTGTGGGGTAAGTATTACGACTGATTCTCTAATGTCCTTGGCGTTCAGGGATGTGGGGTAAGTATTAAGACTGATTCTCTAATGTCCTTGGCGTTCAGGGTTGTGGGGTAAGTATTACGACTGATTCTCTAATGTCCTTGGCGTTCAGGGTTGTGGGGTGAGTATTACGACTGATTCTCTAATGTCCTTGGCGTTCAGGGTTGTGGGGTAAGTATTACGACTGATTCTATAATGTCCTTGGCGTTCAGGGTTGTGGGGTAAGTATTAAGACTGATTCTCTAATGTCCTTGGCGTTCAGGGTTGTGGGGTAAGTATTACGACTGATTCTCTAATGTCCTTGGCGTTCAGGGTTGTGGGGTAAGTATTACGACTGATTCTCTAATGTTCTTGGCGTTCAGGGTTGTTGGGTAAGTATTACGACTGATTCTCTAATGTCCTTGGCGTTCAGGGTTGTGGGGTAAGTATTACGACTGATTCTCTAATGTCCTTGGCGTTCAGGGTTGTAGGGTAGGTATTAAGACTGATTCTCTAATGTCCTTGGCGTTCAGGGTTGTAGGGTAGGTATTAAGACTGATTCTCTAATGTCCTTGGCGTTCAGGGTTGTGGAGTAAGTAGTACGACTGATTATCTAATGTCCTTGGCGTTCAGGGTTGTGGGGTGAGTATTACGACTGATTCTCTAATGTCCTTGGCGTTCAGGGTTGTGGGGTAAGTATTACGACTGATTCTCTAATGTCCCTGGCGTTCAGTGTTGTGGGGTAAGTATTAAGACTGATTCTCTAATGTCCCTGGCGTTCAGGGTTGTAAAGTAAGTATTAAGACTGATTCTCTAATGTCCCTGGCGTTCAAGGTTGTGGGGTAAGTATTACAACTAATTCTCTAATGTCCTTGGTATTCAGGGTTGTGGGGTAAGTATTACGACTGATTCTCTAATGTCCCTGGCGTTCAGGGTTTTGGGGTGAGTATAACGACTGATTCTCTAATGTCCCTGGCGTTCAGGGTTGTGGGGTGAGTATTAAGACTGATTCTCTAATGAACTTGGTGTTCAGGGTTGTACAGTAAGTATTAAGACTGATTATCTAATGTCCTTGGCGTTCAGGGTTGTGGGGTTAGTATTACGACTGATTCTCTAATGTCCTTGGCGTTCAGGGTTGTGGGGTTAGTATTACGACTGATTATCTAATGACCTTGGAGTTCAGGGTTGTGGGGTGAGTATTACGACTGATTCTCTAATGTCCTTGGCGTTCAGGGTTGTGGGGTAAGTATTACGACTGATTCTATAATGTCCTTGGCGTTCAGGGTTGTAGAGTAAGTATTAAGACTGATTCTCTAATGAACTTGGCGTTCAGGGTTGTGGGGTAAGTATTAAGACTGATTCTCTAATGTCCTTGGCGTTCAGGGTTGTGGGGTTAGTATTAAGACTGATTCTCTAATGTCCTTGGTGTTCAGGGTTGTGGGGTTAGTATTAAGACTGATTATCTAATGTCCTTGGCGTTCAAGGTTGTGGGGTAAGTATTACAACTGATTCTCTAATGTCCTTGGCGTTCAGGGTTGTAGAGTAAGTATTACGACTGATTCTCTAATGTCCTTGGTGTTCAGGGTTGTGGGGTAATTATTAACACTGATTATCTAATGTCCTTGGCGTTCAGGGTTGTGGGGTAAGTATTAAGACTGATTCTCTAATGTCCCTGGCGTTCAGGGTTGTGGGGTAAGTATTACGACTGATTCTCTAATGTCCTTGGCGTTCAGGGTTGTGGGGTGAGTATTAAGTCTGATTCTCTAATGTCCTTGGCGTTCAGGGTTGTGGGGTGAGTATTAAGACTGATTCTCTAATGTCCCTGCCGTTCAAGGTTGTGGGGTAAGTATTAAGACTGATTCTCTAATGTCTTTGGCGTTCAAGGATGTTGGGTAAGTATTACAACTGATTCTCTAATGACTTTATCGTTCAAGGTTGTGGGGTAAGTATTACAACTGATTCTCTAATGTCTTTGGCGTTCAAGGTTGTGGGGTAAGTATTAAGACTGATTCTCTAATGTCCTTGGTGTTCAGGGTTGTGGGGTAAGTATTACGACTGATTATCTAATGTCCTTGGCGTTCAGGGTTGTGGGGTAGGTATTACGTCTGATTATCTAATGTCCTTGGTGTTCAGGGTTGTGGGGTAAGTATTACGACTTATTCTTTAATGTCCTTGGTGTTCAGGTTGTGGGGTAAGTATTAAGACTGATTCTCTAATGTCCTTGGCGTTCAGGGTTGTGGGGTAGGTATTACGACTGATTCTCTAATGACCTTGGCGTTCAGGGTTGTGGAGTAAGTATTACGACTGATTATCTAATGTCCTTGGTGTTCAGGGTTGTGGGGTAAGTATTACGACTTATTCTTTAATGTCCTTGGTGTTCAGGGTTGTGGGGTAAGTATTACGACTGATTCTCTAATGTCCTTGGCGTTCAGGGTTGTGGGGTAGGTATTACGACTGATTCTCTAATGTCCTTGGCGTTCAGGGTTTTGGGGTGAGTATTACGACTGATTCTCTAATGTCCTTGGCGTTCAAGGTTGTGGGGTAAGTATTAAGACTGATTCTCTAATGTCCTTGGCGTTCAGGGTTGTGGGGTAAGTATTACTACTGATTCTCTAATGTCCTTGGCGTTCAGGGTTGTGGGGTAAGTATTAAGACTGATTCTCTAATGTCCTTGGCGTCCAGGGTTGTGGGGTAAGTATTAAGACTGATTCTCCAATGTCCTTGGCGTTCAGGGTTGTGGGGTAAGTATTTAGACTGATTCTCTAATGTCCTTGGCGTTCAGGGTTGTGGGGTAAGTATTACGACTGATTCTCTAATGCCATTGGCGTTCAGGGTTGTGGGGTAAGTATTAAGACTGATTCTTTAATGTCCTTGGCGTTCAGGGTTGTGGGGTAAGTATTAAGACTGATTCTCTAATGTCCTTGGCGTTCAGGGTTGTGGGGTAAGTATTACGACTGATTCTCTAATGTCCTTGGCGTTCAGGGTTGTGGGGTAAGTATTACGACTGATTCTCTAATGTCCTTGGCGTTCAAGGTTGTGGGGTAAGTATTACAACTGATTCTCTAATGTCTTTGGCGTTCAAGGTTGTGGGGTAAGTATTACAACTGATTCTCTAATGTCTTTGGCGTTCAAGGTTGTGGGGTAAGTATTACAACTGATTCTCTAATGTCCTTGGCGTTTAAGGTTGTTGGGTAAGTATTAAGACTGATTCTCTAATGTCTTTGGCGTTCAAGGTTGTGGGGTAAGTATTACAACTGATTCTCTAATGTCTTTGGTGTTCAGGGTTGTGGGGTAAGTATTACGACTGATTCTCTAATGTCCTTGGCGTTCAAGGTTGTGGGGTAAGTATTACAACTGATTCTCTAATGTCTTTGGCGTTCAAGGTTGTGGGGTAAGTATTACAACTGATTCTCTAATGTCTTTGGCGTTCAAGGTTGTGGGGTAAGTATTACAACTGATTCTCTAATGTCTTTGGCGTTCAGGGTTGTGGGGTAAGTATTAAGACTGATTCTCTAATGTCCTTGGCGTTCAAGGTTGTGGGGTAAGTATTAAGACTGATTCTCTAATGTCCTTGGCTTTCAAGGTTGTGGGGTAAGTATTAAGACTGATTCTCTAATGTCCTTGGCGTTCAGGGTTGTGGGGTAAGTATTACGACTGATTCTCTAATGACCTTGGCGTTCAGGGTTGTGGTGTAAGTATTAAGACTGATTCTCTAATGTCCTTGGCGTTCATAGTTGTTTGGTAAGTATTAAGACTGATTCTCTAATGTCCTTGGCGTTCAGGGTTGTTGGGTTAGTATTACGACTGTTCTCTAATGTCATTGGCGTTCAGGGTTGTGGGGTAAGTATTAAGACTGATTCTCTAATGGCCTTGGCGTTCATAGTTGTTGGGTTAGTATTAAGACTGATTCTCTAATGTCCTTGGCGTTCAGGGTTGTGGGGTAAGTATTAAGACTGATTCTCTAATGTCAAGACAAAATGATCAGTAGTACTGGTAGCTTACCCACGCAACGCCGTGATATAACTGCAAAGAACTGTTGAAATCGACGTATAACACCATACAAACAAACACACTCCTTTATTGGCATGTTTCAATTAAATTGAGGTGTCCCGGATGCCATTTGATGAGCTTGTCGATCGCCCGATTGATTATTCCGTTTCATATATTTAATTATGCCTAAATATTTGCCTTGCATGAAAAAAAAAAAAGCGGTACTCATCAATCATTTTATTAACGGGGCTGTATCGCGATTTAAGGGTCACTATTTTTAATTTACTGATTTGGGTTAATCGCCGTTGTCAACAAAGTTCCATTCATATCACGACGACCAGTGTGTTTCTTTCTTACCCACACCACTCCAAACAACAGTCTTTCTAAGCACATATACTGTTAGCTCATTTGTGGATGACGAATGACGCGTGTCACATTGATTTTTGCCAAGAATGGAACAAATGTTTGAGCTCGGGTTCGAACTTACAACCTCTGGATTGACAGCCCGTGTCGCAATAAATTTTGCCAAACATCGGAAAGAACATCGTAAAGAACATCGGAAAGAATGCACAAAATAAACAATGTATTGACATAATGATATTTTCCAACATCATATTTTTGCAAATAAAAACACTTTCGCAATTCTTTTAAGAAACATTTTGATATTAGTACTTTTAGTATATTAGGTTTTCAGATAACAAATGTTACGATGTTACTGAGACACCAGTGTTACAGCATCAGCCTTCATGCCAAAGGTTCAGACAAAAGAACAAAATGCACGAAGTCTCCAGAATAGATCGATTTCTCGAAACCTTTCATCATCGGCCATCGGTGTTCAAATTTATATAGCAAACTACACGCTGACCTGGAATACAGAGCTCGTCCATCACTTTTTGAATTTTTACACAGTAACTTTTGTCGAATGTCGGAAAGAATGTTAGCCGAGCGGAGGTTCTAACTCACAACCACTGGATTGACAGCACGCGACGCTACCGACTGAGCTTAAGCTGAAACCCATATTAATTATTGAAAAGAGGGAGAATATCAATCAAATTGCTAAATAAAATACCGATGGCCGAGTTCGATATTCCAGGTCGGTGTTCAGTTTGCTATGTAATTTCGAACACCAATGACCGAGCTGGGTCTTCAATGTCTGCACTCAAATTGCTATATAATTTCGAAAGGCGATGGCCGAGCTTGGTCTTCCATGTTGGGGTTCAGTTTGCTGTATAAATTCGAACACCGATGGCCGACCTCGGTATTCCAGGTCAGCGTTAAAATGTCTATATAAATTCGAATGTTGATGGCGAAGCTCGGTATTCCACGTCATTGTTCAATTTGCTATATACATTCGAACACCGATGGCTAAGCTCGATGTTCAAGGACGGGTTTCAAATTGCTAGCCATGCCCTGGTAGCGTTTGTGAGTTTGAAACCCAACTCGGCTAACATTCTTTCCGACGTTAGACAATAGTCACTGTGACAATTGTCATTCGCCTTCCACCAATGGAATATCAGTCTATGTGGAAAAGTAGCCTGTTCCTTGACAAGTCTACTGTGTTGAGAAATGGTGTGAGAACATACACGAAAAACATGAATATGTGAACTGGCCACAATGATATGATGGACAAATTGTTGACAACGGCGTTAAACCCCAATCAATCAATTAATCAATTAAATTGCTAAATAAATTCGAACAACGATATCCAAGCTCAGTATTCCAGGTCGGCGTCCAGTTTGCTATATAAATTTGAAAACCCATGACCGACATCGGACCTCAATGTAAGCATTCAAAAAAATATATTACCGATGGCCGAGTTCTGTCTTTCATGTCGGCGCTCATTTTGCTGTATAAATTGAATACCGGTTTCCGATGACCGATCCAATAGTTCTTACATAAATCCGCCAAATGATTGAGTCCCGGCAATGGTTTCCCATATTCATGCAATTTAAATATTAAAGCTTGATTTTTATATCATCTATTTAAAAGGGTTTTTTTTTTATGATTTTTAAAACTTCGACCATTTAGAGAATCTATAACTATTGTTAAATGTTTTGCTTAATTCAAATTTACGCTTATTGCGCATAGTTTGTCCTCTCCGGTGGTTTTTATGATCGAGGAAAATAAAAATGTACAACCACGCCATTTAGTTTCGATTCAAAATTCAATCGTGGGCAGAATGATACCCTAATATGATGTTATTGACATTATACTGGGAACTACATTTAGAATAAAGAGTATGATAAAAGGTCGGTAAGAAAAAGTAGAAAAAGAAGAAGAAGGAGAAGAAGAAGAAGAAGAAGAAGAAGAAGAAGAAGAAGAAGAAGAAGAAGAAGAAGAAGAAGAAGAAGAAGAAGAAGAAGAAGAAGAAGAAGAAGAAGAAGAAGAAGAAGAAGAAGAAGAAGAAGAAGAAGAAAAAGAAGAAGAAGAAAAAGAAGAAGAAGAAGAAGAAGAAGAAGAAGAAGAAGAAGAAGAAGAAGAAGAAGAGAAGAAGAAAAAAAAGAAGAAAGAAAAAAAGAAGAAGAAGAAGAAGAAGAAGAAGAAGAAGAAGAAGAAGAAGAAGAAGAAGAAGAAGAAGAAGAAGAAGAAAAAAAAAAAGAAGAAGAATGTACAACTTACCACAGGCCATTCCGCTTTCACACCGTAGACGGACCCAGGTTTGACAATATTCTGTGTCGTTGTGTTTTCGCCAGAGACTCTAATAATGTAGCACATTTTAGTGGACCGTCTGTAGTTGACGTAATCACATTCCGCCATGGTTTCACATTGTTTCATGCATTTGTTATAACTAATCCCATTAAATGTTGTAAAAATGTGAGTTCCGTCCCTATCATGGCCGGCTCTGATCTCTTTCCCAAAATGTATAGATCTACCCGGGTTTGTTATATCTTGTCCGTAAACATTTGTTCTTAAACTAATTGTCTCTAAAACAGAAATTACTTTCAAAACAATTAGCAAATTGTTGAAAGTATATCGAAATACACCCATGACTGACGTATCTCTGATTGATTGATGTTCCATCGATACAGCAGAATTATATCCATGCTCTGCGCCACTATAAAAGCGACATTGTTTCGTATACTTCATAAATCCACCTGAAAGCGTTTCTGGTCGGATCGATATATTATCAACTTCCGAAACTTATGATAGACATGATGCTTCTAGTTGACTGTATATACATCGCACGAAACCCGACCTTCGCGAGTCAGAGATAAACTAAGATCCGAATCAGTCTGCACATTAACACTGTTCGTATGTGAGCCCGTGCATTTTAAAGAACATAGTAAGCTTTTTTGAACAGTATAGATCCGAATCTACGCCGTTCAAACATAACTAACACAAACGTGTTAAAACGGAATGTCAAATTGTGTATATTCAGATAAGAGTGAGCTGGGCCGGCTGATGTGAACCGACACTGATCAGACACGCCTACTTGTATCTTTTTCTCATGCACAGGTTTATTTAGTCATGCATGCCTACTAGATGCTCATAGAGACCTTTCATCCATAAAACAATCTGATAAAAAAAAACAGAGGTGCTATGTGTGAGTACCAGGTTTACTATTTTCCCCCCATACAACAAATATACAGCAGACTACTTTGAAAGAATACCCATACAAATATGGAAAATATAAGGGATACATGCTTATTTGATAGAGATGATTTTTATTTACTTTTTTGGCAAAAGGGCAATTTTTCGATTTTCCATAATGTTTATCAAAAAATCGACCACTGAAGAGGCATCAGAACACCTTTATATGAGAGAAAGGGTTAACCCTTTTTTTCAGATAAATTCAATAATAATACTTTTATTCATAAGATTGTGTTCATATTTGTACAAAGATAATATCAAAGTCATCTGCACCAACGTATTATATTTGCGAAAGTTAAACCTCTTCCCACATACATACGCTTTCTGACGTCTCTGCGGCAAACGACGTTTTGAAACACTTTTTTCAAATCAATTCAATAATAATACTTTCAATTATAGATGTATTCTTCCAATTTACGCAAAGATGATATCAAAGTCGTCTGCTGCCAACGTGTTGTATTTGGGATAGGGTTAATTTGAGGGTAGCAATGACTTCCCCCCTTGACCAACAGTGTTGTGGGCCCGCTGGACCTGTCAATCCAGAGGTCTGGGGTCCAAATCCCGGTCCGGGTTCTGGATTTTTCTGAAGAGCTTTAAGTGTCTCCCACTCAACTAGACCTCAAGTACTGGTCCTTACCAGGAAAAAGTGCCTCGCGTGTATTGGTGCTATACATCGGGCACGTTAAAAAGAACGAACGGGTCTTTTCGGGAAGAACTAGGGTATCGCACCCGGACTCCCTTGTCTCTTGAACTTATCTGCACCTGTCAGATGAGTGTGCATGTTTACGCTATCAAACGGGTCTTAAGAAGCTAAAAGGCTTATGCTCAATCAGAGCAATTGGTCTCTCTATAATTACATTACATTACAATTACATTAAACTTACATTATGATTACATTACAATTACATTACATAGCATTACGACTGAGAACATCCGTTATATCAATGAGCCACTCCACAAGAAAACCAACATTATCGAATCTGCGTAAAGTATCAAACCGGATCAGCCTAATCATGCAGCGCAAACAATCTCAGGACTTTTGGTCAACCAAAAGAAAAACGAAAGTTTAGGACAATGGATCAACCAACGGAAAAACGAACGTTTAGGACATTGGATCAACCAACGGAAAAACGAACGTTTAGGACATTGGATCAACCAACGGAGAAACGAACGTTCAGGACACTGGATCAACCAACGGAAAAACGAACGTTTAGGACATTGTGTCAACCAACGGAAAAACGAACGTTTAGGACATTGGGTCAACCAACGGAAAAACGAACGTTTAGGACATTGGGTCAACCAAAGGAAAAACGAACGTTTAGGACATTGGGTCAACCAACGGAAAAACTAACGTTCATGACATTGGGTCAACCAACGGAAAAACGAACGTTTAGGACATTGGGTCAACCAACGGAAAAACGAACGTTCAGGACATTGGGTCAACCAACGGAAAAACGAACGTTCAGGACATTGGGTCAACCAACGGAAAAACGAACTTTCAGGACATTTGGTCAACCAATGGGAAAGCGAGCGTTCATGCCATTGGGTAAACCAACGGAAAAACGAGCGTTCAGGTCAATAGGTCAACCAACGGAAAAACGAACGTTTAGGACATTGGGTCAACCAACGGAAAAACTAACGTTTAGGACATTGGGTCAACCAATGGGAAAAACGAACGTTTAGGACATTGGGTCAACCAATGGAAAAACGAACGTTTAGGACATTGGGTCAACCAACGGAAAAACGAGCGTTCACGTCAATAAGTCAACCAACGGAAAAACGAATTTTCAGGACATTGGGTCAACCACCGGAAAAACGAACGTTCAGGAGCTTGGGTCAACCAACGGGAAATTGAATGTTTAGGACATTGGGTCAACCAACGGAAAAACGAACGTTCAGGACATTGTGTCAACCAACGGAAAATTGAATGTTTAGGACATTGGGTCAACCAACGGGAAAGCGAGCGTTCAGGACAACAAAACTGACCTTAAGGACTTAAGGTCAGCCAACAAAAAAAATGACCTTCAGGACTTTGGGTCAGCCAACGGAAAAACTGACCTTCAGGTCTTTGGATCAGCCACCGGAAGAACGAACCTTTAGGATGTTGTGTCAGCCAACGAAAAGATGTCCTTCAGGAGATTGGGCCAGCCACCGGAAGAACGATCCTTTGGGTCTTTGTGTCAGACACTTGGAAAACGAACTTTCAGGACTTTGTGTCAGCCAATGAAAATACTGTCCTTCAGGAGATTAGGCCAGCCAACGGATAAAGAACCTTCAGGACTTTGTGTCAGCCAACAGGAAAAAGAAACTTTTGGTCTTTGTATCAGGCATTAGAAAACGAACTTTCAGGACTTTTTGCAAGCCAAGGGAAATAACAGAAAACGAACCATCGTGACTTTGGATCACCCAACGGAATAACTGACCTTCGTGAATTTGGGTCATTCAACAGAAAACGAAACGTCAGGACTTTGAGTCAGTCAACGGAAAACTGACCGTCAGCACTTTGTGTCAGTCAACGGAAAAACGAATGTTTGCGACTTTAGATTACCAAACGAAAAGACTGACCTTCAGGACCTTATGTCAGTTAAATGAAAAACGAAACTTTGGGACTTTGGCTCAGTGAACGGAAAAAGAACCTTCGAGACTTTGGGTCAGTCAACGGACAACGAACCTTCGGGACTTTGTTATCAGACACTTGAAAATCGACTTGTCCGGACTTTGGGTTAGCCAATGGAAAAACGAGCTTTCATGACTTTGTTATCAGACACTTGAAAATCGAACTGTCCGGACTTTGGGTCAGCTAATGGAAAAACGAGCTTTCATGACTTTGTTATCAGACACTTGAAAATCGAACTGTCCGGACTTTGGATCAGCCAATGGAAAGACGAGCTTTCATGACTTTGTTATCAGTCACTTGAAACTCGACTTGTCCGGACTTTGGGTCAGCCAATAGAAAAGCAAGTCTCAGGAATTTGTGTCGGACACCTGAAAAAAACAGACCATCAGGACTCTTTATCAAACTAATATATTCAATTTATAAATATGCAAAAGCACATGGCTCCTGAAATAGCTTATTACGCAAACTTGCCTTTTCCAACCTATATAAAACTGAAGCAAACGACTTAAAAACAATGTTGAGAAGTTTATAGACATGAAATAATTGAATATAATTAAAAATGTCTTGATTCAATATGCTCATTTCTCCTTTTACCGTAATTGTGCTGTGGTGTTGTTGTTGTTATTGTTGTTGTTGTTGTCGTTGCTGCTGGTTTTAAAAACGCCTATCAGAGATGTGTCAAAATGAATTGGCATGTGTGAAAGAATAAAGATTGATCGAAATCAGGATAAAGAACAATAGAACGCCCAATCAAATGCTACCCGACTAAAACCATATTATAAAGATTGATCGGAATCAGGATAAAGAACAATAGAACGCCCAATCAAATGCTACCAGACTAAAACCATATTATAAAGATTGATCGGAATCAGGATAAAGAACAATAGAACGCCCAATCAAATGCTACCAAACTAAAACCATATTCATGAAATCAGGATAAAGAACAATAGAACGCCCAATCAAATGCTACCAGACTAAAACCATATTCATGAAATCAGGATAAAGAACAATAGAACGCCCAATCAAATGCTACCAGACTAAAACCATATTCATGAAATCAGGATAAAGAACAATAGAACGCCCAATCAAATGCTACCAGACTAAAACCATATTCATGAAATCAGGATAAAGAACAATAGAACGCCCAATCAAATGCTACCAGACTAAAACCATATTCATGAAATCAGGATAAAGAACAATAGAACGCCCAATCAAATGCTACCAGACTAAAACCATATTCATGAAATCAGGATAAAGAACAATAGAACGCCCAATCAAATGCTACCAGACTAAAACCATATTCATGAAATCAGGATAAAGAACAATAGAACGCCCAATCAAATGCTACCAGACTAAAACCATATTCATGAAATCAGGATAAAGAACAATAGAACGCCCAATCAAATGCTACCAGACTAAAACCATATTCATGAAATCAGGATAAAGAACAATAGAACGCCCAATCAAATGCTACCAGACTAAAACCATATTCATGAAATCAGGATAAAGAACAATAGAACGCCCAATCAAATGCTACCAGACTAAAACCATATTCATGAAATCAGGATAAAGAACAATAGAACGCCCAATCAAATGCTACCAGACTAAAACCATATTCATGAAATCAGGATAAAGAACAATAGAACGCCCAATCAAATGCTACCAGACTAAAACCATATTCATGAAATCAGGATAAAGAACAATAGAACGCCCAATCAAATGCTACCAGACTAAAACCATATTCATGAAATCAGGATAAAGAACAATAGAACGCCCAATCAAATGCTACCAGACTAAAACCATATTCATGAAATCAGGATAAAGAACAATAGAACGCCCAATCAAATGCTACCAGACTAAAACCATATTCATGAAATCAGGATAAAGAACAATAGAACGCCCAATCAAATGCTACCAGACTAAAACCATATTCATGAAATCAGGATAAAGAACAATAGAACGCCCAATCAAATGCTACCAGACTAAAACCATATTCATGAAATCAGGATAAAGAACAATAGAACGCCCAATCAAATGCTACCAGACTAAAACCATATTCATGAAATCAGGATAAAGAACAATAGAACGCCCAATCAAATGCTACCAGACTAAAACCATATTCATGAAATCAGGATAAAGAACAATAGAACGCCCAATCAAATGCTACCAGACTAAAACCATATTCATGAAATCAGGATAAAGAACAATAGAACGCCCAATCAAATGCTACCAGACTAAAACCATATTCATGCAAACATTTATCGATATTGATTTAACGTTAGTGGTTCTTGTTATATGTATTAATATGATAAAAATGAGAATTTCAAAAGGAAGAAATAAAAGTCAATGTAGTCTGGACTAATGCTAAACTGTTTGCTAATGTTATACCTACTGGAGTATACAAGGTATTTTTGACACACGAGATATACTTGGATCAGACAGTAGTTTTCAAGATCATTAATATGAAAATCCCTCTAAATATTAGGATAGGGTTGTGGGAATTGTATTAATTACTAAATATTTCATATCAAATGTTCCGTGAAAATCAATTTTCCGTTGAATTGTGTTTTTTTACGGAAACAACAATTGCTATACATAAAACACTTTAACCCTGTCCCACCTGCAGACGCATTTTGACGCAATAGCAGCAGACGACTTTTGAAAACATTGTGGCCAAAGGTAAAATTGCTCATGATGAGCAATTTCTCCTTTGGCCACAATGTTTTCAACTTTATTTAACAAGTACGCTCTTATTGAGTTGAATGTGTGAAAGAGTTAAACAAAACGCTTATTCAACCGCGCCATTCGAAAACCGACCGACATTCAGCGAGTTTAAAGGGATGGATATTTAGTAGTGAAGAGCTGAATATGTGCATCGGATCAGGGGCGTAAGAAAGTCTGGCAACCGACGTACCAAAACCGTATACCAGTCTTTACCCACATACATGTACAACAAATCTGTAGCAAAAATCTAGGCAGAAATATAGAACATATATCTATAAATGAATGTTGAATTATTAAAAAAGTTCGTCACAATGTCTGCTGCAGATTCCCAAGGGCTCGGGGTTGCGGTAATGGTATAGCGACAAATCTGCTGGTGTCAGAATAAGGCGACAAGCACAATTCGTAATTTACCCACATAAAATGCCGTGGTTTGACTGAAATACTGTTGAAATTGGTGTAAACCGCCATATAAATAAACAAGCATAGTCTGGTTTTAACAAGGTGTGGCTCAAATTTATTTCTGATGTAAATATTATGATGTTTAATTGAGAGCTAGTTTTAAAACTATTAACAACGCATTAAGATGGATCGATACTCAATAATTATGAATTCAAGAGTACATCAATCATCCCTGTGACGGCCCCGCACGACAACAACAGTATGGATGTGTGATTGGGCCGCATCCGGCAATTGAGGGCCTTCATGACTCTCCGGTTCTGCATAATTTAAAGGTAAGTAGATGTGGAATGTGGAGCTACGGTTTTTATTTGGTGTGTGTGTGTGTGGGGGGGGGGGGGGGGGGGGGGGGGGGGGGGGGGGGGTTTGCCGAGTGTTCCGATCTAATAAAATATTTAAATGTATATGGTCAATTTGAGACGACATTTTATGCAGCTTAAATCACAAAGCGTTAACCCTTTCCCTCATATAAACGCTTTCGGACGCCTCTGCAGCAGACGGCTTTTTGAAAACATAGTGACAAAAAAAGAAATTGTACAAAACGTGCAATTTCTCCTTTTGCCACAATGTTTTCCACATTTAGTCATAGGTTATCCATTCAATTATGGAGATTTTCCATGTTTTGACAAAATACGTTCAAAGTCGTCTGCTGCAGAATTGTCGTATAAGGGAAAGGGTTAAACTTGCAAATCATGGTGTAAATAAGATTAAAGTACAACAACAAAACGTTCAAATTTCAAATGTGATTCATTGGTTGATTTGTTTGAATGCGCGTGAATTAAGCCGGAGAAACCGGAGTAGCTGGCTTTTCAAGCTAACTGGAAAATTCGGTTTGGTCAATCTTGAACACAATGGCAAGCGCCCATCACTCTTGTTCGGCAACGAGTTTCAATTAATGACATTCCAACAAATTTCAGCTGCCGGTTGCAAAACTCAGCCGAAGCTGAAATATCCGAAGAATTTCCGCCATTACCTGCTGTTCCGTCTGGTCAAAACAGCCCGAGTAGCCACATATAGACGCTTTCTGACGTTTCTACAGCAGACGACTATTGAAAACATTGTGGTAAAATGAGAAATTGCTCAAAACAAGCAATTTCTCCATTCACCAAAATTATTTCAACTTTTTTCAATAATTGTCCTTTCATTTATAGAGAGTTTGCATATGCTTTACTTAATGTTTGCAAAGTTGTCTGCTGAAGATTTGTTGTATGTGGGAAAAGGTTAAAGAAATTCTAAATTCAAATTCATTTGTTGTATATGTTAAGAGAAATTTAACATATTATTACATAGAACTATATAACTCATGTTGTTGTATATGTTAAGAGAGATTTAACATATTATTACATAGAACTATATAACTCATGTTGTTGTATATGTTAAGAGAGATTTAACATATTATTACATAGAAGTATATAACTCATGTTGTTGTATATGTTAAGAGAGATTTAACATATTATTACATAGAAGTATATAACTCGTGTTGTTGTATATGTTAAGAGAGATTTAACATATTATTACATAGAACTATCAAACTCGTGTTGTTGTATATGTTAAGAGAGATTTAACATATTATTACATAGAAGTATAGAACTCGTGTTGTTGTGTATGTTAAGAGAGATTTAACATATTATTACATAGAACTATCGAACTCGTGTTGTTGTATATGTTAAGAGAGATTTAACATATTATTACATAGAAGTATAGAACTCGTGTTGTTGTGTATGTTAAGAGAGATTTAACATATTATTACATAGAACTATCGAACTCGTGTTGTTGTATATGTTAAGAGAGATTTAACATATTATTACATAGAAGTATAGAACTCGTGTTGTTGTGTATGTTAAGAGAGATTTAACATAGTATTACATAGAAGTATATAACTCGTATTGTTGTATATGTTAAGAGAGATTTAACATATTATTACATAGAAGTATAGAACTCGTATTGTTGTGTATGTTAAGAGAGATTTAACATATTATTACATAGAAGTATAGAACTCGTATTGTTGTATATGTTAAGAGAGATTTAACATATTATTACATGGAAGTATATAACTCGTATTGTTGTGTATGTTAAGAGAGATTTAACATATTATTACATAGAAGTATAGAATTCGTATTGTTGTATATGTTAAGAGAGATTTAACATATTATTACATGGAAGTATAGAACTCGTGTTGTTGTATATGTTAAGAGAGATTTAACATATTATTACATAGAAGTATAGAACTCGTATTGTTGTATATGTTAAGAGAGATTTAACATATTATTACATGGAAGTATATAACTCGTATTGTTGTGTATGTTAAGAGAGATTTAACATATTATTACATAGAAGTATAGAACTCGTATTGTTGTATATGTTAAGAGAGATTTAACATATTATTACATAGAAGTATATAACTCATGTTGTTGTATATGTTAAGAGAGATTTAACATATTATTACATAGAAGTATAGAACTCGTATTGTTGTATATGTTAAGAGAGATTTAACATATTATTACATGGAAGTATAGAACTCGTGTTGTTGTATATGTTAAGAGAGATTTAACATATTATTACATAGAAGTATAGAACTCGTGTTGTTGTGTATGTTAAGAGAGATTTAACATATTATTACATAGAAGTATAGAACTCGTATTGTTGTATATGTTAAGAGAGATTTAACATATTATTACATGGAAGTATATAACTCGTATTGTTGTGTATGTTAAGAGAGATTTAACATATTATTACATAGAAGTATAGAACTCGTATTGTTGTATATGTTAAGAGAGATTTAACATATTATTACATGGAAGTATAGAACTCGTGTTGTTGTATATGTTAAGAGAGATTTAACATATTATTACATAGAAGTATAGAACTCGTATTGTTGTATATGTTAAGAGAGATTTAACATATTATTACATGGAAGTATATAACTCGTATTGTTGTGTATGTTAAGAGAGATTTAACATATTATTACATAGAAGTATAGAACTCGTATTGTTGTATATGTTAAGAGAGATTTAACATATTATTACATAGAAGTATATAACTCATGTTGTTGTATATGTTAAGAGAGATTTAACATATTATTACATAGAAGTATAGAACTCGTATTGTTGTATATGTTAAGAGAGATTTAACATATTATTACATGGAAGTATAGAACTCGTGTTGTTGTATATGTTAAGAGAGATTTAACATATTATTACATAGAAGTATAGAACTCGTGTTGTTGTGTATGTTAAGAGAGATTTAACATATTATTACATAGAAGTATAGAACTCGTGTTGTTGTATATGTTAAGAGAGATTTAACATATTATTACATAGAAGTATAGAACTCGTGTTGTTGTGTATGTTAAGAGAGATTTAACATATTATTACATAGAAGTATAGAACTCGTGTTGTTGTGTAACTCGTGTTGTTGTATATGTTAAGAGAGATTTAACATATTATTACATAGAAGTATAGAACTCGTGTTGTTGTATATGTTAAGAGAGATTTAACATATTATTACATAGAAGTATATAACTCGTGTTGTTGTGTATGTTAAGAGAGATTTAACATATTATTACATAGAAGTATATAACTCGTGTTGTTGTATATGTTAAGAGAGATTTAACATATTATTACATAGAAGTATATAACTCGTGTTGTTGTGTATGTTAAGAGAGATTTAACATATTATTACATAGAAGTATAGAACTCGTGTTGTTGTGTATGTTAAGAGAGATTTAACATATTATTACATAGAAGTATATAACTCGTGTTGTTGTATATGTTAAGAGAGATTTAACATATTATTACATAGAAGTATAGAACTCGTGTTGTTGTGTATGTTAAGAGAGATTTAACATATTATTACATAGAAGTATATAACTCGTGTTGTTGTATATGTTAAGAGAGATTTAACATATTATTACATAGAAGTATAGAACTCGTGTTGTTGTGTATGTTAAGAGAGATTTAACATATTATTACATAGAAGTATATAACTCGTGTTGTTGTATATGTTAAGAGAGATTTAACATATTATTACATAGAAGTATAGAACTCGTGTTGTTGTGTATGTTAAGAGAGATTTAACATATTATTACATAGAAGTATATAACTCGTGTTGTTGTATATGTTAAGAGAGATTTAACATATTATTACATAGAAGTATAGAACTCGTGTTGTTGTATATGTTAAGATAGATTTAACATATTATTACATAGAATTATATAACTCGTGTTGTTGTGTATGGGTGAGTGTATGATCGTTTACTCGTTGGGGCTCCCATTGTTGAATACCTGTACGACTAGATGCCGATCTAGAAAGATGATGCACAGATTGCTGATATTGGTCCTCACTGCTTCTAAAGTTCTAAAGGTCGAGTGTCCTGTTACGTTTCCTTTGGTGACATATTAATACGAACGTTTAATTATATTGTGTACAAAACAATACACTGTATTAGTGTACATACGAGAATCATTCTGCGAAACCAACCGTAAGACATCTGTAACCGATGTAGAACCGTGCAGTCTGATCACTCTGCACAGTTCGTCAATTAGTCAAGGAAGAGATTGAGTGAGTGAGTGAGTGGATAAATACATGTTTGAATGGTTAAATTATTAATCAATCTATTAATCGTTTAATATTCGAAGGAAACAACATTTAATAAACATTGTGTACTGTAAGCCATTCATCCACGTAACAAGTAAGCAAACATTTTACAATAATCATAAATACCAATGTACACGTAAAACATTTAAACAGTTTAAAAACAATTCAGAAATTTACTTTTAATGTTGACTTGTAATAAAGATAGGATTTAATATTTTTGTGAAGATTTCACATGTATATGTAGAGTATTTATTCTTTTATGAAAGCTTTCATGGCTAAAAACGCGTAGTTTGTTAATTGCCATAGGTTGCATACCTGTAAAAAGGGCTATATAGTTTTGGATATCAGACATTGGCCAATACCATATACTGAAATATTGTTTTCGAACTTTTTTATATAAAGGGCGTTCGATCATGAAATGAAATTTGTTTTCGAAAGTATGGTATAACTTAGGCCTTATATATTCTTTCTGTTCTTGGATTTTGGACTGGTTTGATTAATCTTTCTGATTCTATTTCTAGTTTAAGACAAGATTCTCTGAGTTCAGTTATTGCAATATTGTATTTCTTAATTGATAATCCTTATTAATAATTGCAACGTGTACCGGTCGAAGAAACCACCCGGAGTTTTCCTAAAGCAGTGCGTTGTCAATTGGACTCCACTCGGCTCGTTACGGACCAGGAAAACACCGCGTACTTTCAAGTTCTGGTTCCACTGCAGATAAGTCCTTCTGATATAGATATTCAGCTTGGTAAGAATAGATGCGAACACTATTGAAAACATCTGAAATCATTTTGGTAAAAGGAGATATTGCTCACCATGAGCAATTCCTCCTCTTGCAACAACGTTTTTGATAGGCGTCTGCTGCAGAGGCATAAAAAAACATATACATGTGAGAAAGGTTTAAATAACATAGGGGAAATATCCTTTTTCTATCGTATCCGAATGTGCAATGATGACCGTTCAGCAACTACTGTTTATATCAGTCAATAATGTTGGTTTTCTCGCGGGACGGCTCTTATATTGCTTTCGAGCCAACTCACACAGAACACGACCCTCATAATTTAGCGACTAGCAAATAGTCAAATGAGTATCTGGCTCGTAGCAGGATCTTCTGTTTCTCTGTAGCATCCCGCCACATTTTGGATGACGGTTATAACTTAATTCCGACTGTACATAAACTAGTTGTTATGGTTGTTGCATTCAATTACAAAACCCCATCAAATGCCCGTTAGTTTTCGTGTTTTTGTTCAGACGAACATTTTACTGTCTCCACTCTACAAGAATTCAATTTCACAAAGAGCGAGGAACGACCTCTGACAGTCCACATCTGCCCATCTGTAATCCGAGATTGGTCCAATAATAACACAGTTTTCACCTGTTCTGCCATTGGGTTCATTAGCATTCCAGTTTCTATACTCCAATGCCTTTCTATCTGACCATTCAAACGTATTTTCCTGTACTATATCATTCAGACCAATATAAATCCAATCTGCCCGACCTACAAACAAACATAATGTGCGCTTTCGCCTCTGTGTCACATAAAGACATACATATGCTATGTTACAGTCCAATAGCATTCTATAATATGCGCCGTTCCACGAGAAAACCAACAGTATGGACTCTGCGTAATGTATAGACCAAGATCAGCCTGCGCAGTCCGCGCAGGCTTATCCGGGCCGACACATTCCGTCTCAGGTGAATAGACGTATAGAGTAATGATTCCAGAAACAGAAAATGTACATGATGCGAAAAATGTCTGTCCGGGTTAGCCTTCGTGGCGTTCTTAGGTTCGATACTTTACAATGTTGGTTTTCTCGTTGGACGGCCCATATAATGGGAATAGAAACATTTGATAAAGCGATTTCTATGATAGACAAACGGGCTGACACATAACGACAACGGACAATTCAACTAGCCACTCTGATAGTCAGGAGTAACCTGCCCCTACTATAAGATTAGCTAGATCAGGCATTCAGCAATAATGGCGGCGCCCGTTGAACACGGTGTAGCAAGTAAAACGCTATACATCCGCTGAGATGCTGATCTACACCAAAATAGTCCCTAAAAAAACATTTTTTCATGTAGAAATGAGTGTATACCATCACAATAATGCATTGAATATATGACATTGAGTTTAAAAATCATTGTAAATGTGTATAGGATGCATTGGAAATGATTGATTTGATTACCTTTAGTATTTTTACCTTGTTTGAAAGTAAAAATAGAGAATGCTAAACACCGGTTTTGTCCGGGCCCGATTTGGTCCAAAATTACGGTTTTTGCCTGGTGAATCATTTCTTGCATAATGCATGACCCCTATTTGCTTTGGATTGTTTTAAAGCTTAGAGGTAGCTATTTTCAATGGTGTATGGTGTTCTACATGAGAAACGCTTAGAAAGTGTGACAATTGAAGACTGAAACTGGTCGATTTACATAGAAACAAAGAAGAAAATTATTAGTTTTGGTGTATTGTAACCTATAGGGACAACCGTTTTGTGAACCATACCTTTAACCTTTAAATATCCGAATAATAATGGCGGCGCCTGTTGGACACGGTGTTTCAAGTACGCTATAGGGACAACCGTTTTGTGGACCAAACGTTTAATCTTTAACCCTTTACCACATACGGTAGATCTGCAGCAAACGAATTTAAAAAAACTATCTAATCAAAAATGTGAAAATTCTCCATTAATGATAGTTTAATCATTGAAATGAGTTCAAAACATTGTATCAAAAGGATAGATTGCTCGTTTTGAGCATTTTCTTCTTTTGTCACAGTGTTTTCAATAGACGTCTGCACCAGATGCGTTAAAATGCGTCTACAAGTGGGAAAGTGTTAAATCTCCGAATAATAATTAGCCTTATCATTTATTGATTGATTCCAAACCATCAAGACGTATTGGTCAACTAAAAGGTATATGAACATGAAGTGTATATATGTGCTAATTTACAATACATACAGAATGGATATATATATAAGGGGAGTTTAGCAATCTAGTCGCTATTGATCGTTCATGCCAGCAGATTCATTTGATATAGTACGCCTGGTACCCTTAATATACACTAAATCATTCCGATGTAATTTGATACAATTAGTCCAAGATATATCTACGCATTGCATCATTGGTTGAACCTTCCCCCAAATTGCATATGTGAATATTCTGTTAAATATATAAGCACTGCTACAGGAAAATTAACCGTAGAAAACTTTGAGAAATGTGTAGATTCAGATCATCCTGCAACTCAAGGTAGTCTAATCAGGATCTGCATTGTTCGTTAATATGTCAAAAAACATTTCAGAAGCCTCTGACATATAATGTGTATACAAGGTGCTGAACTCCAGATTGTAGTAGTATAATCACAATTTTAAAACTGCTCAAAAGTTGTCTTTAAATATTAGAATCTTAATTCTGAGATAAAATTAGAGTAATAATTCCCTTTTCCAGAACAATAAACATCTAAATATTGATTGTTCATGCTTCAATTTTTCTGGGTAGGCATACCCAGTGAGCCAAATTTTGTATATTTTCATGACTTTCAATTGACAGTTGTTCAACATTTACTGTCAAAACTATTTATTTCTTACTTTGTTGTCACTCTATTAGAACTCTTTGAAAAAGTTTCAACATTTCAAAATGTTGATGTCCATCTATAGTTCAACATCTTTAAGATCACATTGTATAGATGTGCAAATTGATCATTGACGTCACTTGTTGAAAAGGCTATATGGTATGTTTTCGTAGAGTGTGGATCGTATTCAACAGTTGACACTAAGTCTAGGATTACACTGCTTGTGTCGAATTGGCATTGTTTGTATAGAGAAAAAGATTAATAGCATTTAGGGGTATATTGATTATACATCGCTTCATTTCTTTTACAATAAAATCACGGCGTTTCCTAGAAAAGTTGCCAGCACTATTGGTTAATTTATCCTGACACCAGAGCGCCAATCGTTATGCTAGCCACAAAACCCCTAGCACCAAGGGGGGAAAGTCATTACTACCCATTTGGTATTAGGTATGACAGGGCCGGGGGTCGAAGCCGCGACCTCCCACACCCGAGTCGGACGCTCTACCACTTCAACACCGAGGTGATAAGTAAGTCAAAAAGGCCCATTATGTTGGATAGCGGTAGTATACAATATATAAAAGATACCATCGATGCTCATTATGTTGGATAGCGGTAGTATACAATATATAAAAGATACCAGCGATGCCCATTTTGTTGGATAGCGGTAATATACAATATATAAAAGATACTAGCGATGCCCATTATGTTGGATAGCGGTAATATACAATATATAAAAGATACCAGCGATGCCCATTATGTTGGATAGCGGTAATATACAATATATAAAAGATACCAGCGATGCCCATTATGTTGGATAGCGGTAATATACAATATATAAAAGATACCAGCGATGCCCATTATGTTGGATAGCGGTAATATACATTATATAAAAGATACCAGCGATGCCCATTATGTTGGATAGCGGTAATATACAATATATAAAAGATACCAGCGATGCCCATTATGTTGGATAGCGGTAATATACAATATATAAAAGATACCAGCGATGCCCATTATGTTGAATAGCGGTAAAATACAATATATAAAAGATACCATCGATGCCCATTATGTTAGATAGCGGTAATATACAATATATAAAAGATACCATAGATGCCCTTTCCAAAATACCACTTCAGCATCTCGTTGATGTAGTCTTGTTCATCTTGATCTCCTATATAGACCAAATGGCCAGACAGGTCTTGACATTTGTTCTGAAAGAGTTCGTGAAGGTCTAAAATAAGAGCACATCATAAAAACACAGACCTTGAAAATCAGGTAAAATCAAGATCGGCCAGCGCAGACACCAATCGGATTATGCATTTCAGAAATGTCAATATCCTTTAAGTTTATTTACACGAGATAAATAATAAAAAAGAAAAAGTAAATATAAAGGAAACATAATTATATTCACATTAAACTATTGAGAAGAGTTGAAAACATACTGTCAAAATGAGAAATCTCTCAATATAAATCTCCTTTTGTCGTAATGTTTTCCAAAGCTGACAATGCATGTTGGAAAGGGTTGAATTATGATTATCGAATTACCCAGTTAAACCACAGACATAGCGGGCTTTTCGTAACCCTTTACCACGTACAACAACTCTGCAGAAGACCACTTAAAACATCAACAATAAGAAAACTGTCTTTAAATGAAAGATTTATTATTGAATAATAAAGTTGAAACAAACGTGGCAAAAAGAGAATTTGCTCAATTTCTCCTTTTGCAACATCAGTTTCAAACGTCTTCTGCTGCAGAGATGTCAGAAAGCGTCTGCATTTTTGGAAAGGGTTAAGCCCTATCCCGCTGTAATTGTATACAACAAACATCGACGCCCTTGATTTGTTGTTATGTCCTTGTTTATATTTTCAACAGTATGATTTGCTATGAATTGATAATTGAGAAGTAAAATAATTGACTTCACAAATGTGTAGGAGGATGTTAGTATATACTGTTCTCAATTGATGATTAAATGTTGTTTAACCCTTTCCTAATTACAACAAATTTGCATCAGACAACTTTGGAAAGATCTTGTCAAAAATATAGAAACTATCTGCGAATGAAAAGGTATCAACTGAATAGAGTGAAAAACTTGAGACAAATGGAGAAATTGCTCTGTTTGAGCAAGTTTTCCTTTTGTCTCAATGTTTTCAAATGTTATTTACTGTAGATCCGTCTAAATGCGGAAAGGGTCTAAAGAAACGTACAACGAGGGGAGGGTAATGTTCAGGGAAAGCCGATGAAGTTTGAGTTAGCCTTGTCCTTATCGAAAATATAATACCTTTGCATTATTTGCATTGATCTTTTCTTTATAAAGTAAAACATAACATGCCAATCCCGGTCGAATCCATAGCTCACCCGAGGAACTACTGCACTTATCCACGAACCCTGCAAATAAAATACAGTGTAAATGTCAGTATAACTTAATGGTCGCCCTTGAAAGGAGATTGAATTTAATAATTTTGTCTTATTTTGTTTTGAATCTGTAGGGACATTTCTTGAAGAAACAGTTAATGCATATGTATTATTGTATGTATATACAGGGGGTTTCATTATAAAGGTAACCATTCTATGATGTTTCACTTTCAATAAAATATTACATACAGATAAACAAAAACTAACAGCTTACTGTAGAGAGAATGAAGTTGTATTCGATATAAAACAAAATACAAACATTAAAAGACCAGATTGTTGTCTCCCAGTTTGTTGTCTTTCTATGGATAGTTGAACTACATAGGTCCCATTGTATATGTATATTACAGCTTTAAATGTGGTCACATAGCAGAACATCACGTGAGAGAATTGAGCTTATGACGATTGCAATACATACAACATCATCAGGTGGTATCTTTGACGAACAGCAAATATCCTGATCAAACTGCGCGAAAACGCATCGGAGCTAGATGTGTCCCACGGGTTTGTTTTCCGAGCCCCGATAGCTCAGTCGGTAGCGACGAGGGCTGTCAATCCAGGGGTTTTGAGTTCGAATCCCAGCTCGGCCAACATTCTTTCCGACGTTTGACAAAAGTCACTGTGTCGACTTTCACCAATTGGCCAACAGTCTATGTGGTAAAGCAGCTACTTGCTTTGAAAGTATGTTGTGTGCACTGGTGTGAGAAAGCTAGAAAACACATGAGTAGGTGAACTGGCCGCCGTGATATGACTGACAAATTGGTGAGCACCAATCAATCAATCAATCAATCATGGTGAAAACGGAGTAAAAAGTATCAATCATTTGTTTTCCATTTGGTTATATCAGATAACAACATGTACCTTGAAGTGGGTAAAGAGAAAAGTTTGGAATTGCCCACTGTCCACCTTCCAAGCATCTGATGTAAATGTGCCACTTAGGTGGCTGGTTCCATTGCAACAGTACTTTACTCCCAACCTGGTACATATTGCCTGTAATTGTCGCGTCCAGCATATCAGGGGGTCCACACACTAGATTAGGATATAAATAATATACAATTAATACTAAACAATCAAACGTGAATTAAACAATGAAATAAACTATTATGCAAAAGGAATTCGAGGTTGAAAACCACAGTTAATCTCCTTTAACAAAACGAAATTTATAAATATTAAATCGAATTATTATTAATTTTTAATTTTATTTCCTCTGTTCTGAATTATAATGCATTATGTTGACGGCAACATATCGTTATTAGTTGCCGGGCAGAATCCCGCGACTTATATTTTTAATAGCTTTTCGGAAATGACATGGGTGGACGAGTTATTATTTTTTTAAATGTTTTGAACATATTACCATTGTACGGAAGCGTCCTAGTGCCAAATAGTGTTCTATAAAAAAAATAACTCCTACGTAGGAGATAAAAAAGCCTAATTAGGACTTTGTAACTCCTACGTAGGACTTTATAACTCCTAATTAGGCTTTTGTATCTCCTACGTAGGAGTTATAAAGTCCTACGTAGGAGATAAAAAAGCCTAATTAGGAGTTATAAAGTCCTACGTAGGAGTTACAAAGTCCTAATTAGGCTTTTTTATCTCCTACGTAGGACTTTATAAGTCCTACGTAGGAGATAAAAAAGCCTAATTAGGAGTTATTAGGCTTTTTTATCTCCTACGTAGGAGTTTTTTTTTGTATAGAACATTATGATTTGGCACTAGGACGCTTCCGTACCATTGCGTTTGTTTAAAAACACTAAGCTATGACACATCTAAAACGAAATAAATATTCCTATGTTTTAAATATTTACAGTTTCTTCGATTGGACTCGCATTTTTGTTTTGTTTTTGTTTTATTTACGAAGACTTGCAGCAGACTGTATCGTCGGCGATTCAATAAGCATTCAACGAGGCGTTGTTTACTTACAGTCTCATATGCTGTTTCAGATTATTACTATAATAATATACCGAGGTCAACCTCGCAGTGCCATTTTGTATAGACGTAATGAAGTCACTGTAACCGCGACATTCGACCTAGGTAAGTAAAAACATGTCTTAGCTCTCTTGAAACTGAAACTGTGGATGAAGAATGAAGTGCTAGAGCGATGACGTCGTTTCATACATACATATAATACAGTCAAGACCATCTGATTGGACCGTGATTGGAACGTTATTGGAACGCTTTAAAAGCGGATTGGAATTTAGTGCTCTGAATGAAACAGCTATAATGATTGTAACAATCCAATCATAGAAGCGCTTCGAACCGTGACCTTGACCTTTTACTTAGGTCGATAAAACACACCCGTCCAGGTTCTCTTAACACTGAACCTGTGTATACAATGATGGAATTCCGTCCACAAAAAAACAATTGCTAGAGCGATGATGTTGTTTTGTACAGCCATATTATGATCACTGTTACATTGACCTTAGACGTTAATCCCGCCCAAGCTCTCTTGACAATGAACCAGTTTGTGAAGTGTGAAGGAATTCAGTTCTCAAATAAAAGTGCTAGAGCAATGACGTCGTCGTTTCGTACAAGGTTTTAGCTTTTCTTAGTAAAGAAACATGTAGCTTTCTTAGCTTGTTCTATGTGATGAAATTTCGTTTAATCGAAACTTCAATTCTGTGTAAAATATAATACTTTAACTCTGTCTCACATAGATACGCTTTCTGACGCTCTTTGAAACAAAAAATGAAAAAAGAAGAAATTGCTCATGATGCGCCATTCTCCTTTTGCACAATGTTTTCCACTTTATTTCATAATTTATTGAATTTTGGAAAGGAATAATATTTTTATTCATCAGCACCGACTACAATGTTTAAATGTTGTCAACCGTAAAGTAGTTTGTCCTGAAACAACAGGCGTCTGAGTTTCCATTTGACACAAAATGGGGAAAAACACACAATACCTCATTAAGATACCAGAAATAGTCTCTCTATATTGTCCATATGCTATAATAATAATTATCGTTATGTTAATTTGGGAAATCCCGGTCTTGTGTGGAATTACCCGAGTTTTCTCATACGATAACATTACTTTCATTATTATCATAGCATATGAACCATGTTTGTTTTAGTTTTCACAAAAGAAAACTCGGAAGCCTGTTCTAAAACCTGCTTGGCGTTGATTTATAACATTAACTTTGTCTGCATACGTATTAAGTCTTTTATTTGAAATGCCCGCAAAACGCTTTCCAAAACAACTCAAATGTGATATCGTGAGGTTGGGAGTTTCCCTTGTATTTCTTCATAGCAATGATTTGACCAATAGATCAGTTTTCTGTGAAAGTTCCAGAATCAAATACGACATTAAACATTTAAGTGTACAGGGGAAATACAATTCACAGAAGCTTTTAGATGTTTATTTTATATGTTATTTATACGTGGAGATCTATTATATAAAGTACAATATTACAGTTAAAATCTAATGCTCCGAAAATGTCATTAACATTCTACTTCGAATGCATTCGCCCATGCAATACACTCCTAATTTATATGCAGTTTTGAAAAGAATCACCATCAATAATTAATATATTATTCATCAACACTGCTATGGACCCTTCCTCACATACAATAAACGTGAATCAGACGACTTTGAAAACATATAGACAATTTCTATAAATGAAGTTATAATGATTAAATTGAGATTTATGGCAAAGAGCGATATTTGCTCATCATGAGCGATTCCTCCTTTATTCAAAATATTGTCAAATACTGTCTGCAATTTGGAAAGGGTTAAGTTTCTGATTGAAAGTCGCTTAAAGCAAGATATATAACAAATGCGTTAAAATACGCCTGTATGTGAGAAAGGGGTATTTTCATCTCTACCTACCTTGTGTAGAACGTGTTGGGTCTGTTGATGCGGGATCCTGTAGAACAAAAGGTAAAACATATGAGCCGGTCCAAGAGAAAGCCAACAGTGTGTACTCTGCGTAAAGTATCGACCCGGATCAGACTAAGCATGCCGCGCGGGTTAATCCGGACAGGCACTTTTCGCCTCCTGTGGATTTTCTGTTTCATGAATCTCTATACCTCTATCCCCCTGAGACGGAATGTGTCGGTCCGGATTAGCCTGCACGGACTGCGCAGGCTGATCGGGGTCGTTACATTACGCAGAGTCCATAATGTGGGTTTTCTCGTGGAACGGCTCATATGTTACAACTATTAGGGGCATCTCTTCTAGTCAGCATATAATAAAAGTCCGGTTTGTTTGTGTATTTTTCCTTAGCCACATAGTCATTTGACTAGCAAACACTCATATTTCAAAATGACGCCTTCCCGGCAGACTTGTTGAGGCTACGTGCTGTTGCGAACCCGATAGTATAGACAATAGGGACGATGTTTGGTAACAAACTCTAAACATTATCATGACAATGGATTATCTTGTCAACAAAAGAAGAGAATGGGGATTTACGCGTATCTTCTGACGTGGTTTGACTTATTAATTCAGTTAGTTATGCGCACGATTTTCTATTTTCTAGTTCACCCTTCTTTTAAAAGTCTTCACATTCAATGAATTCATAATGTTTTCATGGACAAAGTCCTTATTCTTAAACCTCCTCTGTGCCGTAGTGGTAGAGCGTCCGCCTCACGGATTTGGTAGGTCGCGGGTTCGATCACCGTCGGGTCAAACATATACAATTGGTAATAGAGGCTTTCCCTCAAGAACAAAGATCAGTAGTACTGGTAACTTACCCAGGAAAAGCACTGATATAGGTGCAAAAAATGTTGAGTTCGATACCATACAAACAAACAAACATAATCCTTTATTTGCATGTTTCAATTCAATTGAGGGTCCCTTGTGCCATTCAATGAGATTATCGATCGTCTGATATATTATTCCGATTCCAGACACAGATTTAAATATGCCGAAGTATTTGCCTTGCATGGAAAAAGCTGTACTCATCAATAATTTTAATAACGGGGCTGTATCGCGATTTAAGGGTTATTATTTTCAATTTATTGATTTGGGTTAATCGCCGTTGTCAACAATGTTTCATTCATATCACGACGACCAATGTGTTTCCTTCTTACTCACACCACTCCAAACAACAGTCTTTCCAAGCACATAGTCTGTTAGCTCATTTATGGATGACGAATGACGCGTGTCGCATTGTTGTTTGCCAAGAATGGAACAAATGTTTGAGCTCGGGTTCGAACTTACAACCTCTCGATTGACAGCCCGTGTCGCATTGAATGTTAACAAACATCGGAAAGATTGCACACAATAAACAATATATTGACATAATAATATTTTCAAAACATCATATTTTGCAAATAAAAACACTTTTGCAATTCTTTTAAGAAGAACTTTTGATTTAAGTACTTTTAGCATATTTAGTTTTCAGATAAAAAATGTAGAGCGACAGCATTCGTGCCAAAGGTTGAGAATAAATTAAAGGAAGTACAAAATGCGTGAAATCCTTCAGAATAGAACGCTTTCTAGAAACGAAATGTTACTTTACTATGTGTGTGAAGTTGGCTCTAGGATCGGTCATCGGCAATCGGTCTTCAAATGTATATAGCAAACTGAACGCCGACCTGGAAGTTTGAGCTCGGCCATCGGTGTTCGAATTTATACAGCAACCTGAACGCCGAACTTGCATACCGAGCTCGGCCATCGGCGTTCGAATTTATATAGCAATTTAAACACCGACATGGAACACCGAGCTCGGCCGTCGGTGTTCAAATGTATGTAGCAAACTGAACGCCAACCTAGAAGACAGAACTCGGTCATCGGTATTCGAATTTGTATAGCATTTTGAACACCGAACTGGAAGACGGAACTCGGTCATCGGTATTTGAATTTGTATAGCATTTTGAACACCGAACTGGAAGACAGAACTCGGTCATCGGTATTTGAATTTGTATAGCATTTAAAACGCCAAACTGGAAGACAGAACTCGGTCATCGGTATTCGAATTTGTATAGCATTTAAAACGCCGAACTGGAAGACAGAACTCGGTCATCGGTATTCGAATTTGTATAGCATTGTGAACGCCGACCTGGAAGACAGAACTCGGTCATCGGTATTCGAATTTGTATATAGCATTTTGAACGCTAAACTGGAAGACAGAACTAGGTCATCGGTATTCGACGAATTTGTATAGAATTTTGAACGCCAAACTGAAGACGAAGATCGACCATCTGTGTTCGAATTCATATTACAAACTGAACGCCGACCTAGAATATTGAGCTCATCCATCGTTGTTCGAATCTATAAAGCAAACTGTATGCCGACCTGACAATCAAGGTCGGACATCGGTGTTCGAATTTATTTAGCAATTTGAATGATTGATTGATTGGGTTTAACGTCATTTTCAACAATTGTTCGCGGCGGCCAGTTCACATATTCACGTTTTTCGAAGCATTCACTCACCCGTACTCCACACAACATACTTTCCAAGGAAATAGCCATTTTTCCTCATAGACTTAAATCCGATTTGTGGATGACGAATGAAGCTTTTCACAGTGACTTTTATCGAATGTCGGAAAGAATGTTGGCCGAGCTGGGGTTCTAACTCGCAACCACTGGATTGACAGCACGCGACGCTACCGACTGAGCTTAAGCTGAACAACCTTTTTAATTCTTGAAGGGAGGGAGAATATCAATAAATTCGGACACCGATGGCCAAGCCTTGTATTTCAAGTCGGCGTTCAGTTTGCTCTATAATTTCGGACGCCGATGGCCAACCGTTGTTTTCAATGTCTACGTTCAATATATAATTTCGATATGCGATGGCCAAGCTAGGTCTTCCAGGGTGCGGTTCAGTTTGCTATATTAATTCGAACACCGATGGCCGAACTTGGTATTCCAGGTCAGCGTTAACATTTCTATATGAATTCGAATATTGATGGCGAAGATCGGTATTCCGAGTCGGCGTTCAGTTTGATTTATAAATTCGAATACCGCTGGCCGAGCTCGGTATTCCATGTCAGCATTCAGTTTGCTATATAAATTCGAATATTGATGGCGAAGCTCGGTATTCCACGTCGGCGTTCAGTTTGCTATATACATTCGAACACCAATGGCCGAGCTCGGTATTCCACGTCACCGTTCAGTTTGTTATATACATTCGAACACCGATGGCTGAGCTCGATGTTCAAGGATGGGTTTCAAATTGCTAGCCGTGCCCTGGTAGGTGAATAGTGAGTTTGAAACCCAGCTCGGCCAACATTCTATCCGACTTTCGACAAAAGTCACCGCGACAATTGTCATTCGTCTTCCACCTATGGGATATCAGTCTATGTGGAAAAGTAGCCTTTTCATTGAAATGTCTGCTGTGTGGAGAACTGGTGTGAGAACATTCACGAAAAACATGAATATGTGTACTGGCCACCATGATATGACTGACAAATTGTTGAAAACGGCGTTAAACCCAATCAATCACATTGCTTAATTAATTCGAACACCATTGGCGGAGCTCGGTATTCCAGGTTGGCGTCCAGTTTGCTATATAAATTATTTGAAAACCCATGACCGACGTCGGTCTTAGATGTCTGCGTTCAAATAGCTTTAAAATTCGAATACAGATGGCCGATTTCTGTCTTCCAGGTCGGCCCTCAGTTTGCTGTATAAATTCGAACATTTGTGACCGCGTTCTATCATCCAGCTCGGCGCTCAGTTTGCTATATATATTCGAACACCGATGGCCGTGCTCGGTCTTCCATATCGGCGTTCAGTTTGCTATATAAATTCTTATACCGATGGCCGAGCTCGGTATTCCAGGTCAGCGTTCAGTTTGCTATACAAATTGAAGTACCGATGGCCGAGCCCGGTATTCCAGGTCAGCGTTCAGTTTGCTATATACATTCGAACAACGGTTGCCGATGACCGATCCATGAATTCTTTTGGCATGAATCCGCCAAATAAATGTTTTGCTTAATTCAAATTTACGCTTTATAGGGCATAGTTTGTCCTCTCCGTTGGTTTTTATGATCGAGTAAAATAAAAATGTACGGCCACGCCATTTTTCGATTCGAAATTCAATCGTGGGCAGAATGATACCCTAATATGATGTTATTGACATTATACTGTGTCTGCGTTCAAATAAATATATCATTCGATTACCGGTGGCCGAGTTCTGTCTTTCAGGTCGGCGCTCATTTTGCTGTATAAATTGAATACCGGTTTCCGATGACCGATCCAAGAGTTCTTTCAGAAATCCGCCAAATAATCGAGTCCCGGCAATAGTTTCCCATATTCATGCAATAACCTGTTAAAGCTTGATTTTGATATCATCTATTTAAAAGTGTTTTTATTTTGTTATGTTTTTTAAAACTTCGACCATTTAGAGAATCTATAACTATTGTTAAATGTTTTGCTTAATTTAAATTCACGCTTAATTGCGCATAGTTTGTCCTCTCCGGTGGTTTTTATGATCGAGGAAAATAAAAATATACAGCCACGCCATTTAGTTTCGATTCGAAATTCAATCGTGGGCAGAATGATACCCTAATATGATGCTATTGACATTATACTGGGAACTACATTTAGAATAAAGAGTATGATTAAAAGTATGTAAAAAGAAGAAGAAGAAGAAGAAGAAGAAGAAGAAGAAGAAGAAGAAGAAGAAGAAGAAGAAGAAGAAGAAGAAGAAGAAGAAGAAGAAGAAGAAGAAGAAGAAGAAGAAGAAGAAGAAGAAGAAGAAGAAGAAGAAGAAGAAGTAGAAGAAGAACAACAACAAGAACAACAAGAAGTAGAAGAAGAACAACAAGAACAACAACAACAACAAGAATAAGAACAACAACAAGAAAAAAGAAGAAGAAGAAGAAGAAGAAGAAGAAGAAGAAGAAGAAGAAGAAGAAGAACAACAACAACAACAACAAGAAGAACAAGAACAAGGAGAAGAAGAACAAGAAGAAGAAGAACAAGAAGAAGAGGAAAAAGAAAAAGAAGAAGAAGAAGAATGTACAACTTACCACAGGCCATTCCGTTTTCACACCGTAGACGGACCCAGGTTTGACAAGAATCTGTGGCGTTGTGTTTTCGCCATCTCTAATAATGTAGCACATTTTAGTGGACCGTCTGTAGTTGACATAATCACATTCCGCCATGGTTTCACATTGTTTCATGCATTTGTTATAACTAATCCCATTAAATGTTGTAAAAATGTGAGTTCCGTCCCTATCATAGCCGGCTCTGATCTCTTTCCCAAAATGTATAGATCTACCCGGGTTTGTTATATCTTGTCCGTAAACATTTGTACTCAAACTAATTGTCTCTAAAATAGAAATTACTTTCAAAACAATTAGCAAATTGTTGAAAGTATATCGAAATACACCCATGACTGACGTATCTCTGATTGATTGATTTTCCATCGATACAGCGGAATTATATCCATGCTCTGCGCCACTATAAAAGCGACATTGTTTCGTATACTTCATAAATCCACCTGAGAACGTATCTGGTCGGATCGATATATTATCAACTTCCGAAACGTATGATAGACATGATGCTTCTAGTTGACTGTATATACATCGCACGAAATCCGACCTTCGCGAGTCAGAGATCAACTAAGATCCGAATCAGCCTGCACATTAACACTGTTCTAATGTGAGCCCGTGCAATTTAAAAAGAACAGAGTAGGCTTTTTTTAACAGTATAGATCCGAATCTAGCCGTTCGAACATCACAACCGTGTTAAAGGGGCATGTCAAATTGTTTATATTCAGAAAAGACTGAGCAGGCGCGCCTACTTGTATCTTTTTCTCATGCACTGGTTTATTTAGTCACGCATGCGTCCTAGAAGCTCATAGAGACCTTCCATGGATAAAACACTTTGAATAAAACAAACAGAGGTGCTATGTGTGATTTTTAGATTTGTCAAACTGTTTTGCTGAAGAGGCGTCAGAACGCGTTTGTATGTGGGAAAGGGTTAACTTTTGTTTTCAGATAAATTCAATTATAATAGTTTCATTTAGTAGATATTGTTTTCATATTGGTACACACATTACATCAAAGTCGTCTGCTGCTAACGTATTGTTTTTGCGAAAGGGTAAACCTTTTCCCTCTGTCTCTGTACATGATCAAGTTAACGCTATCAAACGGGCCTTTAGAAGCTAAACAGCTTATGTTTTAATCAGAACAATTGGTCTTTATAATTACATTACATTACATTAACCTAACACTTACATTACAATTACATGATAATTACACTACAATAACATTACAATTACATTACATAGCATTACGACTGATGCATCTGCGTCAGGATGAATAATGCCGGTAGTGCTGATAAACGAACCAAGAAAATCCGTTATATAAATCAGCAAAAAAACGAGCAAACCAACATTATGGACTCTGCGTAAAGTATCAGACCGGATCAGCGTAAGCAAGAGCAACTACTTGAATGATGGAATAAAGGTTATAGATTAATCTCAATACAAAATACTTATTCATTATTCAGAAAGGTAATGACAATGATATCATTCGATGCCGTATTTAAAATGTTTAAGACAAAGAACATCCCATGGGAATTGAAAATAATTGATTTTTGAAATTGAAATGAAATGCATAATGTTGAAACCGAAATTATTGTGCCATATGTGCTCGTTTTCAAAAATGTCTTCTATCTGTAAAGTGGGATTTGTTTGTGTTTCTTGGGTTGGTTTTTATCTTGGACACGGGTTTGTTTTACTGTTATCAGCAGAATCCTCGTTAATATCATGTATGATGGGCAAAACGTACCAGAACGATTACAAAAATAAATAGTAAAAAAGAAGTAATGAAACGTGAAACAACATAGTCTGGTAAACATGGAACGGAGGGTTTTTGTCCACACGTTAACCTTTTATGTGATTGCACATCTTGATCAATTACTCATGTATCCACGATGTCAGAAATCGTCTACTTCAGGGGTTTTAAAGACGTCAGTATCATAAATAAGATTGAATTAGTTTCTAGTCTTCCAGTTCCCGTGGTTCTATGTACTTACAACTCTTTTGCACTTAGTTGTATGGAACGCCTTTACTGTCTTAATATGTTGTATTGTATTATATGCAGTACATTTTCACGTATATGAGGTACATATTTCATTTGACGTGGTACATTATTCATGATATGCAGTGCCTTTTCTATTATGTGTGGTGATTATTGAATAATATGCAGTGCAAAATAGTGTTTAAACAGTAGAATAACCATTATACGTTGTACAAACAACGTCATGTGCAATACAAACTATATACTATGCAGTACAAATGACATTATATGTGGTGTATTTGTTTGTGTATGCAGTAGTTTTACATGTATACGTTGTATGTTTGTCAATATATGCGATGTATGTTTTAATATATGAAGTGCCTGCACGTATCTTTATACCTGGTGAATTATTATGTATGTGTTCATAAAAGATCATAGTACGCAATGCATTTGGCAATATGTTCGGTCCATTCTAATGTATACATGGTGTAAACAGCTTTATGTGCGGTACATTTTTCATTAGGATGATCATACTTTCCGGCATTCTCCGTAATTATTTATCCGGAAAATACCGATTCAGACAGATAGATATTAACATTTACACCGTTTACTCAATTTAAAAAAAAATCGTTTGAATAATTTATAAATATATGTGTACACATGTTCTGAATACACGAGGGGCTGAAATGTCGTCGTCTGCACTGAAATCCGCTCTAGACGAGATTAGTCTGCTCATTCGGCATGATTTGCAGTCTGATCAAAATCTAAAATCTAAAGTCTGAATATTACTAGTCCAATAATATATGACCTCTCACAAGCTCGAAAGCTTATGTTATATGAGTAGATTATTACATGTACTTACATATGCTTATTAGAAGCTTCAGTCAACTTGTGACGATTATGATAAGCAGAGCAAATATGCAGGCTGATTTGAACCTACACTGTTCAGACAAAAACAAAGTTATGCCTTTTCCCAAAGACAAAATCAAATATAATATATCATGTAAATCACTTTTTAAGTTATGTCTCTTATTTCCGGAAGCTGCTGAGGAATTTAAAGTTGTTTGTATGAGGAAACATTACCATAAAGTGGTAACCTAAACACATTTTTAAATCTTTTCCGTAATACAACAAGTATGCATCAGACGACTTTAAGGCAAAACTATAGACAATCTTAATAAATGAAAGTGTAATTATTGAAGAGGGGTTGGTTGAACGCATTGTGACAAATGGAGAAATTTCTCAAGATGAGCAATTTATCCTTTGACCATAATGATTTCAAGAGTTGTCTGCTTCATGAATTAGAGATCGTCTGCATAAACGACATTCTGCATCTCGTCTATTTAGAAAATGTGTACACTTTTCATAAAGATTGTTCCACAATGCCTTTTTAAAATGGATTAGGCGGTGTTAATGTTCAAACCTATCTGTCATGCTCGGTAATTTCCGGAAATAATTCCGGAAATAATTCCGGAGAATGCCGGAGAATGCCGGAAAGTATGATCATCCCCAATGTTAAAGCACCGCGTATAATGTTTAAACCACCGCATATAATCAAAGTTCCACCACACGTATTGAAGAATAGACTGCATATACTGTTGTTTGTATTGCATATGACGTTGTTTGCACACTATATAATGGTTATTCTACTGTATCATCATACTTATGCACTTCATATTATTAAATAACCACTATATATTATACAAAATGCACTGCATATCATGCAAAATGTACCACGTCAAATGAAATATGTACCTCGTATACATGAAAATGTACTGCGTATAATACAATACAACATAGTAAGACAGTAAAGGCGTTCCATATAGTTGTGAATTTCGGTCAAACGGACCGTCAAGACTTTGAGACAGATAACGGTAAAAACGGACCTTTATCACTTTTGGTCAGACAATTGAAATGATGGATCTTTACGGATTAAAAGTTAGACAACGGAAGTGAATTACTTTCAGGACTGGTTGTCAAACAATAGAAAACCCGACCTTCGGGACTTTAGGTAAGACAAACAAACATTCCGGAATTTGGATCAGCCAACGGAAAAACGAACCTTAAGAACCGGTAAACGAACCAGGCTTTGGGTCAGCCAACTAAAAAACTGACCTTTAGGGCTTTGGATCAGCCAACGGAAAACTGACCTTTGGAATTTTGTGTTAGCCAACGGAAAAGCTGACCGTCAGGAGTTTTGGCAAGCCATCGAATAAACGAAACTTTGAGTCTTTGGATCAGACACTTGGAAGGACTTTGTGTCAGCCAAGGGGAAAAAAAGGCCTTCGTGACTTTGGATCAAACAACGGAATAAATGACCTGCGTGAATTTGGTTCATTCAATAGAATGTTACCTAACGGAAAAACTGACCTTCAGGTCTTTTTGTCAGCCAACAGAATACGAACCGTCAGGACTTTGGATCACTCAACGGTAAACGAACCGTCAGGACTTTGAATTGAATATAATTGAAATAATCATGGTTCAATATGCTCATTTCTCCTTTTACCATACTTTTGTTGTGTTGTTGGTTTAAAACGCCTGCCATAGACGTGTCAAAAGGAATCGGCATGTGTGAACGGATAAAGATTGATCGAAATCAGGGTAAATAACAATAGAACGCCCAGTCAAATGCACATGAGCTATCAGCATTATACCATATTCATGCAAACATTTGTCGTTATTGATTCATGATTGAATTATTTATTATTGATTGTCGTTAGTGGTTCATGTTATATGTATTTAATATGATAATAATGAGAATTTCAAAAGGAAGAAATAATAGTCTCTATAGTCTGAACTGGAGCTAAACTGTTCGCGAATGTTATACCTACTAGAGTATACAAGGTATTTCTGACACACGAGATAGACGTGGATCAGATAGTAGTAGTAAGATAAGAGTTAAAACGCTTCGGTATAACCGGGTCGGGTTCGCACTTGTAAACGATTTCCAGATCATTAATAGAATCCCTCTAAATACGAGGAAAGGATTGGCCGGAATGGTATTAATTACTAAATAATTCATATCAAATGTTCCGTGAAAATCTATTTTTCAATTGTATTGTTTGTTACGGAGACAACAAAATGCTTTGACCCTTTCCCACATGCAGACGCTTTTTGACGCAATAGCAGCAGACGACTTTTGAAAATATTGTGGACAAATGTGAATTTGCTCATTATGAGCAATGTTTCGTTTGGTCACTATGTTTTCAACTATTTTAGCAATTAAGCTACTTTTTATTGAGGTTTTTGTCACTATGATTTCAAATCGTCTGCTGTAGATTTGTTGTATGTGGGAAAGGGGTGTTAAACAAAACGCTTATTCAACCGCGCTATTCGAAAACAGACCGACATTTAGCGGGTCTAAAGGGATGGCTATTTAATAGTGCAGAGCGGAATATGTGCATTAATAGGTTACCGGATCAGGGGCGTATAGCAAGTCTGGCAACCGACGTACCATATACAACTAGTTCGTCTGGCATGAACCAACAATGTCAACTAGATTAGTCGCCGTCCATTATTGCGCGGGTGCATCAGCACCAGTGCATAGATTGGTTGTGAAAACACTATCACTGGTGCAATGGGCTTGCGCATGCGTCGTGTTAATCGTCTTGATCCTGCATGTGCCGTATTTTACCGCCAGCTCTCGGATATTTCCGTAGCAGTTCGTCACTAGACCGGTTCTCGCTCTCGAGTTTGCAATAGAATATTAAGATTAGTGAACCAGTCTATTTATTTGCGAGTAGTTTTTTTATTATTAAAAGGTAAATTAAAACCATAGTTTTTTAATAACACTGACCGCTGCCACCATTTGTAACGTGTACCGGCGTTAAGCCATCGCGGGTCACCCATCCAGGCACTAACCGCGATGAACGTTGCTTAACTTTACACAAAGGTCAACCACTCTACCAATGTCGCTATAAACGCCGGCACCCACAGCAAGGCTGTAGAAGTAATAGTTTGCCACAATGTTTTCAAAATTTCTTTGCTACAGATGCATCAAATTGCGTTAACACGTGGGAAAGGGTTAATTTATCAACCTCAAACTAACCTTGCCCATGTCGCTCAGATAGTATGAACACGCAGACGGATCATAATAAACACGGTTTGATGTCCCCAATCACTATTCATAATTGTTCGAAAGAAAAATGACCTGTCCGTCCTGTATTGTACATAATAAAACACATGCGTCAACGTCATGTGATTAAAGGTGGTTTCGCACATTACATCTTCGAACAGTAAAATGGGTGAGACGTCGAATATGCACCGTCTTACCATAGCCTCCCCCACTGTCTGTGTCTTCATTTAGATTAGCATTCTGGGGAAATAAAATCAATTTAGAAGTACGGGCCAGGTGAAGTACCTTTCTGATGTGCAGCAACTGATATTCAATGAGAATCCGTTTCACCTTACGCTTGTTTTGTAAGGGCTTAACGCCGTTTTTCACCAGTATTACAGTAATATCACGGCGACAGTTCACTTATTCGTGATCCTTGGGTAAATAAACCAGTACTAGGCTAGCAAATGTGCCTTTCTCCTTAAGCGTTTTATTTAATGTTGCATTGCTCATAACTTATTCCAGTAATGTTATCGATATTGACAATTATCCTGATCTGTATGTGAAAATGTAACAATAATTCATTTTGACCTACATGTATCTCAAGTAAAAAAAACAACAGCGACAAACGAAATGCGTTTTAACCATTTTTCCCTAACTGACACTTTTGCAGGAAACGAAACCATTGTGGCAAATAATATGAGCAATTTCTACTTTGGCCTATTTTCAACTCTATCAAATGATCATATTTTTATAAGTAAAATTATTTAAATATTTTTAAGTAATTATCCAAATGTTTGCCTGAATGTTTACATATGCGACTGTTGCAGATGTGTCGTGTGTGGGAAAGGGTTAAGTTTGGTGAAAATACACAGAACGTCATCAGTTGATGTATAGCTGTAGAAAGGTCACGTTAAGGTCAACACTGTTTAGGCATTCTCATTGGCTTTGCGCAGCCTTTCGGTCATGGTGAATTTCTTTAACTCTTTCAGCGCCAAAGGCAATATTCAGGTTTTTGCAATCAATACTGATTCAGGCGAGTCAGCTCGTAACGAGCTGTCTCACCTGAAATCAGCATTGTTTGCCTTTTAGTTATCAAAATTGTCCAAAATTGTATTGATATGAGAAATGGAGACGCCCGATTTTCAACATGGAAGAGTCTACTTTAAACAATTCGGCGCTGAAAGAGTTACCTCTTTCCCACATAGAGTGGCTACTGAGGCTTCTTCAGCAGACGGCTTTTGAAAGAATGATTGTGGAAAAAAGAAGAAATTGTCTCATTTACCACAGTGTGTTTAACTCTATTTATCAATTATACTTTCAAAGAATTGTCAGTGGTATTACCAATATGTTTTCAAAGTCGTATGCTGCAGATTTGTTGTTTGTGGGAAACATTTATCTGTGCCTTATGCAAACTCAGCCTTGTACATTACATGCCCTATTTCATCTGTTTGATTATTCAGTACCTGAATGTTTCAATCATTTGTTATAGATCTATATCAATAATATATATAACGTAATAAACGAATGTGAGTATTGCAAAATTTACACTAATGATTAAACACATAACATGACAAATATGCGAGGTTTATAATGAAGATACTTTAGAAACATGAGGTGCCGATTCCCATAACGCAATCCAGTTCATTATTGATATTTACAATTGCTGTATGGCATCCAGTATAAGTCAATTGTTGGCAGTCACGTCCTTTTATTTATCTATGAGTCATTTTGTCAGGATTCCAACGAAGTGACATTCCAACCAAAGGAGACTCGGCTCAATATCCCATTTCACTTGCTCTGACGCATATTGCTGAACGATTAAGAAAGTTGACTAAGTTATCAACAATTTACAGTTATGTCACGGCCATAAGTTCACCTATCCTTGTGTTTCCTTGCTTTCTCACACTAGTACTGCATGTACAAATCTTTCCAAGCGATTTGCAGCTTTTTCACATAGACTGTTAACCCATTGGTGGAAGACGAATTACGCTTATCACTTTGACTTTATCAAACGCCGTAAAGAATTATTGCCGAGTTGAGGTTCGAACCTACTACATGTGAAATGACAGCCCGCATCAGTACTGACTGAGCTACTGGGCCTCCGCAGATAACATACTAGATTATCAAAGAAACGTAAACGGCTCAAGCAGAAAGGGAAGATTCAATAGTGTCCACGGATGCCTGATTCCTGTTGAAAATCAATAATCACTGTAATGTTACCCAGACATCTGATATATTGACTGTTCAATAATTTAAGGTTAACCACACGCCACCCATTAGTTCCGCCTAAATTAGCAACGGTTACTAGCCCGACATTATTTGTAAACTACAATGGCGGACATCGTAACGTTTCAAGATGTCGCAGACAATTCTTCCTCCGCTTATTTACATTACTTGCAAATACTTCGACAAAATGCTATATCAAGTATACGAGTAAATCGGTTTTTTACGCCTGGAACCGGAATTTATCACATAAATACCAAGATTTCCCGGAGCCAGCTTTGGAACGAAGAGCCTCATAGGGTCCATTTAGATAAATCTATGAAATAGTACGCGCCCTTCATGTATAATGAGTTCAACCAAGGCAAGACATTATGGATGTAGCAACGAGATGGATTCTAGCTCTCGATGAGTTCAAAGATGAACCATCGGATTCATATCATTCTTAACAAGCAACTTTCAATTCCAGAAAACCTCCCAGGGTTCAGGGAAAACTGAACTGGTCTTCATTTAGCGTTAAGGAATAATTTTACCCAGTGACTAACGATTCAGTAACTAGAAATAAACATTATATTGGCATCCAATGGTTCAGAATCCAAAAAATGTGTGTTCGTTTTGTTACGCATAGAGTACTCATATAATTATATGTACACATATCTTAAATGAATTCGTGTACTGGAAAAATGCTGGAATATACACTCCTTGGAATTCATCTTGATTTACTGATAAGTCTATCCATTAACCTTAAATACCCCTTTCCCACATACATACACTTTCTGACGCATTTGTAGCATACAACTTTTGTAATTGTTGTGCAAAATGAGAAACTGCTCATAATGAGCAATTTCTCATTTTACCACAATGATTTCAACTCAATTTTACTCATAAGTTTATCCAGTCTTTGAAACATTGACCTTAATTACCCCGTTTTCAACATAAAGACACTGTCTGACGCCTTTGAAGTAGACCGCTTTTGAAGTCGTTGAGGCAAAATGTGAAACTGCTCATGATGAGCAATTTATCATTTTGCCACAATGCTTTCAACTAAATTTAGCAAACGCATCTTTTCATTTTCAATAGTTTTGTCAAGATAATTTCAAAGTATTTTGCTGCTTATGGAGGAAGATGTAATGTGCGTGAAGTTAGCCGGAGTAGCCACAATTTCGGCTACTCCGGCTATATTTATCAGCCGGAAAAGTAATCGTTTCGGCAATTCTGGCTTGCCTGAACTGTCTTTACGAACAAGCTTGAACCAAATGAATTATGTGCGAACGCATTGTCTTGAAATTTAATTCTTGGCTTGATTTGTCACCTAGTCCGACTCGAAGCCAGATCGGGACATCGGTGGAAGCAGGCTAAACTCTCGAACTCGATCAGGTGCAAAATCGAGAAAATCACAAACATGTCAGGATGTCGTCTAAACTGTTAACTCAAACATGTCGGGTGCAAATCCTGGAAAATATAACGAGTATCAATCCGCCGAAATAGCCGGAGTTCCGACAAATCCGTCTGTATTAATTCTGGCGAGTCTGAACTGTCTATATGGACAAGCTTGAACCATCTGAAGTATCTGGATATTATCTAGAATTTTTTCATATTGTCTTGATCTTGTACTTAGTGCGACTCAGAGCTAAAGTCTTCGGCTGGGTTTTGCAGTTAACATCTCTAATTAGAACAGGACGGGTGCAAAGTCGTTTCTTAGTCTGTTTGGGTCGCTTTAACCAGGCATGCATCAATGGGCCGCTTAATCCATCTATCTCGAAAAAGGACACGCAAAATCGATATCGGGAGCCACTCTGTCATAAATACGGCTGGAAGGATGCCGGTTAAACTCTCTAATTCGAACAGAACAGGTGCAAATCGCGACTTTGTCGGGCAATTTCCAATTCCGGCTGGGCATGGAAGCCGGCTGATGCAACTTGGCGAAACAGGACCTCATGCAACAGGAAGTCAGTTTGAAGCACTTTCACCTGATGGCACGCATCAATCAATCGCCCAATCCATCTGTCTCGAACAATAGGCACGCACAAACGAGAGTGGGTGCCACTCTGTCCGCCCAACTCCGGCTGGGTTTGCAGCCGGCTGACATAAATCCGGGTGGAAACCGGCTAGCATGTCTCGGAACCAGAGTGTGTGTCTCTTTCACCTGACACATATCAGAATGCCAGTTAGACTCTCTAATTCGAGCAATATACAGCCGGAGTTGGGCTGAACAATGTAGCCAGCTGCGATGGATCCGGGTGGAATCCGGCTAGTGCGGCTCGGAGCCAGAGTGTGGCACTTTCACCTTACACATGTCAGGATGCCAGTTAAACTCTCTAATTCGAGCAATATACAGCCATAGTTGGGCTGAAGACGTGCCCAAAATGCCAACATCATCTTAACATTGCAGCCAGCTACCATAAATCCGGGTGGAATCCGGCTAGTGCGACTCGGAGCCAGAGTGTTGCACTTTCACCTGACACTTGACAGGATGCCAGTTAAACTCTCTAATTCGAAAAGGACGGGTGCAAAGTCGGGACTTTGTCGGGAAATCCCAACTCCGGCTGGGCAGCGCAGCCGGCTGACGCAACTTAGCGAAACAGCACCTGATGCAAAACGAAATCAGTTTGAGAAGCTTTCATCTGGCATGCATTAATCAAACACCCAATTCATCTGTCTCGAACAATAAGCACGCCAAAATTAGGGTGGGGGCCACTCTGTTGGCCCAACTCCGGTTGGTTTTACAGCGAGCTACCTTAATTCCGGATGGAATCCGGCTAGCGTGATTCGGAGCCAGAGTGTGTCACTTTAACCTGACACAGAATGCCAGTTAAACTCTCCAATTCGAGCAAAATACAGCCAGAGTTCGGCCAAAACTCCAAAATGCCAACTTCATCTGAACATTGCAGCCAGCTCCGGGGGATATCCGGCTAGTGCGTCTCGGATCCAGAGTGTGGCACTTTCACCTGACACATGTCAGGATGCCAGTTAAACTCTCTAATACGAACAGGATGGGTGCAAAGTTGGGACTTTGTCGGGAAATCCCAATCCTAAAAATCGCGGGTCAAGTATTCAGCAATAATGGCGGCGCCCGTTACACACAGTGTAGCAAGTAAAACGCTATACATCCGCTGACATGCTGATCTACGCCCAAATAGTCCCTAAAGAAATTGATCATTATAACTTATTTCTCATTTTGTCAACCGTTTTCAAATGAAAGTTGGAAATGGGTAGCCTTGACCCCATGGCATAAACTGCTGTATAAGGATAGCTGAGATGAAGAATTACACAAAGGTGATCCGATTGCAACGTGCACCGGTAGAAGAAACCACCCGGAGTTTTCCTGAAGCAGTGCGTTGTCAATTGGATCCCACTCGGTTTGTTACGGACCAGGAAAACACCGCGAACACAAACCCAAGAGTTTGAGGTTCTTCGACTTTCAAGTTCTGATTCCACTCCAGATAAGCCCTTTTGATATAAATATTCAGCTTGGTAAGAGTCGATGCGAAAACCATCTAATCGGACTCTCATAGAGCGTTAAATTATGTTTTAAATACATCTCCAAAAATGTAAATGGTCATGCAATGAACACAACATTAAGTTAATTTCAAATTCGTGTGTCAGGGCATTATATATCATTATGTTTTTTAACCATAGATTTGTTGAATGATTGTTAATGGAATAAGACTGACGCATTATGTTTAACATCCAAATGAAATATCTTTCTATGGTATAATGTCTTCAAAAAATTAGCTTGTTATTCGTAATTTGGCAACGTTTCTTTTCTATGCTTTCGAAAGGAGATCAGAATATCTCAATTGACAGAAATTATGCATTTCTAATGTAGATTAAGCTCGTTCTTTTTATATGGGATGATATTTGCATTGCATGATTATCGCATGTTAGTAATATGACATATGTTCTACTATATACTATAATCAAATTGTGCCCTATATACGAGTATGTTTATGTTTTGTTCAGTTTTGTTAACGAAGGATTATGACACAGGACTCTGGAACGGTTGAACTAGTATGACATAAATGAATCAAAGCTACAATAGGTTGAGTAAAAATGGGCAATTAAATTGTAAATGCCAAACGGAAAATTTCAAATAAGAGTGGAAATGGGCACTGTTTGATAATTGCAAAAGTAGTGTCAAGCGAATTTTTATATTAATGAGTGTTTAGTTCATAGGGCCCATGATTGTTTATTTGTATAATTGTTAATTCGATTATGTGATATCCTTTACACAATCACAATTTGTAAAATGTATAAATAAATAGCAAGCCATAAGAATCATAGTCGACTAGCTTAGAAATTAACCATTCCGATGCTGAATTGACTTTTTCAAGCAATGCGTTTGGTCCGTACCAAATTTCAGGAAAGTCAAAATAGAAATGTTGCGTTGGGCAGCCAGAACTACAAAGCACGATCAGACGGCGCGATTGTGCTGCTTGGCCTGGCTCTGTACTGGTATCATTGGCTTCACAAAATCGGGCTTAGCAGTCGAAGGATTGAATTGAGTGAAATGTTTTACACACAGCGCCTCACCACGCAACCAACGTTGTTCTCGAATCATGTTCATTATAGGGGGACTGATTAGGAATTGAATAGATCTGAAAACATTTTGGTAAAGGGAGATATTGCTCATAGTGAGCAATTCCTCCTCTGGCCACAATGTTTTCAATAGGCGTCTGCTACAGAGAAATTAAAAATGCGTCTACATGTGAGAAATGTTTTAAGACCATGTCATATCCGAATGTGCAATGTTGACTGTTCAGCAACTGGTAATGTTGATATATTGTTTCGGGCCAACTCACACAGAACACGACCCTTAGAATTAAGCGTCTAGCAAATAGTCAAATGAGTATCTGGCTCGTAGCAGGATCTTCTGTTTCTCTGTAGCATCCTGCCAAATTATGGATGACTGTTATAACAAAATTCCGACTGCACAACAACTAGTTGTTATGGTAATGGCATTCAATTATAAAACCTCATCGAATACCCGTTAGTTTTCGTGTTATTTGTTCAGACGAACATTTTATTGTCTACACGAATTCAATTTCACAAAGAGCGAAGAACAACCGATGACATCTCACATCTGCCCATCTGTTATCCCTGTTTGGTTCAATAACAACACAGTTTTCAATTGTTCTGCCATTGGGTTCTCTGGGTGGATTCCAGTTGCTATAATCCAGCACCGTTCCATCTGACCATTGAAACGTATTTTCCTGTACTATATCATTCAGACCAATCCAAATCCCATATGCTAGACCTACAAACAAACATAATGTGCGATTTCGTCTTTATGTTACATAAAGACATAGATATGCTATGTTACAGTCCAATAGCTTTCTATAATATGAGCCGTTCCACGAGAAAACCAACATTATGGACTCTGTGTAATGTATCGACCCATATCAGGCTAGTCCGTACCGACACTTTCCGTCTCAGATAATGATTCCTGAAACAGGAAATCCACATGAGGCGAACAATGGATGTTGTGTCAGCCTGTGTGGCATACTTAGGCTCATTCGGTCCGATATTTTTCGCGGAGTCCACAATGTTCGTTTTCTCGTGAAACATTTAGTAAAGCGATTGTTTTTGATAGACAAACGAGTGTACCCATGAAGTGTATTTGTGGGGTTATTTCTTTTGTTTCAAACTTGTGGTTTGCAACCCACAAGTATGCTATTCATTTCGTAATTATCCCCCTTTTACGGAATGAATAACATTAATATGAAAATAAGATACCCGTTATAAAACAAACAAACACATCATTTATCTAAGCGTCTTTATAAAGGTGATGGATGGGCTTTAGGACTCTCTCACGCGGACGAGCTGACGCATTATGACGACAGTCACGAGTAACCTGCCCCTACCATAAGATTACCGGGTTCGGCATTCAGCAATAATAACGGCGCCCGTTGGACATGGTGTAAGTTAAAACGCTATAAGTCAAATTACACCCAATACATCCGCTGACATTCTGATCTACTTCCAAATAGTCCCTAAAATAAACTTTGTTTGCGTACAAATGAGTGAATACCATCAACAGAATGCATTGAATATATGACATTGTGTTTAAAATCATTGTAAATGTGAATAGGATGTAATGGAAATGATTGATTTAATCACTTTTAGTATTTTGACCTTGTTTGAAAGTGAAAGAAGAGAATGCTAAACACCGGTTTTGTCTGGGCCCGATTTGGTCCAAATAACAGTTTTCGCCTGGTGAACTCTTTCTTGCATAATGCGACTATAACCCCAAGCCGGCATGCTTAGTCTGTCCCGGGTCGATACTTTACGCAGAGTCCACAATGTTGGTTTTCTCGCGGGACGGCTCAATGATGTGAATATTTTGTTAAATATATAAGCACTGTTACAGGAAAATTCACCATAGGACATTTGTGAATAGTGTATATTCAGATCACCCTGTACCTCCGCGCAATCTGAGCAGCATCTGCATTGCTCGTTAATATGTCAAGAATCATTTTAGAAGCCTCTGACATATAATGTGTATTAAAGGTGCTGAACTTCAGATTATAGTAGTATAGTCACACTTTTAAAACTGGTCAAAAGTTGTCTTTAAATATTAGAATCTTAATTCTGGGATAAAATAAGAGTAATAATTCCACTTTCCAGAACAATAAACATCTAAATATTGATTGTTCATGCTTCATTTTACTGGATAGACATACCCAGTAAGCCAAATTGTGTATATTTTCATGACTTTCAATTGACAGTTGTTCAACATTTACTCTCAAAACTATTTATTTCTTACTTTGTTGTCACTCTATTAGAACTCTTTGAAGAAGCTTCAACATTTCAAACATGTTGATGTCCATCTAGAGTTCAACACGTTTAAGATCACATTGTATATATGTGCAAATTGATCATTGACGTCACTTGTTGAAAAGGATGTATGGTATGTGTTCGTAGAGCATGGATCGTATAAAACAGCATTCGCCTTCGCAGAGTTGTCGTTCCTTACACTCACCATGTATGGTGAGTGTAAGGAACGACAACTCTGCGAAGGAGAATGATAAAACAGTTGACACTAAGTCTAGGATTATACTGCTTGTGTGTATGACCTTATCTTGGTTTACAGAGCCTGGTACACGACAACTTATATGAAGCAGACGACAGTTGACAATACGCTTAAAATACGTTATGTTGGATAGCGGTAATATACAATTTATAAAAGATACCATCGATGCCCATTATGTTAGATAGCGGTAGTACACAATATATAAAAGATACCATCGATGCCCTTTCCCAAATACCACTTCACCATCTCGTTTATGTAGTTGTGTTCATCTTGATCTCCTATATCGACCAAATGGCCAGACAGGTCTTGACATTTGTTCTGAAAGAGTTCGTGAAGTTCTATATTAAGATAGGGTCTTTGAAAGACCCTGATTAAGAGCACATCATAAAAACACAGACCTCAAAAATCAGGTAAAATTAAGATCAGCCAGCGCAGACACCAATCGGATTATGCATTTCAGAAATGTCAGAAATAAGGAAAAAGTAAGTATAAAGTAAACATAATTAAATTCACATCAAAATATTGAGAAGTTGAAAACATAGTGGCAAAAGGAGAAATCTCTTAATATAAATCTCCTTTTGTTGTAATGTTTTCCAAAGCTGACAATGCATGTTGGAAAGGGTTGAATTATGATTATCGAATTACCCAGTTAAACCACAGACATAGCGGGCTTTTCGTAACCCGTTACCACGTACAACAACTCTGCAGAAGACGACTTAGAACATCAACAATAAGAAAACTGTCTTTAAATGAAAGATTTATTATTGAATAATAAAGTTGAAAAAAACGTGGCAAAAGGAGAATTTGCTCAATTTGTCCTTTTGTAACAACGATTTCAAAAATCGTCTGCTGAAAAGATGTCAGAAAGCGTCTGCATTTAGGAAAGGGTTAACCCATATCCCGCTGTAATTCTACAACAAACATCGACGCCCTTGATTTGTTGGTAAGCCTTGTTAATATTTCCAACAGTACGATTTGCTATGAATTGATAATTGAGAAGTAACATAATTTACTTCACAAATGTGTAGGAAGATATCAGTATATACTGTTCTCAATTGATGATTAAATGATGTTTCACCATTGACTTATTACAACAAATTTGCATCAGACAACTTTGGAAAGATCTAGTCAATATCATAGAGACTATCTACGAATGAAAATGAGGCAAATGGAGAATTCGCTCTGTTTGAGCAAGTTCTCCTTTTGTCCCAATGTTTTCAAACGTTATCTACTGAAAATCCGTCCGAATGCGAAAAGTGTCGAAAGAGTTGTACAGCTAGGTGAGAGTTATGTTCAGGGAAAGCCGATGAAGTTTTGATTTGCCTTGTCCTGTAAACTGATCGTAAATATAATACCTTTGCATGAGTTTCACTCATCTTTTCTTCATAAAGTAGCACATACCATGCCAAGCCCGGTCGAATCCATTGCTCACCTGAGTTACTGCACCCTGCAAATAATAAAATATTACATACAGATAAACAAAAACTAACAGCTTACTGTAGAGAGACTGAAGTTTTATTCGATATAAAAAAAAGAAATCAAAGACCAGATTATTGTCTTTCTATGGATAGTTGACATACATAGGTCCCATTATACATGTATTACAGTGCTACTGATAAGCTTTTCATGTAAATTGAGTATTACCCCATGCATCCAAAGTAATTGAGTATTTAAAAAAATCAATTGACTATTCAATTCTCATTACCCCATAGGTTATTTCAATTGGCTATTTCAATATCTCTTACATGATCTTTTGATTTTCATAAATCCATCTCATTTAATAAATCAATGCTATCCTACAGACAAAGCTCTACAGCAGACAACTTTGAAAGGGTGTAAACAAAAGTATGGATATGATCTCAATATGCATATATAAATGTAAATGAAATTAGAATTATTGAATAAAATGAAAACATTTAAAAGGAAAATATGTTCATTTTTATGTGGAACTCCTGTTTTTGTCAAAATGTTTTTAAAAAGTAGTCTGGTGCATTGAGCTCTTTGAACAGTTAGGGTACAAAGTTAAACTTTGGGATACAGATATGAACAACTAGGAGTTATTGATTTATTTCGTATTTTATCCCGTCTCTCTTCACATTTAAGGAGCCTGCAGCAGCAAAGAATTTGGATAAAACATTTATGGGGGAAAACAGACAGTGACACTTAGTCTTAGGATTATCAAAGTAGACACAAGTATTTGTTCATTGTCAACAGTATTTTCCAAATTCGTATACTGCTGATTATTGATTATTTAAGTTCAAAATATTTAATAAGTTACACTTTGTACCTGTTCTTTTACAACATATCTCACTTCAATTTGGCCTGCCCATTATGACAAGAAACTGTATTTATCTTTAGAACCAAACAATCATGTGTAGCCTTTTTCTAGTAATTATTTCATTGTGCTTTCTATTGTGCAATTAAAACCGACGTACCGAGGAGGGCTATCAATCCAGGGTTGTGAGTTCAAATCGCAGCTCGGCCAACATTCTTTCCGACGTTTTACAAAAGTCACTGTGACAAGCCCCATACGTCTTTCACAAACGGGCTATAAGTCTATGAGGTAAAGCATTCAGTTGCTTGAAAATAATGCTGATTGGAGTACTGGTGTGAGAAAGCTAGGACACACATGAGTAGGTGTACTAGCCGCCGTGATATGACTGTCAAACTGGTTAAAACGGTGTAAAGCCCCAATCATTCAATTAATCAATCAATAAATCATTTCCAGTGTTTTCCATTTGGCTATATCAGATAACGACATGTACCTTGAGGTGGGTAACGGGAACAGTTTGGAACTGTCCATTGTCCACCTTCCAAGCATCTGATGTCGACGTGCCACTTAGGTAGCTGGTTCCATTGCAACAGTACTTTGCTCCCAACCTGGTACATATTGCCTGTAATTGTCGAGTCTGGTATATCAGGGGGTCCACACACTAGATTGGGACATTAATAAAATACAATTAATAAAAAACAATCAAGCGTGAATTAGACGCTGAAATAAACTACTATGCAATAGGAATTCGAAGTTAAAAACGACATTAAAACTCCACAAAACGAAATTTATTATTATTTAAACGAATTATCATCAATTTTATATTTTTGTTTCCTCTTTTTTGAATTATAATACATTTTGTTGACGGCAACATATCGTTCTAATAATATATACAAGAGAAAGTTGATGCAACGCATCAATGTCGCCGGAAATCCATACTGCAGTTATGCATAACACTTACATTATAGTAGTTGAAAAAACAGTTATCAACTGAGGGGCATATTGGAACATCAGGGATGGGGTCAAGTGAAAATGTATCATAACTTGCATTTTTTGTCAACGAAGTGAATGTCTTTCAATGAAATATAATTGAAGCCTTTCATTGTTTATGATCAATCTCCATTCTAAGGTAGGTTGACCAAACACACAGCCAACTAACTATTGATCATAAACAGGAAATGAGTAATCTTGCCAATCATTAGTCTACTCATGTTTTAAAATTATATAATGATGAGCGCCCCTGTGTCAATGATGCATAACAATATGCAGATGGCAAGCAAAATACGTCTAGGGAATCTAATGACACATTTAAAATTGTCATGGACGAAATAATTGTGTACGAAAGACCGGATTAGTTTCTTCTTCGCATTGTTGTCGTTCTTTACACTCTCTTTATAGAAAGAGGGTGTGTTTTAAAAGTATACAATGATGAGCGCCCTTGGGTCAATGATGCATAACAATATACAGATCGCAAGCAAAATGCCTGTAGAGAATCTAATAACACATTTAAAATTTTCAAGGACGAAATAATTTCGTTTCTTCTTCGCATAATTGTCATTCTTTACACTCTCTTTATATGCAGAGAGTGTTCATTCAAATTAATTTTTATATTCATTTTTTTTTTTAAATCACCTATGATTAACTATTTGTAAGTGAGTATAAAAAACGGCTCTCTGCAAAGGAGATTTGTCTACGCATTCGGTATTCGGTAGTCACTTGTTCAACATATTTAGCTAAGAAACAGTTCATATTTTAGATATACATGGTTAAACATTATTAAATGCATTCTTCACAACTCAAGACATGTCTTTGAACATAAAAATAACTTTCAGTAAGTTAAAATTGCTATTAAAAGGAGAATTCGACGTGATTTTGTATTAAGACACATAACAGTCTGCTGCAAGTCTAATAGTTACTCTTTTGTCTTCGTAAATTAAACAAAAAAACATAAATGCGTGTCAAAATAAAGAAACTGCAAATACTTAAAACATCGGAATATTTATTTAATTTTAGATGTGTCATAACTTAGTGTTTTTAAACAAACGCAATTGTAATATGTTCAATACATTTAAATTTGTTTTTTCTAATAGTAATTTCTCCTCCCATGTCATTTCCGAAAAGGTATTAAAAATAGAAAAATAGAAGTCGCGGGCTTCTGCCCGGCGACTAATTAACTATTCGCTTCAATAAGTTGACCCTTGTCACACGAAAACCAACCTTCAGGACTACATTATGAGCCATTTCTCCTTTTGCCACCATGTTTTCAAAGGTCTTCTGTTGCGGATTGGCCAGCAAGAGGTATCGGTATGTTATAATAGTATAATAGTTTTGCGATTTTTGGGATAGGGGCGTTTCGCCGCTATCTCATTGCTAGCATGCTTTCGAAAAGTCGACTTACAACTGCAACTATAGTTTTCTTGGGTGTATTCTTCCGCGAAAGTCGAGTTTTAATTGGTTTACCATCTGGTTTACAACGATTTCATTGGTTCGACCGAATCACGAAAAACAACCCGCTTGCATTCATTAATGAGACAAAATAGTTCCAATGAGTGCAACACACTCTGACATATGATTGACCTCAATGTCAGTGTTGTTAGTTAATGTCAACATACACAAGTCAACATGTAATCTAGTCCTAGATGTCAAATAAACTAGAAATGTAGTTTAAATAGGTTTTTGTCAATTAACCTTGTACGGGCCCTTTTCGGAGATTCAATTAAACTGCAAATACATTATAATTACCATAACATGTTAACCCTTTCCTAAACACAGACGTAATTTGACGCATAGAACCAGTCTTCTGTAATCAATAAGTTATGTGTTGTCTCTGTCTGTGCCGAGCCTTGGTAGCTCAGTCGGTAGCGACGCGGACTGTCAATACAGGGGTTATGAGTTCGAACCCAAGCTCGGCCAATATGCTTTCCGACGTTTGACAAAAGTCACTGTGACTAGCGTCATTCGTCTTTCACCAATGGGCTAACAGTCTATGTGGAACAGCAGCCAGTTGCTTGGAAAGTATGTTGTGTGAAGTACTGGTGTGAGAAAACTAGGAAACATATGAATAGGTGAACTGGCCGCCGTTATATGACTGAAACATTGTTGAAAACGGTGTTAAACCCAAATCAATCAATTACTCTCTTAATTTAACGCTTGGAGGCATTATCCGGCGTCAGGCCGGATGCTTGCCTAAATGTGCATTCGTTCGTCCTTCATGGTTTGCATTTATTGGTCAAAACATTGTTTCTGTTTCATTCCGAAGTAGTCACACTTATAACGTGTGATCAGGAGAACAGCAAAATACTAGGTACATAACTCTATTTAGTTCAGCCATCTTCTCAATTAATTTCCATTGTATCCATTTAAAACTTGGTTTGTAGGTAGCTTATAACCAACAGATGTGCAGTGCACCATTACCAATGATGTGTTTGGAGTGTGTATATTTTTTCTTTCCATGTTCTCACTTATTATATGGCTTTCGCGTGCAACACATGCATTCCGTGAAATGCTCTTGTTCGTTAATGAGTGCTTCAACAAGCTTTGAACTTTGTCCGGAGCGACTGACTGTCTGTTCATCCATCCGTCCGTTTGTCCGTTACGGTTTGCATTAATAGGTCAACACTTGGTTTCTGTTTGGCAGATCCATTTCAAAGTCGTCACACTTATACATTGGGATGAGGAGATGCAATATTTCAAACTCAAACCTGATCTGTTATTTTAGGTATAAACTCATTTTGTTCATATGTTTCTACGGTCGGTGTCTCAATAGATATTCAATGAATCAATATATTACTTCGTGTATAGGAAACTAATAAGCTACAGATGTACAGTGCACAAGAAACATAACTCTAGCATGCTTTCGATTGTCTTTCATTTATGAGCATGATTCCAATATACATTGGGGATCTTTAGGGTTTTCTGAACTGGAAATATTATAATTAAGGGTCGCTGCTCAGTTTTTTATAAATCTTTTGTCTTTCGTGATTTATTTTGTTTATACAAGATAAGGATCAAACTTTGATAAATGAGGTATTGGTTTTTGGCAGGCAATCTGTGTTGTCAAAAATATTTGGTTTGGTTTGTTTAAAGGTCGATGATTTATTGTTTCAACAATGTTTGTCCATATAAACTATGCCATATATTTTCAACTTACATATGCCCCTATACAATCAGCTCTTTCAGCGCTTTGATTTCATAACCTATGAACAAACTTTCTTGAATTGAACTGGCTAAGGTACGGTGGCACTGAGGTGACATCCGCAACACTTTATTTATATTGTGGCCACAACTTAGTAACGTGTGGCCACAAGACAAAAAGTTGTGGCCACAATTTACTAAGCTGTGGCCACAAGATAAAAAGTACATACTGTATACACATACCAGTAAATATACTCGTACCTATACACATACCAGTTATGTACGAGTATTCTTACTGGTATGTGTATATGTACGAAGTTTACACACACTTACACCAGTTAGTATACTTTCACAGTTATACATACCAGTTAGTATACTCGTATATATACACAAACCAGTTAGTATACTAATACATATAAACATACACTTACTATACTTAGTATACTCGTACATATACACACACCAGTTAGTATACTAGTACATTTACATATACCAGTTAGTATACTCGTACAGATACACATACCAGTGAGTATACTCGTACATATACACATACCAGTAAGTATACTCTGCCATGTGTACACATTACTGTGTTATTACCATAAAGCAGCAAAGATGAAACGGCTGTTTTGATTGGCTAAACTAAGTTGTGGCAACAATTAAGTAAATTGTGCCACAACTTAGTAAATTGTGCCACAACTTAGTAAATTATGACCACAACTTAGTAACTTGTGGCCACAACTTTGTAACTTGTGGCCACAACTTTGTAAATTGTCTAGTATCTAGTAGTTTGTCCTGAAACAACGACTTAATTGTTTAAATGTTGTCTACCGTAGAGTAGTTTGTCCTGAAACAACGACTTGAATGTTTAAATGTTGTCTACCGTAGAGAAGTTTGTTCTGAAACAACGACTTGAATGTTTAAATGTTGTCGACTGTAGAGTAGTTTGTCCTGAAACAACGACTTGAATGTGTAAATGTTGTCTACCGTAGAGTAGTTTGTCCTGAAACAACGACTTAATTGTTTAAATGTTGTCAACCGTAGAGTAATTTGTTCTGAAACAACGACTTAATTGTTTAAATGTTGTCTACCGTAGAGTAGTTTGTCCTGAAACAACGATTTGAATGTGTAAATTGTGTCTACCGTAGAGTAGTTTGTCCTGAAACAACGACTTGAATGTGTAAATGTTGTCTACCGTATAGTAGTTTGTCCTGAAACAACGACTTAATTGATTAAATGTTGTCAACCGTGTCTAGTAGTTTGTCCTGAAACAACGACTTAATTGTTTAAATTGTGTGTACCGTAGAGTAGTTTGTCCTGAAACAACGACTTGAATGTTTAAATGTTGTCTACCGTAGAGAAGTTTGTTCTGAAACAACGACTTGAATGTTTAAATGTTGTCTACTGTAGAGTAGTTTGTCCTGGTACGAGGAATCCGCTGTGGTCGTGTGGTTAGCGTCGGGGATTTCGAAACCGGGTGTCCCAGGTTCGATCCCCAGTCGCGGCACTACGGTCATGGTGGAGTGCCCTTGGGCAAGGCACATTTTCTAGCCTAGTACTGGTTTGTTTACCCAGGGATCATGAATAATTAAATTTAATTGCGCGCTATGACCTTAGCTGTCGATGCGCCATAAAACAATATACATTCATTCCTTAAACAACGACTTGAATGTGTAAATGTTGTCTACCGTAGAGTAGTTTGTCCTGAAACAACGACTTAATTGTTTAAATGTTGTCTACCATAGAGTAGCCTGAAACAACGACTTAATTGTTTAAATGTTGTCTACCGTAGAGTAGTTTGTCCTGAAACAACGACTTAATTGTTTAAATGTTGTCAACCGTATCTAGTAGTTTGTCCTGAAACAACGACTTAATTGTTTAAATGTTGTCTACCGTAGAGTAGTTTGTCCTGAAACAACTACTTAAATGTGTAAATGTTGTTTACCGTAGAGTAGTTTGTCCTGAAACAACTACTTACATGTGTAAATGTTGTCTACCGTAGAGTAGATTGTCCTGAAACAACGACTTAATTGTTTAAATGATGTCAACCGTAGAGTAGTTTGTCCTGAAACAACGACTTGAATGTGTTAATGTTGTCTACCGTAGAGTAGTTTGTCTGAAACAACGACTTAATTGTTTAAATGTTGTCTACCGTAGAGTAGTTTGTTCTGAAACAACAGGCCTCTGAGTTTGCATTTGACAAAAGATGGGGAAAAACACACAAAACCTCATTAAGATACATGTTCTACAAATAGTCTCTCTATATTGTCCATAAGCTATAATAATAATGATCATTATGTTAATTTGGGAAATCCCGGTCTTGTGTGGGATTCCTCGAGTTTTCTCATACGATAATATTACTCTCATTATTATTATAGCATATGGACCATATAGAGACTATTTGTAGTAGTTTAACCAGGTATTGTGGGGTGTGTTGTTGTTTTAAGTTTTCGGACGCCTGTCCTATAACCTGCTTGGCATGATTTATAACATGAACTGTGTCTGCATACGTATTAAGTATTGTATTTGAAATGCCCGCGAAACGCTTTCCAAAACAACTCAAATGAGATATCGTGAGATTAAGAGTTTTCCTTTTGTTTATTCATAGCAATGATTTGACCAATACATCAGTTTTCTGTGAAACTTCCAGTATCAAATACGACACTCAACATTTTAGCGTACAGGGTTAACATAACATTTACAAAAGCTTTTAGATGTTCATTTAATATATTATCTATACCTGGAGATCTATTGTAATATGTACAATAGTGTAGTTAAAATCTAAGGCGCCGTAAATGTCAAATAAATTCCATTTAGGATGCATGTGCTCATGCAAATCATCCCTAATTGACATTTGAACAGAAACACCATCAATAATTAATATACTTTTCATAAATAATGTCACGGACCTATGCGCTCACATTCAACAAAAGGCATCAGACGACTTTGAACATAAGTACAATTTCTAAAAATGAAGTTATAATGATTAAATTGAGATGAAAACATTGTGGCAAAGGGCGAAATTTGCTCATCATGAGCGATTCCTCATTATTCAAAATATTGTCAAATGCTGTCTGCAATTTTGGAAGGGTTCAGTTGCTGATTGAAAGTCGCTTAAAGCAAGATGTTTAACAAATGCGTTAAAATACGCCTGTATGTGAGAACGGGGTATTTTCATCTCTACCTACCCTGTGTAGAACGTGTTGGGTCTGTTGATGCGGGATCCTGTAACAAAAAAAGGTAAAACATATGAGCCGGTCCACGCGAAAGCCAACAGTGTGTACTCTGCGTAAAGTATCGACCCGAATCAGACTAAGCATGCCATGCGAGCTACTCCGGATAGACACTTTTCGCCTCCTGTTGATTTTCTGTTTCAGGAATCATTACTCTATACCTCTATCCCTCTGAGACGGAATGTGTCCGTCCGGATTAACCTGAACGGACTGCGCAGGCTTATCTGGGTCGTTACATTACACATAGTCCATAATATTGGTTTTCTCGTGGAACGGCTCGTATGTTATAACTATAAAGGGCATCTGTTCTAGTCAGCATGTAATAAAAGCCGTTTTTTTTGTTTTTTTTCCTTATCCACATAGTTATTTGACTAGCAAACACTCATATTTCAAAATGACGCCTTCCCGGCAGACTTGTTTAGGCTGCGTGCTGTTGCGAACCCGATAGTATAGACAATAGAGACGATGTTTGGTAACACACTCTATGCATCATCACGACAGTGGATTATCTTGTCAACAAAAGAAGATAATGGGAAGATACCCATATTTTCTACCGTGGTTATGCGCACGAGTTTGCTATTTTCTTGTTAACCTCTCTTTTAAAAGTCTTCACATTCAATGTTTTCATGGACAAAGTCCTTATTCTTAAACCGCCTCTTTGCCGTAGTGGTAGAGCATCCGCCTCACGGATTTGGTAGGTCACGGGTTCGATCACGGTCGGGTCAAACATATACAAATGGTAATAGAGGCGCTTTCCCTCCTTGGCGTTCAGGGTTGTAGGGTGAGTATTACGACTGATTCTCTAATGTCATTGGCGTTCAGGGTTGTAGAGTAAGTATTACGACTGATTCTCTAATGTCATTGGCGTTCAGGGTTGTAGAGTAAGTATTACGACGGATTCTCTAATGTCCTTGGCGTTCAAGGTTGTGGGGTAAGTATTACGACTGATTCTCTAATGTCCTTGGCGTTCAAGGTTGTGGGGTAAGTTTTACGACTGATTCTCTAATGTCCTTGGCGTTCAAGGTTGTGGGGTAAGTATTACGACTGATTCTCTAATGTCCTTGGCGTTCAAGGTTGTGGGGTAAGTATTACGACTGATTCTCTAATGTACTTGGCGTTCAGGGTTGTAGGGTAGGTATTAAGACTGATTCTCTAATGTCCTTGGCGTTCAGGGTTGTGGGGTAAGTATTAAGACTGATTCTCTAATGTCCCTGGCGTTCAGGGTTGTGGGGTAAGTATTACGACTGATTCTCTAATGTACTTGGCGTTCAGGGTTGTAGGGTAGGTATTAAGACTGATTCTCTAATGTCCTTGGCGTTCAGGGTTGTGGGGTAAGTATTAAGACTGATTCTCTAATGTCCTTGGCGTTCAGGGTTGTGGGGTAAGTATTAAGACTGATTCTCTAATGTCCTTGGCGTTCAAGGTTGTGGGGTAAGTATTACGACTGATTCTCTAATGTCCTTGGCGTTCAGGGTTGTGGGGTAAGTATTAAGACTGATTCTCTAATGTCCTTGGCGTTCAGGGTTGTGGAGTAAGTATTACGACTTATTCTCTAATGTCCTTGGCGTTCAGGGTTGTGGGGTAAGTATTAAGACTGATTCTCTAATGTCCTTGGCGTTCAGGGTTGTGGAGTAAGTATTACGACTGATTCTCTAATGTCCTTGGCGTTAAGGGTTGTGGGGTAAGTATTACGACTGATTCTCTGATGTCCTTGGCGTTCAGGGTTACGGGGTAAGTATTAAGACTGATCCTCTAATGTCCTTGGCGTTCAGGGTTGTGGGGTAAGTATTACGACTGATTCTCTAATGTCCTTGGCGTTAAGGGTTGTGGGGTAAGTATTACGACTGATTCTATAATGTCCTTGGCGTTCAGGGTTACGGGGTAAGTATTAAGACTGATTCTCTAATGTCCTTGGCGTTCAGGGTTGTGGAGTAAGTATTACGACTGATTCTCTAATGTCCTTGGTGTTCAGGGTTGTAGAGTAGGTAGTAAGACTGATTCTCTAATGTCCTTGGCGTTCAGGGTTGTGGAGTAAGTATTACGACTGATTATTTAATGTCCTTGGCGTTCAGGGTTAAGGAGTAAGTATTAAGACTGATTCTCTAATGTCCTTGGCGTTCAGGGTTGTGGGGTAAGTATTACGACTGATTCTCTAATGTCCTTGGCGTTCAGGGTTACGGGGTAAGTATTAAGACTGATTCTCTAATGTCCTTGGCGTTCAGGGTTGTGGGGTAAGTATTACGACTGATTCTCTAATGTCCTTGGCGTTCAACGTTGTGGGGTAAGTATTACGACTGATTCTCTAATGTCCTTGGCGTTCAGGGTTGTAGGGTAGGTATTAAGACTGATTCTCTAATGTCCTTGGCGTTCAGGGTTGTGGGGTAAGTATTAAGACTGATTCTCTAATGGCCTTGGCGTTCAGGGTTGTGGGGTAAGTATTACGACTGATTCTCTAATGTCCTTGGCGTTCAGGGTCGTGGGGTAAGTATTACGACTGATTCTCTAATGTCCTTGGCGTTCAGGGTTGTGGGGTAAGTATTACGACTGATTCTCTAATGTCCTTGGCGTTCAGGGTTGTGAGGTAAGTATTACGACTGATTCTCTAATGTCCTTGGCGTTCAGGGTTGTGGGGTAAGTATTACGACTAATTCTCTAATGTCCTTGGCGTTCAGGGTTGTGGGGTAAGTATTACGACTGATTCTCTAATGTCCTTGGCGTTCAGCGTTGTAGGGTAGGTATTAAGACTGATTCTCTAATGTCCTTGGCGTTCAGGGTTGTAGGGTAGGTATTAAGACTGATTCTCTAATGTCCTTGGCGTTCAGGGTTGTAGAGTAAGTATTACGACTGATTCTCTAATGTCCCTGGCGTTCAGGGTTCTGGGGTAAGTATTAAGACTGATTCTCTAATGTCCCTGGCGTTCAGGGTTGTAGAGTAAGTATTAAGACTGATTCTCTAATGTCCCTGGCGTTCAAGGTTGTGGGGTAAGTATTACAACTGATTCTCTAATGTCCTTGGCGTTCAGGGTTGTGGGGTAAGTATTACGACTGATTCTCTAATGTCCCTGGCGTTCAGGGTTGTGGGGTGAGTATTACGACTGATTCTCTAATGACCTTGGAGTTCAGGGTTGTGTGGTGAGTATTACAACTGATTCTCTAATGTCCTTGGCGTTCAGGGTTGTGGGGTAAGTATTACGACTGATTCTCTAATGTCCTTCGCGTTCAGGTTGTAGAGTAAGTATTACGACTGATTCTTTAATGTCCTTGGCGTTCGAGGTTGTGGGGTAAGTATTACGACTGATTCTCTAATGTCCTTGGCGTTCAGGGTTGTGTGGTAAGTATTAAGACTGATTCTCTAATGTCCTTGGCGTTCAGGGTTGTGGGGTTAGTATTAAGACTGATTCTCTAATGTCCTTGGTGTTCAGGGTTGTGGGGTTAGTATTAAGACTGATTCTCTAATGTCCTTATGTCCTTGGCGTTCAAGGTTGTGGGGTAAGTATTAAGACTGATTCTCTAATGTCCTTGGCGTTCAGGGTTGTAGAGTAAGTATTAAGACTGATTCTCTAATGTCATTGGCGTTCAGGGTTGTAGAGTAGGTATTAAGACTGATTCTCTAATGTCCCTGTCGTTCAGGGTTGTGGGGTAAGTATTAAGACTGATTCTCTAATGTCCTTGGCGTTCAGGGTTGTGGGGTAAGTATTAAGACTGATTCTCTAATGTCCTTGGCGTTCAGGGTTGTGGGGTGAGTATTAAGACTGATTCTCTAATGTCCTTGGCGTTCAGGGTTGTGGGGTGAGTATTAAGACTGATTCTCTAATGTCCTTGGCGTTCAGGGTTGTGGGGTGAGTATTAAGACTGATTCTCTAATGTCCTTGGCGTTCAGGGTTGTGGGGTAAGTATTACGACTGATTCTCTAATGTCTTTGGCGTTCAGGGTTGTGGGGTAAGTATTACAACTGATTCTCTAATGTCCCTGCCGTTCAAGGTTGTGGGGTAAGTATTAAGACTGATTCTCTAATGTCATTGGCGTTCAGGGTTGTGGGGTAGGTATTACGACTGATTCTCTAATGTCCCTGCCGTTCAAGGTTGTGGGGTAAGTATTAAGACTGATTCTCTAATGTCTTTCGCGTTCAAGGTTGTGGGGTAAGTATTACAACTGATTCTCTAATGTCTTTGGCGTTCAAGGTTGTGGGGTAAGTATTACAACTGATTCTCTAATGTCTTTGGTGTTCAAGGTTGTGGGGTAAGTATTACAACTGATTCTCTAATGTCTTTGGCGTTCAGGGTTGTGGGGTAAGTATTAAGACTGATTCTCTAATGTCCTTGGCGTTCAGGGTTGTGGGGTAAGTATTAAGACTGATTCTCTAATGTCCTTGGCATTCAGGGTTGTGGGGTAAGTATTAAGACTGATTCTCTAATGGCCTTGGTGTTCAGGGTTGTGGGGTAAGTATTAAGACTGATTCTCTAATGTCCTTTGCATTCAGGGTTGTGGGGTAAGTATTACGACTGATTCTCTAATGTCCTTGGTGTTCAGGGTTGTGGGGTAAGTATTACGACTTATTCTTTAATGTCCTTGGTGTTCAGGGTTGTGGGGTAAGTATTAAGACTGATTCTCTAATGTCCTTGGCGATCAGGGTTGTGGGGTAAGTATTAAGACTGATTCTCTAATGTCCTTGCGTTCAGGGTTGTGGGGTAAGTATTACGACTGATTCTCTAATGTCCTTGGCGTTCAGGGTTGTGGGGTAAGTATTAAGACTGATTCTCTAATGTCCTTGGCGTTCAGGATTGTGGGGTAAGTATTACGACCGATTCTCTAATGTCCTTGGCGTTCAGGGTTGTGGGGTAAGTATTACGACTGATTCTCTTATGTCCTTGGCGTTCAGGGTTGTAGGGTAGGTATTAAGACTGATTCTCTAATGTCCTTGGCGTTCAGGGTTGTAGGGTAGGTATTAAGACTGATTATCTAATGTCCTTGGCGTTCAGGGTTGTAGAGCAAGTATTACAACTGATTATCTAATGTCACTGGCGTTCAGGGTTGTAGGGTAGGTATTAAGACTGATCCTCTAATGTCCTTGGCGTTCAAGGTTGTGGGGTAAGTATTACAACTGATTCTCTAATGTCCTTGGCGTTCAAGGTTGTGGGGTAAGTATTACAACTGATTCTCTAATGTCTTTGGCGTTCAAGGTTGTGGGGTAAGTATTACAACTGATTCTCTAATGTATTTGGCGTTCAAGGTTGTGGGGTAAGTATTACAACTGATTCTCTAATGTCCTTGGCGTTCAAGGTTGTTGGGTAAGTATTAAGACTGATTCTCTAATGTCTTTGGCGTTCAGGGTTGTGGGGTAAGTATTACAACTGATTCTCTAATGTCTTTGGTGTTCAGGGTTGTGGGGTAAGTATTACGACTGATTCTCTAATGTCCTTGGCGTTCAAGGTTGTGGGGTAAGTATTACAACTGATTCTCTAATATCTTTGGCGTTCAAGGTTGTGGGGTAAGTATTACAACTGATTCTCTAATGTCTTTGGCGTTCAAGGTTGTGGGGTAAGTATTACAACTGATTCTCTAATGTCTTTGGCGTTCAGGGTTGTGGGGTAAGTATTAAGACTGATTCTCTAATGTCCTTGGCGTTCAAGGTTGTGGGGTAAGTATTAAGACTAATTCTCTAATGTCCTTGGCGTTCAAGGTTGTGGGGTAAGTATTAAGACTGATTCTCTAATGTCCTTGGCGTTCAAGGTTGTGGGGTAAGTATTAAGACTGATTCTCTAATGTCCTTGGCGTTCAGGGTTGTGGGGTAAGTATAAGACTGATTCTCTAATGTCCTTGGGGTTCAGGGTTGTGGTGTAAGTATTTAGACTGATTCTCTAATGTCTTTGGCGTTCAGGGTTGTGGGGTAAGTATTACGACTGATTCTCTAATGTCATTGGCGTTCAGGGTTGTGGGGCAAGTATTAAGACTTATTCTCTAATGTCCTTGGCGTTCAGGGTTGTGGTGTAAGTATTAAGACTGATTCTCTAATGTCCTTGGCGTTCAGGGTTGTGGGGTAAGTATTACGACTGATTCTCTAATATCCTTGGCGTTCAGGGTTGTGGGGTAAGTATTACGACTGATTTTCTAATGTCCTTGGCGTTCAAGGTAGTGGGGTAAGTATTACAACTGATTCTCTAATGTCTTTGGCGTTCAAGGTTGTGGGGTAAGTATTACAACTGATTCTCTAATGTCTTTGGCGTTCAAGGTTGTGGGGTAAGTATTACAACTGATTCTCTAATGTCCTTGGCGTTCAAGGTTGTTGGGTAAGTATTAAGACTGATTCTCTAATGTCTTTGGCGTTCAAGGTTGTGGGGTAAGTATTACAACTGATTCTCTAATGTCTTTGGTGTTCAGGGTTGTGGGGTAAGTATTACGACTGATTCTCTAATGTCCTTGGCGTTCAAGGTTGTGGGGTAAGTATTACAACTGATTCTCTAATGTCTTTGGCGTTCAAGGTTGTGGGGTAAGTATTACAACTGATTCTCTAATGTCTTTGGCGTTCAAGGTTGTGGGGTAAGTATTACAGCTGATTCTCTAATGTCTTTGGCGTTCAGGGTTGTGGGGTAAGTATTAAGACTGATTCTCTAATGTCCTTGGCGTTCAGGGTTGTGGGGTAAGTATTACGACTGATTCTCTAATGACCTTGGCGTTCAGGGTTGTGGTGTAAGTATTAAGACTGATTCTCTAATGTCCTTGGCGTTCATAGTTGTTTGGTAAGTATTAAGACTGATTCTCTAATGTCCTTGGCGTTCAGGGTTGTTGGGTTAGTATTACGACTGTTCTCTAATGTCATTGGCGTTCAGGGTTGTGGGGTAAGTATTAAGACTGATTCTCTAATGGCCTTGGCGTTCATAGTTGTTGGGTTAGTATTAAGACTGATTCTCTAATGTCCTTGGCGTTCAGGGTTGTGGGGTAAGTATTAAGACTGATTCTCTAATGTCAAGACAAAATGATCAGTAGTACTGGTAGCTTACCCACGCAACGCCGTGATATAACTGCAAAGAACTGTTGAAATCGACGTATAACACCATACAAACAAACACACTCCTTTATTGGCATGTTTCAATTAAATTGAGGTGTCCCGGATGCCATTTGATGAGCTTGTCGATCGCCCGATTGATTATTCCGTTTCATATATTTAATTATGCCTAAATATTTGCCTTGCATGAAAAAAAAAAAAGCGGTACTCATCAATCATTTTATTAACGGGGCTGTATCGCGATTTAAGGGTCACTATTTTTAATTTACTGATTTGGGTTAATCGCCGTTGTCAACAAAGTTCCATTCATATCACGACGACCAGTGTGTTTCTTTCTTACCCACACCACTCCAAACAACAGTCTTTCTAAGCACATATACTGTTAGCTCATTTGTGGATGACGAATGACGCGTGTCACATTGATTTTTGCCAAGAATGGAACAAATGTTTGAGCTCGGGTTCGAACTTACAACCTCTGGATTGACAGCCCGTGTCGCAATAAATTTTGCCAAACATCGGAAAGAACATCGTAAAGAACATCGGAAAGAATGCACAAAATAAACAATGTATTGACATAATGATATTTTCCAACATCATATTTTTGCAAATAAAAACACTTTCGCAATTCTTTTAAGAAACATTTTGATATTAGTACTTTTAGTATATTAGGTTTTCAGATAACAAATGTTACGATGTTACTGAGACACCAGTGTTACAGCATCAGCCTTCATGCCAAAGGTTCAGACAAAAGAACAAAATGCACGAAGTCTCCAGAATAGATCGATTTCTCGAAACCTTTCATCATCGGCCATCGGTGTTCAAATTTATATAGCAAACTACACGCTGACCTGGAATACAGAGCTCGTCCATCACTTTTTGAATTTTTACACAGTAACTTTTGTCGAATGTCGGAAAGAATGTTAGCCGAGCGGAGGTTCTAACTCACAACCACTGGATTGACAGCACGCGACGCTACCGACTGAGCTTAAGCTGAAACCCATATTAATTATTGAAAAGAGGGAGAATATCAATCAAATTGCTAAATAAAATACCGATGGCCGAGTTCGATATTCCAGGTCGGTGTTCAGTTTGCTATGTAATTTCGAACACCAATGACCGAGCTGGGTCTTCAATGTCTGCACTCAAATTGCTATATAATTTCGAAAGGCGATGGCCGAGCTTGGTCTTCCATGTTGGGGTTCAGTTTGCTGTATAAATTCGAACACCGATGGCCGACCTCGGTATTCCAGGTCAGCGTTAAAATGTCTATATAAATTCGAATGTTGATGGCGAAGCTCGGTATTCCACGTCATTGTTCAATTTGCTATATACATTCGAACACCGATGGCTAAGCTCGATGTTCAAGGACGGGTTTCAAATTGCTAGCCATGCCCTGGTAGCGTTTGTGAGTTTGAAACCCAACTCGGCTAACATTCTTTCCGACGTTAGACAATAGTCACTGTGACAATTGTCATTCGCCTTCCACCAATGGAATATCAGTCTATGTGGAAAAGTAGCCTGTTCCTTGACAAGTCTACTGTGTTGAGAAATGGTGTGAGAACATACACGAAAAACATGAATATGTGAACTGGCCACAATGATATGATGGACAAATTGTTGACAACGGCGTTAAACCCCAATCAATCAATTAATCAATTAAATTGCTAAATAAATTCGAACAACGATATCCAAGCTCAGTATTCCAGGTCGGCGTCCAGTTTGCTATATAAATTTGAAAACCCATGACCGACATCGGACCTCAATGTAAGCATTCAAAAAAATATATTACCGATGGCCGAGTTCTGTCTTTCATGTCGGCGCTCATTTTGCTGTATAAATTGAATACCGGTTTCCGATGACCGATCCAATAGTTCTTACATAAATCCGCCAAATGATTGAGTCCCGGCAATGGTTTCCCATATTCATGCAATTTAAATATTAAAGCTTGATTTTTATATCATCTATTTAAAAGGGTTTTTTTTTTATGATTTTTAAAACTTCGACCATTTAGAGAATCTATAACTATTGTTAAATGTTTTGCTTAATTCAAATTTACGCTTATTGCGCATAGTTTGTCCTCTCCGGTGGTTTTTATGATCGAGGAAAATAAAAATGTACAACCACGCCATTTAGTTTCGATTCAAAATTCAATCGTGGGCAGAATGATACCCTAATATGATGTTATTGACATTATACTGGGAACTACATTTAGAATAAAGAGTATGATAAAAGGTCGGTAAGAAAAAGTAGAAAAAGAAGAAGAAGGAGAAGAAGAAGAAGAAGAAGAAGAAGAAGAAGAAGAAGAAGAAGAAGAAGAAGAAGAAGAAGAAGAAGAAGAAGAAGAAGAAGAAGAAGAAGAAGAAGAAGAAGAAGAAGAAGAAGAAGAAGAAGAAGAAGAAAAAGAAGAAGAAGAAAAAGAAGAAGAAGAAGAAGAAGAAGAAGAAGAAGAAGAAGAAGAAGAAGAAGAAGAGAAGAAGAAAAAAAAGAAGAAAGAAAAAAAGAAGAAGAAGAAGAAGAAGAAGAAGAAGAAGAAGAAGAAGAAGAAGAAGAAGAAGAAGAAGAAGAAGAAGAAAAAAAAAAAGAAGAAGAATGTACAACTTACCACAGGCCATTCCGCTTTCACACCGTAGACGGACCCAGGTTTGACAATATTCTGTGTCGTTGTGTTTTCGCCAGAGACTCTAATAATGTAGCACATTTTAGTGGACCGTCTGTAGTTGACGTAATCACATTCCGCCATGGTTTCACATTGTTTCATGCATTTGTTATAACTAATCCCATTAAATGTTGTAAAAATGTGAGTTCCGTCCCTATCATGGCCGGCTCTGATCTCTTTCCCAAAATGTATAGATCTACCCGGGTTTGTTATATCTTGTCCGTAAACATTTGTTCTTAAACTAATTGTCTCTAAAACAGAAATTACTTTCAAAACAATTAGCAAATTGTTGAAAGTATATCGAAATACACCCATGACTGACGTATCTCTGATTGATTGATGTTCCATCGATACAGCAGAATTATATCCATGCTCTGCGCCACTATAAAAGCGACATTGTTTCGTATACTTCATAAATCCACCTGAAAGCGTTTCTGGTCGGATCGATATATTATCAACTTCCGAAACTTATGATAGACATGATGCTTCTAGTTGACTGTATATACATCGCACGAAACCCGACCTTCGCGAGTCAGAGATAAACTAAGATCCGAATCAGTCTGCACATTAACACTGTTCGTATGTGAGCCCGTGCATTTTAAAGAACATAGTAAGCTTTTTTGAACAGTATAGATCCGAATCTACGCCGTTCAAACATAACTAACACAAACGTGTTAAAACGGAATGTCAAATTGTGTATATTCAGATAAGAGTGAGCTGGGCCGGCTGATGTGAACCGACACTGATCAGACACGCCTACTTGTATCTTTTTCTCATGCACAGGTTTATTTAGTCATGCATGCCTACTAGATGCTCATAGAGACCTTTCATCCATAAAACAATCTGATAAAAAAAAACAGAGGTGCTATGTGTGAGTACCAGGTTTACTATTTTCCCCCCATACAACAAATATACAGCAGACTACTTTGAAAGAATACCCATACAAATATGGAAAATATAAGGGATACATGCTTATTTGATAGAGATGATTTTTATTTACTTTTTTGGCAAAAGGGCAATTTTTCGATTTTCCATAATGTTTATCAAAAAATCGACCACTGAAGAGGCATCAGAACACCTTTATATGAGAGAAAGGGTTAACCCTTTTTTTCAGATAAATTCAATAATAATACTTTTATTCATAAGATTGTGTTCATATTTGTACAAAGATAATATCAAAGTCATCTGCACCAACGTATTATATTTGCGAAAGTTAAACCTCTTCCCACATACATACGCTTTCTGACGTCTCTGCGGCAAACGACGTTTTGAAACACTTTTTTCAAATCAATTCAATAATAATACTTTCAATTATAGATGTATTCTTCCAATTTACGCAAAGATGATATCAAAGTCGTCTGCTGCCAACGTGTTGTATTTGGGATAGGGTTAATTTGAGGGTAGCAATGACTTCCCCCCTTGACCAACAGTGTTGTGGGCCCGCTGGACCTGTCAATCCAGAGGTCTGGGGTCCAAATCCCGGTCCGGGTTCTGGATTTTTCTGAAGAGCTTTAAGTGTCTCCCACTCAACTAGACCTCAAGTACTGGTCCTTACCAGGAAAAAGTGCCTCGCGTGTATTGGTGCTATACATCGGGCACGTTAAAAAGAACGAACGGGTCTTTTCGGGAAGAACTAGGGTATCGCACCCGGACTCCCTTGTCTCTTGAACTTATCTGCACCTGTCAGATGAGTGTGCATGTTTACGCTATCAAACGGGTCTTAAGAAGCTAAAAGGCTTATGCTCAATCAGAGCAATTGGTCTCTCTATAATTACATTACATTACAATTACATTAAACTTACATTATGATTACATTACAATTACATTACATAGCATTACGACTGAGAACATCCGTTATATCAATGAGCCACTCCACAAGAAAACCAACATTATCGAATCTGCGTAAAGTATCAAACCGGATCAGCCTAATCATGCAGCGCAAACAATCTCAGGACTTTTGGTCAACCAAAAGAAAAACGAAAGTTTAGGACAATGGATCAACCAACGGAAAAACGAACGTTTAGGACATTGGATCAACCAACGGAAAAACGAACGTTTAGGACATTGGATCAACCAACGGAGAAACGAACGTTCAGGACACTGGATCAACCAACGGAAAAACGAACGTTTAGGACATTGTGTCAACCAACGGAAAAACGAACGTTTAGGACATTGGGTCAACCAACGGAAAAACGAACGTTTAGGACATTGGGTCAACCAAAGGAAAAACGAACGTTTAGGACATTGGGTCAACCAACGGAAAAACTAACGTTCATGACATTGGGTCAACCAACGGAAAAACGAACGTTTAGGACATTGGGTCAACCAACGGAAAAACGAACGTTCAGGACATTGGGTCAACCAACGGAAAAACGAACGTTCAGGACATTGGGTCAACCAACGGAAAAACGAACTTTCAGGACATTTGGTCAACCAATGGGAAAGCGAGCGTTCATGCCATTGGGTAAACCAACGGAAAAACGAGCGTTCAGGTCAATAGGTCAACCAACGGAAAAACGAACGTTTAGGACATTGGGTCAACCAACGGAAAAACTAACGTTTAGGACATTGGGTCAACCAATGGGAAAAACGAACGTTTAGGACATTGGGTCAACCAATGGAAAAACGAACGTTTAGGACATTGGGTCAACCAACGGAAAAACGAGCGTTCACGTCAATAAGTCAACCAACGGAAAAACGAATTTTCAGGACATTGGGTCAACCACCGGAAAAACGAACGTTCAGGAGCTTGGGTCAACCAACGGGAAATTGAATGTTTAGGACATTGGGTCAACCAACGGAAAAACGAACGTTCAGGACATTGTGTCAACCAACGGAAAATTGAATGTTTAGGACATTGGGTCAACCAACGGGAAAGCGAGCGTTCAGGACAACAAAACTGACCTTAAGGACTTAAGGTCAGCCAACAAAAAAAATGACCTTCAGGACTTTGGGTCAGCCAACGGAAAAACTGACCTTCAGGTCTTTGGATCAGCCACCGGAAGAACGAACCTTTAGGATGTTGTGTCAGCCAACGAAAAGATGTCCTTCAGGAGATTGGGCCAGCCACCGGAAGAACGATCCTTTGGGTCTTTGTGTCAGACACTTGGAAAACGAACTTTCAGGACTTTGTGTCAGCCAATGAAAATACTGTCCTTCAGGAGATTAGGCCAGCCAACGGATAAAGAACCTTCAGGACTTTGTGTCAGCCAACAGGAAAAAGAAACTTTTGGTCTTTGTATCAGGCATTAGAAAACGAACTTTCAGGACTTTTTGCAAGCCAAGGGAAATAACAGAAAACGAACCATCGTGACTTTGGATCACCCAACGGAATAACTGACCTTCGTGAATTTGGGTCATTCAACAGAAAACGAAACGTCAGGACTTTGAGTCAGTCAACGGAAAACTGACCGTCAGCACTTTGTGTCAGTCAACGGAAAAACGAATGTTTGCGACTTTAGATTACCAAACGAAAAGACTGACCTTCAGGACCTTATGTCAGTTAAATGAAAAACGAAACTTTGGGACTTTGGCTCAGTGAACGGAAAAAGAACCTTCGAGACTTTGGGTCAGTCAACGGACAACGAACCTTCGGGACTTTGTTATCAGACACTTGAAAATCGACTTGTCCGGACTTTGGGTTAGCCAATGGAAAAACGAGCTTTCATGACTTTGTTATCAGACACTTGAAAATCGAACTGTCCGGACTTTGGGTCAGCTAATGGAAAAACGAGCTTTCATGACTTTGTTATCAGACACTTGAAAATCGAACTGTCCGGACTTTGGATCAGCCAATGGAAAGACGAGCTTTCATGACTTTGTTATCAGTCACTTGAAACTCGACTTGTCCGGACTTTGGGTCAGCCAATAGAAAAGCAAGTCTCAGGAATTTGTGTCGGACACCTGAAAAAAACAGACCATCAGGACTCTTTATCAAACTAATATATTCAATTTATAAATATGCAAAAGCACATGGCTCCTGAAATAGCTTATTACGCAAACTTGCCTTTTCCAACCTATATAAAACTGAAGCAAACGACTTAAAAACAATGTTGAGAAGTTTATAGACATGAAATAATTGAATATAATTAAAAATGTCTTGATTCAATATGCTCATTTCTCCTTTTACCGTAATTGTGCTGTGGTGTTGTTGTTGTTATTGTTGTTGTTGTTGTCGTTGCTGCTGGTTTTAAAAACGCCTATCAGAGATGTGTCAAAATGAATTGGCATGTGTGAAAGAATAAAGATTGATCGAAATCAGGATAAAGAACAATAGAACGCCCAATCAAATGCTACCCGACTAAAACCATATTATAAAGATTGATCGGAATCAGGATAAAGAACAATAGAACGCCCAATCAAATGCTACCAGACTAAAACCATATTATAAAGATTGATCGGAATCAGGATAAAGAACAATAGAACGCCCAATCAAATGCTACCAAACTAAAACCATATTCATGAAATCAGGATAAAGAACAATAGAACGCCCAATCAAATGCTACCAGACTAAAACCATATTCATGAAATCAGGATAAAGAACAATAGAACGCCCAATCAAATGCTACCAGACTAAAACCATATTCATGAAATCAGGATAAAGAACAATAGAACGCCCAATCAAATGCTACCAGACTAAAACCATATTCATGAAATCAGGATAAAGAACAATAGAACGCCCAATCAAATGCTACCAGACTAAAACCATATTCATGAAATCAGGATAAAGAACAATAGAACGCCCAATCAAATGCTACCAGACTAAAACCATATTCATGAAATCAGGATAAAGAACAATAGAACGCCCAATCAAATGCTACCAGACTAAAACCATATTCATGAAATCAGGATAAAGAACAATAGAACGCCCAATCAAATGCTACCAGACTAAAACCATATTCATGAAATCAGGATAAAGAACAATAGAACGCCCAATCAAATGCTACCAGACTAAAACCATATTCATGAAATCAGGATAAAGAACAATAGAACGCCCAATCAAATGCTACCAGACTAAAACCATATTCATGAAATCAGGATAAAGAACAATAGAACGCCCAATCAAATGCTACCAGACTAAAACCATATTCATGAAATCAGGATAAAGAACAATAGAACGCCCAATCAAATGCTACCAGACTAAAACCATATTCATGAAATCAGGATAAAGAACAATAGAACGCCCAATCAAATGCTACCAGACTAAAACCATATTCATGAAATCAGGATAAAGAACAATAGAACGCCCAATCAAATGCTACCAGACTAAAACCATATTCATGAAATCAGGATAAAGAACAATAGAACGCCCAATCAAATGCTACCAGACTAAAACCATATTCATGAAATCAGGATAAAGAACAATAGAACGCCCAATCAAATGCTACCAGACTAAAACCATATTCATGAAATCAGGATAAAGAACAATAGAACGCCCAATCAAATGCTACCAGACTAAAACCATATTCATGAAATCAGGATAAAAGAACAATAGAACGCCCAATCAAATGCTACCAGACTAAAACCATATTCATGAAATCAGGATAAAGAACAATAGAACGCCCAATCAAATGCTACCAGACTAAAACCATATTCATGAAATCAGGATAAAGAACAATAGAACGCCCAATCAAATGCTACCAGACTAAAACCATATTCATGAAATCAGGATAAAGAACAATAGAACGCCCAATCAAATGCTACCAGACTAAAACCATATTCATGAAATCAGGATAAAGAACAATAGAACGCCCAATCAAATGCTACCAGACTAAAACCATATTCATGCAAACATTTATCGATATTGATTTAACGTTAGTGGTTCTTGTTATATGTATTAATATGATAAAAATGAGAATTTCAAAAGGAAGAAATAAAAGTCAATGTAGTCTGGACTAATGCTAAACTGTTTGCTAATGTTATACCTACTGGAGTATACAAGGTATTTTTGACACACGAGATATACTTGGATCAGACAGTAGTTTTCAAGATCATTAATATGAAAATCCCTCTAAATATTAGGATAGGGTTGTGGGAATTGTATTAATTACTAAATATTTCATATCAAATGTTCCGTGAAAATCAATTTTCCGTTGAATTGTGTTTTTTTACGGAAACAACAATTGCTATACATAAAACACTTTAACCCTGTCCCACCTGCAGACGCATTTTGACGCAATAGCAGCAGACGACTTTTGAAAACATTGTGGCCAAAGGTAAAATTGCTCATGATGAGCAATTTCTCCTTTGGCCACAATGTTTTCAACTTTATTTAACAAGTACGCTCTTATTGAGTTGAATGTGTGAAAGAGTTAAACAAAACGCTTATTCAACCGCGCCATTCGAAAACCGACCGACATTCAGCGAGTTTAAAGGGATGGATATTTAGTAGTGAAGAGCTGAATATGTGCATCGGATCAGGGGCGTAAGAAAGTCTGGCAACCGACGTACCAAAACCGTATACCAGTCTTTACCCACATACATGTACAACAAATCTGTAGCAAAAATCTAGGCAGAAATATAGAACATATATCTATAAATGAATGTTGAATTATTAAAAAAGTTCGTCACAATGTCTGCTGCAGATTCCCAAGGGCTCGGGGTTGCGGTAATGGTATAGCGACAAATCTGCTGGTGTCAGAATAAGGCGACAAGCACAATTCGTAATTTACCCACATAAAATGCCGTGGTTTGACTGAAATACTGTTGAAATTGGTGTAAACCGCCATATAAATAAACAAGCATAGTCTGGTTTTAACAAGGTGTGGCTCAAATTTATTTCTGATGTAAATATTATGATGTTTAATTGAGAGCTAGTTTTAAAACTATTAACAACGCATTAAGATGGATCGATACTCAATAATTATGAATTCAAGAGTACATCAATCATCCCTGTGACGGCCCCGCACGACAACAACAGTATGGATGTGTGATTGGGCCGCATCCGGCAATTGAGGGCCTTCATGACTCTCCGGTTCTGCATAATTTAAAGGTAAGTAGATGTGGAATGTGGAGCTACGGTTTTTATTTGGTGTGTGTGTGTGTGGGGGGGGGGGGGGGGGGGGGGGGGGGGGGGGGGGGTTTGCCGAGTGTTCCGATCTAATAAAATATTTAAATGTATATGGTCAATTTGAGACGACATTTTATGCAGCTTAAATCACAAAGCGTTAACCCTTTCCCTCATATAAACGCTTTCGGACGCCTCTGCAGCAGACGGCTTTTTGAAAACATAGTGACAAAAAAAGAAATTGTACAAAACGTGCAATTTCTCCTTTTGCCACAATGTTTTCCACATTTAGTCATAGGTTATCCATTCAATTATGGAGATTTTCCATGTTTTGACAAAATACGTTCAAAGTCGTCTGCTGCAGAATTGTCGTATAAGGGAAAGGGTTAAACTTGCAAATCATGGTGTAAATAAGATTAAAGTACAACAACAAAACGTTCAAATTTCAAATGTGATTCATTGGTTGATTTGTTTGAATGCGCGTGAATTAAGCCGGAGAAACCGGAGTAGCTGGCTTTTCAAGCTAACTGGAAAATTCGGTTTGGTCAATCTTGAACACAATGGCAAGCGCCCATCACTCTTGTTCGGCAACGAGTTTCAATTAATGACATTCCAACAAATTTCAGCTGCCGGTTGCAAAACTCAGCCGAAGCTGAAATATCCGAAGAATTTCCGCCATTACCTGCTGTTCCGTCTGGTCAAAACAGCCCGAGTAGCCACATATAGACGCTTTCTGACGTTTCTACAGCAGACGACTATTGAAAACATTGTGGTAAAATGAGAAATTGCTCAAAACAAGCAATTTCTCCATTCACCAAAATTATTTCAACTTTTTTCAATAATTGTCCTTTCATTTATAGAGAGTTTGCATATGCTTTACTTAATGTTTGCAAAGTTGTCTGCTGAAGATTTGTTGTATGTGGGAAAAGGTTAAAGAAATTCTAAATTCAAATTCATTTGTTGTATATGTTAAGAGAAATTTAACATATTATTACATAGAACTATATAACTCATGTTGTTGTATATGTTAAGAGAGATTTAACATATTATTACATAGAACTATATAACTCATGTTGTTGTATATGTTAAGAGAGATTTAACATATTATTACATAGAAGTATATAACTCATGTTGTTGTATATGTTAAGAGAGATTTAACATATTATTACATAGAAGTATATAACTCGTGTTGTTGTATATGTTAAGAGAGATTTAACATATTATTACATAGAACTATCAAACTCGTGTTGTTGTATATGTTAAGAGAGATTTAACATATTATTACATAGAAGTATAGAACTCGTGTTGTTGTGTATGTTAAGAGAGATTTAACATATTATTACATAGAACTATCGAACTCGTGTTGTTGTATATGTTAAGAGAGATTTAACATATTATTACATAGAAGTATAGAACTCGTGTTGTTGTGTATGTTAAGAGAGATTTAACATATTATTACATAGAACTATCGAACTCGTGTTGTTGTATATGTTAAGAGAGATTTAACATATTATTACATAGAAGTATAGAACTCGTGTTGTTGTGTATGTTAAGAGAGATTTAACATAGTATTACATAGAAGTATATAACTCGTATTGTTGTATATGTTAAGAGAGATTTAACATATTATTACATAGAAGTATAGAACTCGTATTGTTGTGTATGTTAAGAGAGATTTAACATATTATTACATAGAAGTATAGAACTCGTATTGTTGTATATGTTAAGAGAGATTTAACATATTATTACATGGAAGTATATAACTCGTATTGTTGTGTATGTTAAGAGAGATTTAACATATTATTACATAGAAGTATAGAATTCGTATTGTTGTATATGTTAAGAGAGATTTAACATATTATTACATGGAAGTATAGAACTCGTGTTGTTGTATATGTTAAGAGAGATTTAACATATTATTACATAGAAGTATAGAACTCGTATTGTTGTATATGTTAAGAGAGATTTAACATATTATTACATGGAAGTATATAACTCGTATTGTTGTGTATGTTAAGAGAGATTTAACATATTATTACATAGAAGTATAGAACTCGTATTGTTGTATATGTTAAGAGAGATTTAACATATTATTACATAGAAGTATATAACTCATGTTGTTGTATATGTTAAGAGAGATTTAACATATTATTACATAGAAGTATAGAACTCGTATTGTTGTATATGTTAAGAGAGATTTAACATATTATTACATGGAAGTATAGAACTCGTGTTGTTGTATATGTTAAGAGAGATTTAACATATTATTACATAGAAGTATAGAACTCGTGTTGTTGTGTATGTTAAGAGAGATTTAACATATTATTACATAGAAGTATAGAACTCGTATTGTTGTATATGTTAAGAGAGATTTAACATATTATTACATGGAAGTATATAACTCGTATTGTTGTGTATGTTAAGAGAGATTTAACATATTATTACATAGAAGTATAGAACTCGTATTGTTGTATATGTTAAGAGAGATTTAACATATTATTACATGGAAGTATAGAACTCGTGTTGTTGTATATGTTAAGAGAGATTTAACATATTATTACATAGAAGTATAGAACTCGTATTGTTGTATATGTTAAGAGAGATTTAACATATTATTACATGGAAGTATATAACTCGTATTGTTGTGTATGTTAAGAGAGATTTAACATATTATTACATAGAAGTATAGAACTCGTATTGTTGTATATGTTAAGAGAGATTTAACATATTATTACATAGAAGTATATAACTCATGTTGTTGTATATGTTAAGAGAGATTTAACATATTATTACATAGAAGTATAGAACTCGTATTGTTGTATATGTTAAGAGAGATTTAACATATTATTACATGGAAGTATAGAACTCGTGTTGTTGTATATGTTAAGAGAGATTTAACATATTATTACATAGAAGTATAGAACTCGTGTTGTTGTGTATGTTAAGAGAGATTTAACATATTATTACATAGAAGTATAGAACTCGTGTTGTTGTATATGTTAAGAGAGATTTAACATATTATTACATAGAAGTATAGAACTCGTGTTGTTGTGTATGTTAAGAGAGATTTAACATATTATTACATAGAAGTATAGAACTCGTGTTGTTGTGTATGTTAAGAGAGATTTAACATATTATTACATAGAAGTATATAACTCGTGTTGTTGTATATGTTAAGCGAGATTTAACATATTATTACATAGAAGTATATAACTCGTGTTGTTGTGTATGTTAAGAGAGATTTAACATATTATTACATAGAAGTATAGAACTCGTGTTGTTGTGTATGTTAAGAGAGATTTAACATATTATTACATAGAAGTATATAACTCGTGTTGTTGTATATGTTAAGCGAGATTTAACATATTATTACATAGAAGTATAGAACTCGTGTTGTTGTGTATGTTAAGAGAGATTTAACATATTATTACATAGAAGTATAGAACTCGTGTTGTTGTATATGTTAAGAGAGATTTAACATATTATTACATAGAAGTATAGAACTCGTGTTGTTGTGTATGTTAAGAGAGATTTAACATATTATTACATAGAAGTATAGAACTCGTGTTGTTGTGTATGTTAAGAGAGATTTAACATATTATTACATAGAAGTATATAACTCGTGTTGTTGTATATGTTAAGCGAGATTTAACATATTATTACATAGAAGTATATAACTCGTGTTGTTGTGTATGTTAAGAGAGATTTAACATATTATTACATAGAAGTATATAACTCGTGTTGTTGTATATGTTAAGAGAGATTTAACATATTATTACATAGAAGTATATAACTCGTGTTGTTGTATATGTTAAGAGAGATTTAACATATTATTACATAGAAGTATAGAACTCGTGTGGTTGTGTATGTTAAGAGAGATTTAACATATTATTACATAGAAGTATAGAACTCGTGTGGTTGTATATGGGTGAGTGTTAAAAGGTCCTGATCGTTTACTCTTGTGGACTCCCATTGTTCAATACCTGTACGACTAGATGCCGATCTAGAAAGATAATGAACAGATTGCTGATAGTGGTCCTCACTGCTTCTAAAATTCTAAAGGTCGAGTGTCCTGTTGCGTTTCCTTTGGTGACATATTAATACGAACTTTCAATTATATTGTGTACAAAACAATACACTGTATTAGTGTACATACGAGAATCATTCTGCGAAACCAACCGTAAGACATCTGTAACCGATGTAGAACCGTGCAGTCTGATCACTCTGCACAGTTCGTCAATTAGTCAAGGAAGAGAGTGAGTGAGTGAGTGAGTGAGTGAGTGGATACATACATGTTTGAATGGTTAAATTATTAATCAATCTATTAATCGTTTAATATTCGAAGGAAACAACATTTAATAAACATTGTGTACTGTAAGCCATTCATCCACGTAACAAGTAAGCAAACATTTTACAATAATCATAAATACCAATGTACACGTAGAACATTTAAACAGTTTAAAAACAATTCAGAAATTTACTTTTAATGTTGACTTGTAATAAAGATAGGATTTAATATTTGTGTGAAGATTTCACATGTATATGTAGAGTATTTATTCTTTTATGAAAGCTTTCATGGCTAAAAACGCGTAGTTTGTTAATTGCCATAGGTTGCATTCCTGTTAAAAGTGCTATAGAGTTTTGGATATCAGACATTGGCCAATACCATATACTGAAATATTGTTTTCGAACTTTTTTATATAAAGGGCGTTCGATCATGAAATGAAATTTGTTTTCGAAAGTATGGTATAACATAGGCCTTATATATTCTTTCTGTTCTTGGATTTTGGACTGGTTTGATTCATCTTTCTGATTCTATTTCTAGTTTAAGACAAGATTCTCTGAGTTCAGTTATTGCAATATTGTATTTCTTAATTGATAATCCTTATTAATAATTGCAACGTGTACCGGTCGAAGAAACCACACGGAGTTTTCCTAAAGCAGTGCGTTATCAATTGGACCCCACTCGACTCGTTACGGACCAGAAAAACACGCGTACTTTCAAGTTCTGGTTCCACTGCAGATAAGTCCTTCTGATATAGATATTCAGCTTGGTAAGAATAGATGCGAACACTATTGAAAACATCTGAAATCATTTTGGTAAAAGGAGATATTGCTCACCATGAGCAATATCCTCCTCTTGCAACAACGTTTTCGATAGGCGTCTGCTGCAGTGGCATAAACAAACATATACATGTGAGAAAGGTTTAAATAACATGGGGGAAATATCCTTTTTCTATCGTATCCGAATGTGCGATGATGACCGTTCAGCAACTAATGTTTATATCAGTCAATAATGTTGGTTTTCTCGCGGGACGGCTCTTATATTGCTTTCGGGCCAACTCACACAGAACACGACCCTCAGAATTTAGCGACTAGCAAATAGTCAAATGAGTATCTGGCTCGTAGCAGGATCTTCTGTTTCTCTATAGCATCCTGCCACATTTTGGATGACGGTTTTAACTTAATTCCGACTGTACCTAAACTAGTTGTTATGGTTGTTGCATTCAATTACAAAACCCCATCAAATGCCCGTTAGTTTTCGTGTTTTTGTTCAGACGAACATTTTACTGTCTCCACTCTACAAGAATTCAATTTCACAAAGAGCGTTATACGGCAATTGACAGCCCACATCTGCCCATCTGTAATCAAAGGTTGGTCCAATTACAACACAGTTTTCACCTGTTTCGCCATTGGGTTCAGTTTCATACCAGTTTATATACTCCAATGCCTTTCCATCTGACCATTGAAATTTATCTTCTTCTACTGTATCATTCAGACCAATATAAATCCAATCTGCCAGACCTACAAACAAACATAATGTGCGCTTTTATATTTTTGTCACATAAAGACATACGTATGCTATGTTACAGTCTAATAGCTTTCTATGATATGCGCCGTTCCACGAGAAAACCGACATTATGCGCAGGCTTATACGGGCCGACACATTCCGTCTCAGGTGAATAGACGTAAAGAGTAATGATTCCTGAAACAGAAAATCCACATGATGCGAAAAATGTCTGTCCGGGTTAGCCTTCGTGGCATTCTTATGCTGATCCGGTTCGATACTTTACAATGTTGGTTTCCTCGTTGGACGGCCCATATAATGAGAATAGAAACATTTGATAAAGCGATTTCTATGATAGACAAACGGGCTGACACATTACGACGACGGACAATTCAACTAGCCACTCTGATAGTTAGGAGTAACTTGCCCCTACTATAATATTAGCGGATCAGGCATTCAGCAATAATGGCGGCGCCCGTTGAACACGGTGTAGCAAGTAAAACGCTATACATCCGCTGAGATGCTGATCTACACCAAAATAGTCCCTAAAAAAACATTTTTTTCGGGTAGAAATGAGTGTATACCATCACAATAATGCATTGAATATATGACATTGAGTTTAAAAATCATTGTAAATGTGTATAGGATGCATTGGAAATGATTGATTTGATTACCTAGATTACTTAGAGAATGCTAAACACCGGTTTTGTCAGGGCCCGATTTGATCCAAAATTACAGTTTTCGCCTGGTGAATTATTTCTTGCATAATGCATGACCCCTATGTTCTTTGGATTGTTTTAAAGCTTAGAGGTAACTTTTTTTAATGATATATTGTGTTCTACATGAGAAACGCTTAGAAAGTGTGACAATTGAAGATGGAAACTGGTCGATTTACATAGAAACAAAGAAGAAAATTATTAGTGTTGGTGCATTGTAACCTATAGGGACAACCGTTTTGTGGACCATACCTTTAACCTTTAAATATCCGAATAATAATTAGCAACAAGAGAAAGTTGATGCAACGCATCAATGTCGCCGTAAATCCATACTGCAGTTATGCATAACACTAACATTATAGTAGGTGAATAAACAGTTATCAAATGAGGGGCATATTTGAACATCAGGGTGGGGTCAAGTGAAAATGTATCATAACTTGCATTGTTTTGTCAACGAAGTGAATGATAATTGAAGCCTTTCATTGTTTATGATCAATCTCCATTCCAAAGTAGGTTGACCATACACACAACCAACGAATTATTGTTCATAAACAGTAATGGAAATGAGTAATCATGCCAATCATTAGTCTTAGTATGTATACAGTGCTTTCATTAAGGAATAATTGTAAGATTTGTGAAATCCATATACACTTTTCAAGATGTTTGTCAGAATATTTGAATTTTATTATTATTCAATAAAACCACAAAACAGACACTTTAGGATTTGCATGCAATAGCACGTCATTTTACATTTCCTCTATTAAGGTCAACAGTGGACACCTTTGCAGCAATCTACTTTTAAAACAATGAGATAAGGGTTAAATCGCTGAAGACATGAGTTTTCTCTTTTTTCTCAAAATGATATTAGCTTGGCATCCTAATTATATTAAACTTTAACAAATGTTGAAATGTAGTCCAATATTTATAAATTAGACCACCTTCGAAATATAATATCAACTTAACAGTTAAATCTCATTGAAATTGTTGTATAATTTAAACTTAATTTCGAACATAAACTGAGCCCTACAACATGTTAATTTATTTTAATTCTTTCCTTCCTTTTTTATAATGAAAATAACATACTACTCATGTTTTAAAATTATATTATGATGAGCGCCCTTGTGCCAATGATGCATAACAATATGCAGATCGGAAGCAATATGCCTTTAGGGAATTAAATGACACATTTAAAATTGTCAAGGACGAAATAATTTTGTACGAAAGACCCGATTCTTTCTTATTCGCAGAGGTGTCGTTCTTGAAACTTTCTTTATAGGCAGAGAGTGTTCGTTCAACGTAATTTTTCTATTAAAACCAGTTTTATCTCGGTTTGTTTTTTTCTGCATTTGTTTCGAAACAAATAAACATTTTAAATCACCTATGATTTACTATTTGTAAGTGAGTGTAAAGAGCGGCTCTCTGCAAAGGAGATTGATCTACGCAGTTGGTATTCGCGAGTCACGCGACCAACAGTTTTAGCTTAGAAACTGTTCATATTTTAGATATACATGGATAAACATTATAAAATGCCTTCTTCACAAATCAAGACATCTCTTTGAACATGAAAATAGCATTCAGTAAGTTAAAATTGCCATTAAAAGGAGAATATTCGACGTCATTTTCATCTCGATATTTACAGATAACAGTCTGCTGCAAGCAGGTGCGCGTATCTAAACAAATTAAACAAATTAGACTGTGCTACGTAAAGGTTTGTAGTTATCGCCTTTTGATTACATGTAGTATATAGTGTAAAATAAAGTATGCCAGTCTAGCGTAATAGGGACTTTTTTGTCTTCGTAATAAAACAAAAAAAAACATAAATGCAAAATAAAGAAACTGAAAATACTTAAAACATCGGAATATTTATTTCATTTTAGATGTGTCATTACTTAGTGTTTTTAAACAAACACAATTGTAATATGTTCAAGACATCTAAATGTGTTTCTTTCTAATAATAATCCCCATTCCCATGTCATTTCCGAAAACCTATTAAAAATAAAAGTCGCGGGCTTCTGCCCGGCAACTAATAATGACGGCGCCTGTTGGACACGGTGTAGCAAGTACGCTATAGGGACAACCGTTGTGTGGACCAAACCTTTAATCTTTAACCCTTTCCCACATACAGTAGATCTGCAGCAAACGAATTAAAAAAAACCTATCTAATCAAAAGTGTTAAAATTCTCCATTAATGATAGTTTAATCATTGAAATGAGTTCAAAACATTGTGTCAAAAGGATAAATTGCTCGTTTTTAGCATTTTCCTCTTTTGTCACAGTGTTTTCAATAGACATCTGCACCAGATGCGTCAAAATGCGTCTACAAGTGGGAAAGGGTTAAATCTCCGAATAATAATAAGGTTTATCATTTATTGATTGATTCCAAACCATCAAGACGTATTGGTCAGCTAAACGGTATATGAACATGAAGTGTAGATGTGCTAATTTACAATATATACACAATGGATATATATAAGGGGAGTTGAGCAATCTAGTCGCTATTGATCGTTCATGCCGGCAGATTAATTTGATATAGTACGCCTGGTACCCTTAATATACACTAAATCCTTCCGATGTAATTTGATACAATTAATTCAATATATATCTACGCATTGCATCATTGGTTGAACCTTCTCCCATTGGTAAGTAAAATTGCATATGTGAATATTCTGTTAAATATATAAGCACTGCTACAGGAAAATTAACCGTAGTAAACTTTGCGAAATGTGTAGATTCAGATCACCCTGCACCTCCAGGTAGTCTAATCAGGATCTGCATTGCTCGTTTATATGTCAAAAATGATTTCAGAGGCCTCTGACATATAATGTGTATTAAAGGTGCTGAACGGATTGTAGTAGTATAGTCACAATTTTAAAACTGCTCAAAAATTGTCTTTAAATATTAGAATCTTAATTCTGGGATAAAATTAGAGTAATAATTCCACTTTCCAGAACAATAAACATCTAAATATTGATTGTTTATGCTTCATTTTACAGGGTAGACATACCCAGTGAGCCAAATTTTGTATATTTTCATGACTTTCAATTGACAGTTTTTCAACATTTACTGTCAAAACTATTTATTTCTTACTTTGTTGTCACTCTATTAGAACTCTTTGAAGACGTTTCAACATTCCAACATGTTGTGATATCCATCTGGAGTTCAACACGTTTAAGATAGCATTGTATAGATGTGCAAATTGATCATTGACGTCACTTGTAGAAAAGGCTGTATGGTATGTTTTCGTAGAGTGTGGATCGTATTCAACAGTTGACACTAAGTCTAGGATTACACTGCTTGTGTCGAATTGGCATTGTTTGTATAGAGAAAAAGATTAATAGCATTTAGGGGTATATTGATTTTACATCGCTTCATTTTTTTACAATGAAAAGAAAAGATGCCAGTACTATTGGTTAATTTATCCTGACACCAGAGCGCCAATCGTTATGCTAGCCACAAAACCCTAGCACCAAGGATGGAAAACCATTACTACCCTTTTGGTATTAGGTATGACCGGGCCGGGGATCGAAGCCGCGACCTCCCACACCCGTGTCGGACTCTCTACCACTTCAACACCGAGGTGATAAGTAAGTCAAAAAGGCCCATTATGTTGGAAAGCGGTAATATACAATATATAAAAGATACCATCGATGCCCATTATGTTGGATAGCGGTAATATACAATATATAAAAGATACCATCGATGCCCATTATGTTGGATAGCGGTAATATACAATATATAAAAGATACCATCGATGCCCATTATGTTGGATAGCGGTAATATACAATATATAAAAGATACCATCGATGCCCATTATGTTGGATAGCGGTAGTACACAATATATAAAAGATACCATCGATGCCCATTATGTTGGATAGCGGTAAAATACAATATATAAAATATACCATCGATGCCCATTATGTTGGATAGCGGTAAAATACAATATATAAAAGATACCATTGATGCCCATTATGTTGGATAGCGGTAAAATACAATATATAAAAGATACCATTGATGCCCATTATGTTGGATAGCGGTAAAATACAATATATAAAATATACCATTGATGCCCATTATGTTGGATAGCGGTAATACACAATATATAAAAGATACCATCGATGCCCATTATGTTGGATAGCGGTAATATACAATATATAAAAGATACTATTGATGCCCATTATGTTGGATAGCGGTAATACACAATATATAAAAGATACCATCGATGCCCTTTCCCAAATACCACTTCAGCATCTCGTTGATGTAGTCTTGTTCATCTTGATCTCCTATATCGACCAAATGGCCAGACAGGTCTTGACATTTGTTCTGAAAGAGTTCGTGAAGTTCTATAATAAGAGCACATCATAAAAACACAGACCTTGAAAATCAGGTAAAATCAAGATCGGCCAGCGCAGACACTAATCGGATTATTTCACAAATGTCAATATCCTTTAAGTTTATTTACACGAGATAAATAGAAAAAAAGAAAAAGTAAATATAAAGTAAACATAATTATATTCACATTAAACTATCGAGAAGAGTTGAAAACATACTGGCAAAAGGAGAAATCTCTCAATATAAATCTCCTTTTGTCGTAATGTTTTCCAAAGCTGACAATGCATGTTGGAAATGGTTGAATTATGATTATCGAATTACCCAGTTAAACCACAGACATAGCGGGCTTTTCGTAACCCTTTACCACGTACAACAACGTAAAATATCAACAATAAGAAAACTGTCTTTAAATGAAATATTTATTATTGAATAATAAAGTTGAAACAAACGTGGCAAAAGGAGAATTTGCTCAATTTCTCTTTTTATAACAACGATTTCAATAGTCATCTGCTGCAGAGATGTCAGAAAGCGTCTGCTGCAGAGATGTCAGAAAGCGTCTGCAATTGGGAAAGGGTTAACCCCTATCTCGCTGTAATTGTATACAACAAACATCGACGCCCTTGATTTGTTGGTAAGTCCTTGTTTATATGTTCAACAGTATGATTTGCTATCAATTGATAATTGATAAGTAAAATAATTTACTTCACAAATGTGTAGGAAGATATCAGTATATACTGTTCTTAATTGATGATTAAATGATGTTTCACCATTGACTTATTATAACAAATTTGCATCGGAAAAATCTAGTCAAAAATATAGAAACTATCTGCGAATGAAAAGGTATCAACTGAATAGAGTGAACAACTTGAGAGAAATGGAGAAATTGCTCTGTTTGAGCAAGTTTTCCTTTTGGTCTCAATGTTTGCATACGTTATCATCTACCGTAGATCCGTCTGAATGCGGAAAGGGTCTAAAGAAACGTACAGTGAGGGAAGGGTAATGTTCAGGGAAAGCCGATGAAGTTTGAATTTGCCTTGTCCTTATCGAAAATATAATACCTTTGCATCTTTTGCATTGATCTTTTCTTTATAAAGTAAAACATAACATGCCAATCCCGGTCGAATCCATAGCTCACCCGAGTAACTACTGCACTTATCCACGAACCCTGCAAATAAAATACAGTGTAAATGTCAATATAACTTAATGGTCGCCCTTGAAAGGAGATTGAATTTAATAATTTTGTTTTGAATCTGCAGGGACATTTCTTGAAGAAACAGTTAATGCATATGTATTATTGTATGTATATACAGTATGTATATACAGGGGGTTTCATTATAAAGGTAACAATTCTATGATGTTTCACTTTCAATAAAATATTACATACAGATAAACACAATCTAACAGCTTACTGTAGATAGACTGAAGTTTTATTCGATATAAACAAACAAACATTAAAAGACCAGATTGTTGTCTTCCTATGGATAGTTAAACCACATAGGTCCCATAGTACATGTATATTACAGCTTTAAATGTGGTCGCATAGCGGAACATCAGGTGAGAGAATTGAGCTTATGACGATTGCAATACATACAATACCATCAGGTGGTTAATATCTTTGACGAACAGCGAATATCCTGATCAAACTGCGCGAAAACGCACCGGAGCTAGATGTGTCCCACGGGTTTGTTTTCCGAGCCCCGATAGCTCAGTCGGTAGCGACGAGGGCTGTCAATCCAGGGGTTGTGAGTTCGAATCCCAGCTCGGCCAACATTCTTTCCGACGTTTGACAAAAGTCACTGTGACAAGCGCCATTCGACTTTCACCAATTGGCTAACGGTCTATGTGGTAAAGCAGCTACTTGCTTTGAAAGTATGTGGTGTGGACTGGTGTGAGAAAGCTAGGAAACACATGAGTAGGTGAACTGGCCGCCGTGATATGACTGGCAAATTGGTGAGCACCAATCAATCATGGTGAAAACGGAGTAAAAATGATCAATCATTTTTTTAGATTTGGTTATATCAGATAACAACATGTACCTTGAAGTGGGTAACGAGAAAAGCTTGTAATTGTCCACGGTCCACCTTCCAAGCATCTGATGTAAATGTGCTGCTTAGGTAGCTGGTTCCATTGCAACAGTACTTTGCTCCCAACCTGGTACATATTGCCTGTAATTGTCGCGTCCAGCATATCAGGGGGTCCACACACTAGATTAGGATATAAATAAAATACAATTAATACTAAACAATCAAGCGTGAATTAAACAATGAAATAAACTATTATGCAAAAGGAATTCGAGGTTGAAAACGACAGTAAATCTCCTTTAACAAAATGAAATTTATAAATATTTAATCGAAATATTATTAATTTTTATTTTTATTTCCTCTGTTCTGAATTATAATGCATTATGTTGACGGCAACATATCGTTATTAGTTGCCGGGCAGAATCCCACGACTTATATTTTTAATAGCTTTTCGGAAATGACATGGGTGGACGAGTTATTATTTTTTTAAATGTTTTGAACATATTACCATTGCGTTTGTTTAAAAACACTAAGCTATGACACATCTAAAACGAAATAAATATTCCTATGTTTTAAATATTTACAGTTTCTTCGATTGGACTCGCATTTTTGTTTTGTTTTTGTTTTATTTACGAAGACTTGCAGCAGACTGTTATGTGTCAATATCGAGATAAAAATCACTTCAAATTCTCCTTTTAATAGCAATTTTAACTTACTGAATGTTAATTTCATGTTCAAAGAAATGTCTTGATTTGTGAAGAATGCATTAAATAATGTTTATCCATGTACATGTATATCTAAAATATGAACTGTTTCTAAGCTCAAACTGTTGATCACGAATCTTACGAATACCGACCTCGTAGATCAATCTCCTTTGCAGAGAGCCGTTCTTTACATTCACTTACAAATAGTTAATTATATGTTATTTAAAATGCTTATTTGGTTCGAAACAAATGAAGAAAAGAACAAACTGAGCTGGTTTTAGTAGCCTATAAAGAGAGTGTAAAGAACGACAACTCGCGAATCAGGTCTTTCGTACACAATTATTTCGTCCTTGACAATTTTAAATGTGCTTGCGATCTGCATATTGTTATGCATCATTGACACAAGGGCGCTCATCATAATATAATTTTAATACATGAGTAGTCAAATTATATAAAAGGAAGGAAAGAATTACAATAAATTAACATGTTGTAGGTTTCAGTTTATGTTCGAAATTAAGTTTGAAATTATACAACAATTTTAATGAAATTTAACTGTTTAGCTGATATTATATTTCAAGGGTGGTCTAATTTATAAATATTGGACTACATTTTAACATTTGTGAAAGTATGATATAATTAGGATGCCAAGCTAATATTATTTTTGAGAAAAAGAGAAAACTCATGTCTTCAGCGATTTAACCCTTTTCTCATTGTTTTAAAAGTAGATTACTGCAAAGGTGTCCAATGTTGACTGTAATAGGGGAAAGGTAAAATGACGTGCTATTGCATGCAAATCCTAACTTGTCTGTTTTGTGGTTATATTGATAAATAATAAAATCCAAATATTCTGACAAACATCTTGAAAAATGTATGTGGAATTCACAAATCTTATAATTATTCATTAATGAAAGCACTGTATACATACTAAGACTAATGATTGGCAAGATTACTCATTTCCATTACTGTTTATGATCAATAATTAGTTGGCTGTGTGTATAGTCAACCTACCTCAGCATGGAGATTGATCATAAACAATGAAAGGCTTCAATTATATTTCAATGAAGGACATGCATTTCGTTGACAAAAAAATGCAAGTTATGATACATTTTTTCCTTATCCCACCTCTAATGTTCCAATATGCCCTTCAGTTAATAACTGGTTTTTTTTCAACTACTTTAATGTAAGTGTTATGCATAACTGCAGTATTGATTTCCGGCGACATTGATGCGTTGCATCAACTTTCTCTTATAATAATATATATCAACTATTCGCTCCTAAAAGTTGACCCTTGTCACAAGAAAACCGACATTCAGGACTGCATTACGAGCCATTTATTGTTTTGACACCATGTTTTCAAAGGTCTTCTGTTGCGGAGGTGTCAGTAAGCGTTATCGGTATGTTATTATAGTAATAATCTGAAACAGCATATGAGACTGTAAGTAAACAACGCCTCGTTGAATGCTTAGAGAATCGCCGACGATACAAATTCCCTCGCAGTGCCATTTTGTATAGACGTAATGAAGTCACTGTAACCGCGACATTCGACCTAGGTAAGTAAAAACATGTCTTAGCTCTCTTGAAACTGAAACTGTGGATGAAGAATGAAGTGCTAGAGCGATGACGTCGTTTCATACATACATATAATACAGTCAAGACCATCTGATTGGACCGTGATTGGAACGTTATTGGAACGCTTTAAAAGCGGATTGGAATTTAGTGCTCTGAATGAAACAGTTATAATGATTGTAACAATCCAATCATAGAAGCGCTTCGAACCGTGACCTTGACCTTTTACTTCGGTCGATAAAACACACCCGTCCAGGTTCTCTTAACACTGAACCTGTGTATACAATGATGGAATTCCGTCCACAAAAAAACAATTGCTAGAGCGATGATGTTGTTTTGTACGCCATATTATAATCACTGTTACATTGACCTTAGACGTTAATCCCGCCCAAGCTCTCTTGACAATGAACCAGTTTGTGAAGTGTGAATGAATTCAGTTCTCAAATAAAAGTGCTAGAGCAATGACGTCGTCGTTTCGTACAAGGTTTTAGCTTTTCTTAGTAAAGAAACATGTAGCTTTCTTAGCTTGTTCTATGTGATGAAATTTCGTTTAATCGAAACTTCAATTCTGTGTAAAATATAATACTTTAACTCTGTCTCACATAGATACGCTTTCTGACGCTCTTTGAAACAAAAAATGAAAAAAGAAGAAATTGCTCATGATGCGCCATTCTCCTTTTGCACAATGTTTTCCACTTTATTTCATAATTTATTGAATTTTGGAAAGGAATAATATTTTTATTCATCAGCACCGACTACAATGTTTAAATGTTGTCAACCGTAAAGTAGTTTGTCCTGAAACAACAGGCGTCTGAGTTTCCATTTGACACAAAATGGGGAAAAACACACAATACCTCATTAAGATACCAGAAATAGTCTCTCTATATTGTCCATATGCTATAATAATAATAATGATCGTTATGTTAATTTGGGAAATCCCGGTCTTGTGTGGAATTACCCGAGTTTTCTCATACGATAACATTACTTTCATTATTATCATAGCCTATGAACCATGTTTGTTTTAGTTTTCACAAAAGAAAACTCGGAAGCCTGTTCTAAAACCTGCTTGGCGTTGATTTATAACATTAACTTTGTCTGCATACGTATTAAGTCTTTTATTTGAAATGCCCGCAAAACGCTTTCAAAAACAACACAAATGTGATATCGTGAGGTTGGGAGTTTCCCTTGTATTTCTTCATAGCAATGATTTGACCAATAGATCAGTTTTCTGTGAAAGTTCCAGAATCAAATACGACATTAAACATTTAAGTGTACAGGGGAAATACAATTCACAGAAGCTTTTAGATGTTTATTTTATATGTCTAATGCTCCGAAAATGTCATTTACATTCTACTTAGAATGCATTCGCCCATGCAATACACTCCTAATTTACATGCAGTTTTGAAAAGAATCACCATCAATAATTAATATATTATTCATCAACACTGCTATGGACCCTTCCTCACATACAATAAACGTGAATCAGACGACTTTGAAAACATATAGACAATTTCTATAAATGAAGTTATAATGATTAAATTGAGATTTATGGCAAAGAGCGATATTTGCTCATCATGAGCGATTCCTCCTTTATTCAAAATATTGTCAAATACTGTCTGCAATTTGGAAAGGGTTAAGTTTCTGATTGAAAGTCGCTTAAAGCAAGATATATAACAAATGCGTTAAAATACGCCTGTATGTGAGAAAGGGGTATTTTCATCTCTACCTACCTTGTGTAGAACGTGTTGGGTCTGTTGATGCGGGATCCTGTAGAACAAAAGGTAAAACATATGAGCCGGTCCACGAGAAAGCCAACAGTGTGTACTCTGCGTAAAGTATCGACCCGGATCAGACTAAGCATGCCGCGCGGGTTAATCCGGACAGGCACTTTTCGCCTCCTGTGGATTTTCTGTTTCATGAATCTCTATACCTCTATCCCCCTGAGACGGAATGTGTCGGTCCGGATTAGCCTGCACGGACTGCGCAGGCTGATCGGGGTCGTTACATTACGCAGAGTCCATAATGTGGGTTTTCTCGTGGAACGGCTCATATGTTACAACTATTAGGGGCATCTCTTCTAGTCGGCATGTTATAAAAGTCCGGGTTTTTTTTTTTTTTTTTTCCTTATCCACATAGTCATTTGACTAGCAAACACTCATATTTCAAAATGACGCCTTCCCGGCAGACTTGTTTAGGCTGCGTGCTGTTGAGAACCCGATAGTATAGACAATAGAGACGATGTTTGGTAACAAACTCTATGCATCATCATGACAGTGGATTATCTTGTCAACAAAAGAAGAGAATGGGGATTTACGCGTATCTTCTGACGTGGTTTGACTTATTAATTCAGTTAGTTATGCGCACGATTTTCTATTTTCTAGTTCACCCTTCTTTTAAAAGTCTTCACATTCAATGATTTCATAATGTTTTCATGGACAAAGTCCTTATTCTTAAACCTCCTCTGTGCCGTAGTGGTAGAGCGTCCGCCTCACGGATTTGGTAGGTCGCGGGTTCGATCACCGTCGGGTCAAACATATACAATTGGTAATAGAGGCTTTCCCTCAAGAACAAAGATCAGTAGTACTGGTAACTTACCCAGGAAAAGCACTGATATATGTGCAAAAAATGTTGAGTTCGATACCATACAAACAAACAAACATAATCCTTTATTTGCATGTTTCAATTCAATTGAGGGTCCCTTGTGCCATTCAATGAGATTATCGATCGTCTGATATATTATTCCGATTCCAGACACAGATTTAAATATGCCGAAGTATTTGCCTTGCATGGAAAAATCTGTACTCATCAATAATTTTAATAACGGGGCTGTATCGCGATTTAAGGGTTATTATTTTCAATTTATTGATTTGGGTTAATCGCCGTTGTCAACAATGTTTCATTCATATCACGACGACCAATGTGTTTCCTTCTTACTCACACCACTCCAAACAACAGTCTTTCCAAGCACATAGTCTGTTAGCTCATTTATGGATGACGAATGACGCATGTCGCATTGTTGTTACCCAAGAATGGAACAAATGTTTGAGCTCGGGTTCGAACTTACAACCTCTCGATTGACAGCCCGTGTCGCATTGAATGTTGACAAACATCGGAAAGATTGCACACAATAAACAATATATTGACATAATAATATTTTCAAAACATCATATTTTGCAAATAAAAACACTTTTGCAATTCTTTTAAGAAGAACTTTTGATTTAAGTACTTTTAGCATATTTAGTTTTCAGATAAAAAATGTAGAGCGACAGCATTCGTGCCAAAGGTTGAGAATAAATTAAAGGAAGTACAAAATGCGTGAAATCCTTCAGAATAGAACGCTTTCTAGAAACGAAATGTTACTTTACTATGTGTGTGAAGTTGGCTCTAGGATCGGTCATCGGCAATCGGTCTTCAAATGTATATAGCAAACTGAACGCCGACCTGGAAGTTTGACCTCGGCCATCGGTGTTCGAATTTATACAGCAACCTGAACGCCGAACTTGCATACCGAGCTCGGCCATCGGCGTTCGAATTTATATAGCAATTTAAACACCGACATGGAACACCGAGCTCGGCCGTCGGTGTTCAAATGTATGTAGCAAACTGAACGCCAACCTAGAAGACAGAACTCGGTCATCGGTATTCGAATTTGTATAGCATTTTGAACACCGAACTGGAAGACGGAACTCGGTCATCGGTATTTGAATTTGTATAGCATTTTGAACACCGAACTGGAAGACAGAACTCGGTCATCGGTATTTGAATTTGTATAGCATTTAAAACGCCAAACTGGAAGACAGAACTCGGTCATCGGTATTCGAATGTGTATAGCATTTAAAACGCCGAACTGGAAGACAGAACTCGGTCATCGGTATTCGAATTTGTATAGCATTGTGAACGCCGACCTGGAAGACAGAACTCGGTCATCGGTATTCGAATTTGTATAGCATTTTGAACGCTAAACTGGAAGACAGAACTAGGTCATCGGTATTCGACGAATTTGTATAGAATTTTGAACGCCAAACTGAAGACCAAGATCGACCATCTGTGTTCGAATTCATATTACAAACTGAACGCCGACCTAGAATATTGAGCTCATCCATCGTTGTTCGAATCTATAAAGCAAACTGTATGCCGACCTGACAATCAAGGTCGGACATCGGTGTTCGAATTTATTTAGCAATTTGATTGATTGATTGATTGGGTTTAACGTCATTTTCAACAATTGTTCGCGGCGGCCAGTTCACATATTCACGTTTTTCGAAGCATTCGCTCACCCGTACTCCACACAACATACTTTCCAAGGAAATAGCCATTTTTCCTCATAGACTTAAATTCGATTTGTGGATGACGAATGAAGCTTTTCACAGTGACTTTTATCGAATGTCGGAAAGAATGTTGGCCGAGCTGGGGTTCTAACTCGCAACCACTGGATTGACAGCACGCGACGCTACCGACTGAGCTTAAGCTGAACAACCTTTTTAATTCTTGAAGGGAGGGAGAATATCAATAAATTCGGACACCGATGGCCAAGCCTTGTATTTCAAGTCGGCGTTCAGTTTGCTCTATAATTTCGGACGCCGAAGCCAACCGTTGTTTTCAATGTCTACGTTCAATATATAATTTCGAGATGCGATGGCCAAGCTAGGTCTTCCAGGGTGCGGTTCAGTTTGCTATATTAATTCGAACACCGGTGGCCGAACTTGGTATTCCAGGTCAGCGTTAACATTTCTATATGAATTCGAATATTGATGGCGAAGATCGGTATTCCGAGTCGGCGTTCAGTTTGATTTATAAATTCGAATACCGCTGGCCGAGCTCGGTATTCCATGTCAGCATTCAGTTTGCTATATAAATTCGAATATTGATGGCGAAGCTCGGTATTCCACGTCGGCGTTCAGTTTGCTATATACATTCGAACACCAATGGCCGAGCTCGGTATTCCACGTCACCGTTCAGTTTGTTATATACATTCGAACACCGATGGCTGAGCTCGATGTTCAAGGATGGGTTTCAAATTGCTAGCCGTGCCCTGGTAGGTGAATAGTGAGTTTGAAACCCAGCTCGGCCAACATTCTATCCGACTTTCGACAAAAGTCACCGCGACAATTGTCATTCGTCTTCCACCTATGGGATATCAGTCTATGTGGAAAAGTAACCTTTTCATTGAAATGTCTGCTGTGTGGAGAACTGGTGTGAGAACATTCACGAAAAACATGAATATGTGTACTGGCCACCATGATATGACTGACAAATTGTTGAAAACGGCGTTAAACCCAATCAATCACATTGCTTAATTAATTCGAACACCATTGGCGGAGCTCGGTATTCCAGGTTGGCGTCCAGTTTGCTATATAAATTATTTGAAAACCCATGACCGACGTCGGTCTTAGATGTCTGCGTTCAAATAGCTTTAAAATTCGAATACAGATGGCCGATTTCTGTCTTCCAGGTCGGCCCTCAGTTTGCTGTATAAATTCGAACATTTGTGACCGCGTTCTATCATCCAGCTCGGCGCTCAGTTTGCTATATATATTCGAACACCGATGGCCGTGCTCGGTCTTCCATATCGGCGTTCAGTTTGCTATATAAATTCTTATACCGATGGCCGAGCTCGGTATTCCAGGTCAGCGTTCAGTTTGCTATACAAATTGAAGTACCGATGGCCGAGCCCGGTATTCCAGGTCAGCGTTCAGTTTGCTATATACATTCGAACAACGGTTGCCGATGACCGATCCATGAATTCTTTTGGCATGAATCCGCCAAATAAATGTTTTGCTTAATTCAAATTTACGCTTTATAGGGCATAGTTTGTCCTCTCCGTTGGTTTTTATGATCGAGTAAAATAAAAATGTACGGCCACGCCATTTTTCGATTCGAAATTCAATCGTGGGCAGAATGATACCCTAATATGATGTTATTGACATTATACTGTGTCTGCGTTCAAATAAATATATCATTCGATTACCGGTGGCCGAGTTCTGTCTTTCAGGTCGGCGCTCATTTTGCTGTATAAATTGAATACCGGTTTCCGATGACCGATCCAAGAGTTCTTTCAGAAATCCGCCAAATAATCGAGTCCCGGCAATAAATTCCCATATTCATGCAATAACCTGTTAAAGCTTGATTTTGATATCATCTATTTAAAAGTGTTTTTATTTTGTTATGTTTTTTAAAACTTCGACCATTTAGATAATCTATAACTATTGTTAAATGTTTTGCTTAATTTAAATTCACGCTTAATTGCGCATAGTTTGTCCTCTCCGGTGGTTTTTATGATCGAGGAAAATAAAAATGTACAGCCACGCCATTTAGTTTCGATTCGAAATTCAATCGTGGGCAGAATGATACCCTAATATGATGCTATTGACATTATACTGGGAACTACATTTAGAATAAAGAGTATGATTAAAAGTATGTAAAAAGAAGAAGAAGAAGAAGAAGAAGAAGAAGAAGAAGAAGAAGAAGAAGAAGAAGAAGAAGAAGAAGAAGAAGAAGAAGAAGAAGAAGAAGAAGAAGAAGAAGAAGAAGAAGAAGAAGAAGAAGAAGAAGAAGAAGGAGAAGAAGAAGTAGAAGAAGAACAACAAGAAGAAGGACAAGAAGTAGAAGAAGAAGAACAAGAACAACAACAACAACAAGAATAAGAACAACAACAAGAAAAAAGAAGACGAATAAGAAGAAGAAGAAGAAGAAGAAGAAGAAGAAGAAGAAGAACAACAACAACAAGAAGAAGAAGAACAAGAACAAGGAGAAGGAGAAGAAGAACAAGAACAAGAAGAAGAGGAAAAAGAAAAAGAAGAAGAAGAAGAATGTACAACTTACCACAGGCCATTCCGTTTTCACACCGTAGACGGACCCAGGTTTGACAAGAATCTGTGGCGTTGTGTTTTCGCCATCTCTAATAATGTAGCACATTTTAGTGGACCGTCTGTAGTTGACATAATCACATTCCGCCATGGTTTCACATTGTTTCATGCATTTGTTATAACTAATCCCATTAAATGTTGTAAAAATGTGAGTTCCGTCCCTATCATAGCCGGCTCTGATCTCTTTCCCAAAATGTATAGATCTGCCCGGGTTTGTTATATCTTGTCCGTAAACATTTGTACTCAAACTAATTGTCTCTAAAATAGAAATTACTTTCAAAACAATTAGCAAATTGTTGAAAGTATATCGAAATACACCCATGACTGACGTATCTCTGATTGATTGATTTTCCATCGATACAGCGGAATTATATCCATGCTCTGCGCCACTATAAAAGCGACATTGTTTCGTATACTTCATAAATCCACCTGAGAACGTATCTGGTCGGATCGATATATTATCAACTTCCGAAACGTATGATAGACATGATGCTTCTAGTTGACTTAATATACATCGCACGAAATCCGACCTTCGCGAGTCAGAGATCAACTAAGATCCGAATCAGCCTGCACATTAACACTGTTCTAATGTGAGCCCGTGCAATTTAAAAAGAACAGAGTAGGCTTTTTTTAACAGTATAGATCCGAATCTAGCCGTTCGAACATCACAACCGTGTTAAAGGGGCATGTCAAATTGTTTATATTCAGAAAAGACTGAGCAGGCGCGCCTACTTGTATCTTTTTCTCATGCACTGGTTTATTTAGTCACGCATGCGTCCTAGAAGCTCATAGAGACCTTCCATGGATAAAACACTTTGAAAAAAACAAACAGAGGTGCTATGTGTGATTTTTAGATTTGTCAAACTGTTTTGCTGAAGAGGCGTCAGAACGCGTTTGTATGTGGGAAAGGGTTAACTTTTGTTTTCAGATAAATTCAATTATAATAGTTTCATTTAGTAGATATTGTTTTCATATTGGTACACACATTACATCAAAGTCGTCTGCTGCTAACGTATTGTTTTTGCGAAAGGGTAAACCTTTTCCCTCTGTCTCTGTACATGATCAAGTTAACGCTATCAAACGGGCCTTTAGAAGCTAAACAGCTTATGTTTTAATCAGAACAATTGGTCTTTATAATTACATTACATTACATTAACCTAACACTTACATTACAATTACATGATAATTACACTACAATAACATTACAATTACATTACATAGCATTACGACTGATGCATCTGCGTCAGGATGAATAATGCCGGTAGTGCTGATAAACGAACCAAGAAAATCCGTTATATAAATCAGCAAAAAAACGATCAAACCAACATTATGGACTCTGCGTAAAGTATCAGACCGGATCAGCTTAAGCAAGAGCAACTACTTGAATGATGGAATAAAGGTTATAGATTAATCTCAATACAAAATACTTATTCATTATTCAGAAAGGTAATGACAATGATATCATTCGATGCCGTATTTAAAATGTTTAAGACAAAGAACATCCCATGGGAATTGAAAATAATTGATTTTTGAAATTGAAATGAAATGCACAATGTTGAAACCGAAATTATTGTGCCATATGTGCTCGTTTTCAAAAATGTCTTCTATCTGTAAAGTGGGATTTGTTTGTGTTTCTTGGGTTGGTTTTTATCTTGGACACGGGTTTGTTTTACTGTTATCAGCAGAATCCTCGTTAATATCATGTTTTATATGTATGATGGGCAAAACGTACCAGAACGATTACAAAAATAAATAGTAAAAAAGAAGTAATGAAACGTGAAACAACATAGTCTGGTAAACATGGAACGGAGGGTTTTTGTCCACACGTTAACCTTTTATGTGATTGCACATCTTGATCAATTACTCATGTATCCACGATGTCAGAAATCGTCTACTTCAGGGGTTTTAAAGACGTCAGTATCATAAATAAGATTGAATTAGTTTCTAGTCTTCCAGTTCCTGTGGTTCTATGTATTTACAACTCTTTTGCACTTAGTTGTGAATTTCGGTCAAACGGACCGTCAAGACTTTGATACAGATAACGGTAAAAACGGACCTTTATCACCCTTTGGTCGGACAATTGAAATGATGGATCTTTACGGATTAAAAGTTAGACAACGGAAGTGAATTACTTTCAGGACTGGTTGTCAAACAATAGAAAAACCGACCTTCAGGACTTTAGGTAAGACAAACGAACATTCCGGAATTTGGTCAGCCAACGGAAAAACGAACCTTAAGAACCGGTAAACGAACCAGGCTTTGGGCCAGCCAACTAAAAAACTGACCTTTAGGGCTTTGGATCACCCAACAACAAAACTGACCTTCAGGACTTTGGGTCAGCCAACGGAGAAACTGACCTTTAGGTCTTTGGATCAGCCAACGGAAAACGAACCTTTAGCATTTTGTGTTAGCCAACGGAAAAGCTGACCGTAAGGAGTTTGGGCCAGCCATCGGATAAACGAAACTTTGAGTCTTTGGATCAGACACTTGGAAGGACTTTGTGTCAGCCAAGGGAGAAAAAAGGCCTTCGTGACTTTGGATCAAACAACGGAATAACTGACCTCCGTGAATTTGGTTCATTCAATAGAAAACGAACCGTCAGGACTGTGAGTCAGTCAACGGAAAAACTGACCTTCGTGACACCTCGTGACTTTGAGTCAGTCAACGGAAAGACTGACCTTCGTGACTTTGGTTCATCCAATAGAAAACGAACCGTCAGGACTGTGAGTCAGTCAACGGAAAAACTGACCTTCGTGACTTTGAGTCAATCAACGAAAAGACTGACCTTCGTGACTTTGAGTCAGTCAACGGAAAAACTGACATTTAGGACTTTGGTTCAAGCAACGGAAAACGAACCTTCTGGACTTTGGGATTACCCAACGGAAAAACTGATCTTCAGGACTTTAAGTCAGACAATTTAAAAACTGATCTTCAGGACTTTAAGTCAGACAATTTAAAAACTGATCTTCAGGACTTACGGTCAGTCATCGGAAAAACGAACCTTCGGATTACCCAACGAAAAAACTGACCTTCAGGACCTTTTGTCAGCCAACGGAATACGAACCGTCATGACTTTGGGTCAGTCAAAGGAAAAAGATGTTTTTGGGAATTTGGATAACCCAACGGAAAAACTGATCTTCAGAACTTTGGGTCAGTCAAAGGAAAACGAAACTTTGGGACTTTGGATTACCCAACGGAAAAACTGATCTTCGGGACTCTGGGTCAGCCAATCTGAAAAACGAAACTTTGGGACTTTGGATCACCCAACGGAAAAACTGACCTTCATGACTTTGGGTATGCTAACGGAAAAACTGACATTCAGGACTTTGGGTCAAGCAACGGAAAACGAACCTTCGGGACTTTGGTTACCTAACGGAAAAACTGACCTTCAGGTCTTTTTGTCAGCCAACAGAATACGAACCGTCATGACTTTGGATCACGGAAAACGAACCGTCAGGACTTTGAATTGAATATAATTGAAATAATCATGGTTCAATGTGCTCATTTCTCCTTTTACCATACTTTTGTTGTGTTTGTGGGTTTAAAAACGCCTGCCATAGACGTGTCAAAAGGAATCGGCATGTGTGATTTGTTTGTTTGGAGTTTAACGCCGCTTTCAACAGCTTTGGTCATATCACGGCGGTCAGTGCACCTACCCATGTTTTCCTGGCTTTCCTACACCAGTACTTACACAACATTCTTTCGAAGCCACTGACTACTTTCTCACATAGATCAGATAGGTGAGAGGCGATGGAAAAATCGCCCGAAAGAATGTCGCCGCAACCGGGTATCGAACCCGTGACCTCCAGATCACGAGTCAGATACGCTACCAATTGAGCTACCCGGCCGGGCTTCGGCATGTGTGAACGGATAAAGATTGCTCGAAATCAGGGTAAATAACAATAGAACGCCCAGTCAAATGCACATGAGCTATTAGCATTATACAATATTCAGGCAAACATTTGTCGTTATTGATTCATGATTGAATTATTTATTATTGATTGTCGTTAGTGGTTCATGTTATATGTATTTAATATGATAATAATGAGAATTTCAAAAGGAAGAAATAATAGTCTGTGTAGTCTGAACTGGAGCTAAACTGTTCGCTAATGTTATACCTACAAGAGTATACAAGGTATTTCTGACACACGAGATGGACTTGGATCAGATAGTAGTAGCAAGATAAGAGTTAAAACGCTTCGGTATAACCGGGTCGGGTTCGCACTTGTAAACGATTTCCAGGTCATTAACCCTTTCCCTCATACAACAATTCTACAGCAGACGACTTTTAACGTATTTCGTCAAAAATAGAAAATCTCCATAATTGAATGGATACCCTATGACAAAAAGTGGAAAACATTGTGGCAAAAGTAGAAATTGCACGTTCTGTGCAATTCCTCCTTTTGTCAATATGTTTTCAAAAAGCCGTCTGCTGCAGAGGCGTCAGAAAGCGTCTATATGAGGGAAAGGGTTAAAATAGAATCCCTCTAAATACGAGGTAAGGATTGCCTTATACTTAATACTTCATATCAAATGTTCTGTGAAAATCTATTTTTCAATTGTATTGTTTGTTACGGAGACAACACAATGCTTTAACCCTTTCACACCTATTTATTAAGCATTTTAAACAACGGATTCGAGACTGCTACTTACAAAAATGGCATATGGATAAAAACAATGCGGGAAAAGGACAACTATACAAACATTTCAAATCATTATTAAACCCAGAGCTATATTTAAATACATGTTTACCTTTCTCCTTACGCAGGATATAACTTTAGATGGTCTAACCATGACCTTATGATAGAGAGAGAGGTAGACGCCTATCGATTGCAAGAAATGACCGTTTTTGCCCTTTATGTCTTAATAAAAATATGTACATTATTGAAGATGAGTTTCACTTCTTTTACGAATGTCCTACATATGACGATTTAAGAGACATTTATTTTAACGTATCCTGGATAAACAACAAGACTCTTGACAAATGTTATGCAATATTAAATACAAATATCCAGTCTGAAGTATACAATACTGCAAAATACATTCAGAGCGCATTCAAAGAAGAAGTGAGACTCTTTCAATATCTTAACTATTTTTCCAGCTTCAAATGTCAGTGTTATAATGTATTTCATCACTCCCTGTTGTATATACTTATAAATTATGTTGTATAATGGGCCGGTGGCTTAAATTACGAAATAAAATATCTATCTATCTATCTATCACTTGCATATGCATTTTGGCGCAATAGCAGCAGACGACTTTTGAAAACATTGTGGCCAAAGGCGAAATTGCTCATTATGACCAATTTTTACTTTGGCTACAATGTTTTCAACTATTTTAACAATTAAGCTCCTTTTTATTGAGATTTTTGACACTATGATTTCAAAGTCGTCTGCTGCAGATTTGTTGTATGTGGGAAAGGGTTGTTAAACAAAACGCTTATTCAACCGCGCTATTCGAAAACCGGCAGACATTTAGCGGGTCTAAAGGGATGGATATTTAATAGTGCAGAGCTGAATATGTGCATCAATAAGTTACCGGATCAGGGGCGTATAGCAAGTCTGGCAATAGACGTACCATATACAACTAGTTCGTCTGGCATGAACCAACAATGTCGACAAGATTAGTCGCCTTCCATTATTGCGAGGGTGCATCAGCACCAGTGCATATATTGGTTCTGAAAAAACTATCACTGGTGCAATGGGCTTGCGCATGCGCCGTGCTAATCGTCTTGATCGCGCATGCGCCGTATTTTACCGGCAGCTTTCGGATATTTCCTTAGCAGTTCGTCACTAGACTGCTTCTCGTTCGAGTTTGCAATAGAATATTAAGATTAGTGAACCATTCTATTTATATGCGAGTAGTTTTTTTATAATTAAATTGCAAAATTTCTAGTTTTTTAATAACACCCACCGCTGCCACCATTTGTAACGTGTACCGGCGTTAAGCCATCAGGGGTCACCCATCCAGGCACTAACCGCAATGAACGCTGCTAAACTTTACACAGTCAACCACTCTACCAACGTCGCTATAAACGCCGGCTGTAGAAGTGATATTTATACATATACCTATACCTCGTTCGCGTTACATTAGGAAAATGGGAATATTTTCATAAATGCGAAGTTATTGTGCTAAATTTTGCGATTTTAAGAATATATTTAGGTTACAATACACCAACAAAAATCCTTTTTTGTTTCCATGTAAATCGACCAGTTTCAGTCCTCAATTGTCACACTTTCTAAGCGTTTCGCATGTAGAACACCATACATCATTGAAAAGAGTTACCTACTAGCTTTAAAATAATCCAGAAAATGTGGGGTCATGCATTATGCAAGAAAGAACTCACCAGGCGAAAATGGTTACCATCATTTTGGACAAAACCGTCAAACAAGGTCAAATTCTAAAAGTGATCAAATCAATAATTTCCAGTGCATCCTATAGCCCTGTGCAATAACCCCTTGTATCTCCCTTGAAATATTATCTCCCTTTGATGCTCTTTAGAGGTTTACTCAAAAATCTTCTGGAGAGCAACGTAAAATTGATAATTTATTAAACTCAAAGTCATATATTCAATACATTCTGGTGATGGTATACACTCATTTCTATTCAAACAAAGGTTTTTAAGGGACTATAGTGAGCGGATGTATTTAGCGTAATTTGACCTTAAGGAGAAAAAAAGGACGCGAATGCGCAGACAAGTGTTTACAATAATTTTGGGAGATCGAGGTCAACACGTTATGAAAAGGTATTTTTGTTTTCGTTTTACGTATTTAACTAAAAAACTAATGTTATCATATATTTAAAAGCGGGCTTCGTGTTTTTCGAATTAACAGTATTTCTTAAGCCATACAATGCTGTTTCCCGCGCCAATTGCTGCATCTTGCAACAACTCTTGTATGTTACATAGTATATAGAAAATTATGAACTATACAATGTTGTTCAACACTTCAGCGGACTAATACAGCATGATGCGTAGCATCAACGCATAAGTAATGAAGCGGGCTACCTTCAGAGGTTGAAAGGCTAACCGTTTGGTCCTCATACAAGTTCTCTATATATCCCTTTGCTGGCTACACCACTGCTAAGGGCGCCGCAATTATTGGTGTATGCCGGACCATGTAATGTAATAGTAGGGGTAGGTAACTCAAGACTAGGGCATATCTTCCTATCAGCTGTGTAGACCTCGGTCTACACTTTCTCTCGGAAAAACTGACTGAACAAAAAGCGTTCAGTATATTCCCCCAGAAGATCCCATAGAACATGATTTGAGCCGGTGCACGAGAAAGGGTACACATTGGCTATTGTGGACAGTGTATTTTCAGAGAAGCCCATGAGCTCTGTCTTATCAGAATCTACAAAAAGTAAACAGAAAAGTAACAAGAAGTTGACGGACACTTCGAAAAAGGTCGTGTTAATAAGAAGTTGACAGACGCTTAAAACCACATTGTATTTATACGAAGTTGACAAAACCTTTGTACAATCTTGTTCAAATAAGAAACAGACAGATACGTTGGCAGACGCTTCTAACACTTTTGTGTTAATAGGAAGTTGACAGACGCTTCTAACAACAGTGTATGTATACGAAGTTAACAGAACCTTTGTACAATCTTGTGTTAATAAGAAGTTGACAGAACCTTTGTACAATCTTGTGTTAATAAGAAACAGACAGATACGCTGGCAGACGCTTCTAACAATATTGTGTTATTAAGAAAGTAATAGACGGTTCTAACAATATTGTATTTATAAGAAGTTGACAGAAGCTTCGAACAATCTTGTGTTAACAAGAAGTTGAGAAAAGCTTCGAATAATCTTGAGTTAATCAGAAGTTGACAAAAGCTTCGAACAGTCGTGTGTAATCAAGAAATTGACAGACGCTTCTAACAATATTGTATTAATCAGAAATAGACAGAAGCTTCGAACAATCTTGTGTTAATATGAATTTGACAGACGCTTCGAACAATCGTGTGTTAATAAGAAATTGACAGACGCTTCGAACAATCGTGTGTTAATAAGAAGTTAACGGACGCTTCGAACACTCGTGTGTTAATAAGAAGTTACCGGACGCTTCGAACAATCGTGTGTTAATAAGAAGTTGGCAGGCGCTTTTAACAATCGTGTGTTAATAGGAAGTTGGCAGAAGTTTTGAACACACGTGTGTTAATAAAATGTTGGCAAACGCTTTGAATAATCTTGTGTTAATATGAAGTTGACAGACGCTTCTAACAATACTGTGTTATGAAGAAATTGACGGACGCTTCTAACAATGTCGTGTTAATTAGAAGTTGACAGACGCTTCTAACAACATTGTGTTAATAAGAAGTTACTATATTGTGTTTATATGAAGATGTAAGACGCTTCTAACAATCTTGTGTTTATAAGAATTTGTAAGACGCTTCCTATATTGTGTTAATAAGAAGTTGACAGACGCTTCCTACACTGTTGTGTTGATATTAAGAAGTTGACAGACGCTTCCTACACTGTTGTGTTAATAAGAAGTTGACAGGCGCTTCTAACAATCTTGTATTTATATGAAGATGTAAGACGCTTCTAACAATCTTGTGTTTATAAGAATTTGTAAGACGCTTCCTATATTGTGCTAATAAGAAGTTGACAGACGCTTCCTACACTGTTGTGTTAATATTAAGAAGTTGACAGACGCTTCTAAAAACATTGTGTTAATAAGAAGTTGACAGGCGCTTCTAACAATCTTGTATTTATATGAAGTTGTAAGACGCTTCTAACAATCTTGTGTTTATAAGAATTTGTAAGACGCTTCCTATATTGTGTTTATAAGAAGTTGACAGACGCTTCCTACACTTTTGTGTTAATATTAAGAAGTTGACAGACGCTCTAACAATCTTGTGTTAATAAGAAGTTGACAAATGCTTCTAACAATCTTGAGTTAATAAGAAGTTGACAGACGCTTCCTACAATATTGTGTTAATGAGAATTTGTAAGACGCTTCTAACAGTATTGTGTTAATAAGAAGTTGACAGACGCTTCCTACAATATTGTGTCAATAAAAGTTGACAGACACTTCTAACAATATTGTGTTAATAAGAAGTTGACAGACGCTTCTAATAATGTTGTGTTAATAAGAAGTTGACAGACGTTTCCTACAATGTTGTGTTAATTAGAAGTTGACAGACGCTTCCTACAATATTGTGTTAATAAGAAATTGACAGAAGCTTCTAACAATGTTGTGTTAACTAGAAGTTGACAGACACTTCTTACAATATTGTGTTAATAAGAAGTTGTAAGACGCTTCCTACAATATTGTGTAAATAAAAAAATTACAGAAGCTTCTAACAATGTTGTGTTAATAAGAAGTTGGCAGACGCTTCGAACAATCTTGTGTTTATAAGAAGTTGACAGACACTTCTAACAATATTGTGTTAATTAAAAGAATGCAGACACTTCCTACAATATTGTGTTTATAAAAAGTTGACAGACGCTTCTAACAATGTTGTGTTTATAAGAAGTTGTAAGATGTTTCCTACAATATTGTGTTAATAAAAAGTTGACAGACGCTCTAACACTCTTGTGTTAATAAGAAGTTGTAAGAGGCTTCCTATACTATTGTGTAAAAAGGAATTGACAGAAGATTCTAACAATATTGTGTTAATATGAAGTTGACAGAAGCTTCTAACAATCTTGTGTTAATAAGAAGTTGACAGACACTTCTTACAAACTTTGTAGTAATAAGAAGTTGACAGAAGCTTCTATCAATCTTGTGTTTATAAGAAATTGACAGAAGCTCCTAACAGTATTGTGTTAATAAGAAGTTGACAGACACTTCTAACAATCTTATGTTAATAAGAAGTTGACAGACACTTCTTACAAACTTTGTAGTAATAAGAAGTTGACAGAAGCTTCTAATAGTATTGTGTTAATAAGAAGTTGACAGAAGCTTCTATCAATCTTGTGTTTATAAGAAGTTGAAAGAAGCTTCTAACAGTATTGTGTTAATAAGAAGTTGACAGACACTTCTAACAAACTTTGTAATAATTAGAAGTTGACAGAAGCTTCTATCAATCTTGTGTTTATAAGAAATTGACAGAAGCTCCTAACAGTATTGTGTTAATAAGAAGTTGACAGACACTTCTAACAAACTTTGTAGTAATAAGAAGTTGACAGAAGCTTCTAACAGTATTGTGTTAATAAGAAGTTGACAGAAGCTTCTAACAATATTGTATTAATAAGAAGTTGATAGACGCTTCGAACAATCTCGTCGTAATAATAAGTTGACAGACGCTTCAAACAGTCTTGTGTTATTAAGAAGTTGACAGAAGCTTCTAACAATGTTGTGTTAATAAGAAGTTGACAGACCATTCTAACGTTCTTTTCTTTATATAACGGTGACAGACCCATCTAACAATCTTGTTTGAATAAGAAGTTGGCGGACCATTCTAACAATCTTGTGTGGTAATAAGAAGTTGACAGACGCTTCTAACAATCTTGTGTTAATAAGAAGTTGACAGACGCTTCTAACAATATTGTGTTAATAAGAAATTAACAGACGCTTCTAACAATCTTGTGTTAATAAGAAGTTGTAAGACGCTTCCTGCAATATTGTGTTTATAAGAAGATGACGGACCCTTCTAACAATCTTGTGTTAATAAGAAGTTGTAAGATGCTTCCTGCAATATTGTGTTTATAAGAAGATGACGGACCCTTCTAACAATCTTGTGTTAATAAAAAGTTGTAAGACGCTTTTTACATTCTCGTGTTAATTAAAAACTGACAGATATTTCGAACAATCTTGTGCTAATGAGAAGTTGACAGAAGCTTCTAACAATTTTGTGTTAATAAGAAGTTGACAGACCATTCTAACGTTCTTGTTTTTATATAAAGGTGACAGACCCTTCTAACAATCTTGTTTGAATCTTGAAGAAGTTGGCGGACCATTCTAACAATCTTGTGTTAATAAGAAGTTGACAGACGCTTCTAACAATATTGTGTTAATAAGAAGTTGACAGACGCTTCTAACAATCTTGTGTTAACAAGAAGTTGACAGACGCTTCTAACGATATTGTGTTAATAAGAAGTTTACAGACGCTTCTAACAATCTTGTGTTAATAAGAAGTTGACAGACGCTTCTAACAATCTTGTGTTAATAAGAAGTTGACAGACGCTTCTAACAATCTTGTGTTAATAAGAAGTTGACAGACGCTTCTAACGATTTTGTGTTAATAAGAAGTTGACGGACCCTTCTAACAATATTGTGTTAATAAGAAGTTGTAAGACGCTTCCTGCAATATTGTGTGTATAAGAAGATGACGGACCCTTCTAACAATCTTGTGTTAATAAGAAGTTGTAATACGCTTCCTGCAATCTTCTGTTTATAAGAAGATGACGGACCCTTCTAACAATCTTGTTTGAATAAGAAGTTGGCGGACCATTCTAACAATCTTGTGTTAATGAGAAGTTGACAGAAGCTTCTTACAATGTTGTGTTAATAAGAAGTTGTAAGACGCTTCCTGCAATCTTGTGTTTATAATAAGATGACGGACCCTTCTAACAATCTTGTGTTTATAAGAAATTGATAGACGCTTTTTACATTCTCGTGTTAATTAAAAACTGACAGAAGCTTCTAACGATGTTGTGTTTATAAGAAGTTGACAGAAGCTTCTAACAATATTGTGTAAGTAATACGTAAACAGTGTATATCTTGATCAGACCTATCTCGGTCTACATTATTCACAGAAGCGAATCTGTTCTCATGTACAATCTCACATAATTAAATGAAGCTTCGTCTCTGTGGACATGTCTACTAGATAGAACTATATGTTGGTTTCAGTGTTGACTGCAGAGCAGGCATCATTTCACCATCAATCACATAATTGACACGTTGTGAAGCATCGTGTTCAGCACATTAACCCCTTTTACCACTTTACCTCTTACTGTTAGCAAAATTTGATTGTATACACAAAACCATATACCAGTCCATTAAAGCCTTTACCCACATACAACAAATCTATAGCAAAATGTGATTGTATACACAAAACCATATACCAGTCCATTAAAGCCTTAATCCACATACAACAAATCTATAGCAAAATGTGATTGTATACACAAAACCATATACCAGTCCATTAAAGCCTTTACCCACATACAACAAATCTATAGCAAAATGTGATTGTATACACAAAACCATATACCAGTCCATTAAAGCCTTTACCCACATACAGCAAATATATAGCAAAATGTGATTGTATACACAAAACCATATACCAGTCCATTAAAGCCTTAACCCACATACAACAAATCTATAGCAAAATGTGATTGTATACACAAAACCATATACCAGTCCATTAAAGCCTTTACCCACATACAACAAATCTATAGCAAAATGTGATTGTATACACAAAACCATATATCAGTCCATTAAAGCCTTTACCCACATACAACAAATCTATAGCAAAATGTGATTGTATACACAAAACCATATACCAGTCCATTAAAGCCTTTACCCACATACAACAAATCTATAGCAAAATGTGATTGTATACACAAAACCATACACCAGTCCATTAAAGCCTTTACCCACATACAACAAATCTATAGCAAAAATTTGAGTGTATACACAAAACCATATACCAGTCCATTAAAGCCTTTACCCATATACAACAAATCTGTAGCAAACATCTAGGCAAATACATAGAACATATATCTATAAATGAATGTTGAATTATTAAAAAAGGTTTTAAATCATTATTGCAAGACAAGAAATTGCTCTATTCGTCACAATGTCTGATACAGATTGGCAATGGCTCAGGGTTGCGGTAATGGCATAGCGACTGTTTAAATTGGTGTAAACCTAATAAACAAGCATACTCCAGATGGCTGGTTTTAGCAAGGTGTGGCTCAAATTTATTTCTGATGTAAATATTATGATGTCAAATTGAGAGCTAGTTTTAAAACTATTAACAACGCATTAAGATCGATACTCACCCATTATGAATTATGAATTACCAATTAATCATCCCTGTGACGGCCCCGCACGACAACAACAGTATTGATGTGTGATTGGGCCGCATCCGGCGATTTAGGGCCTTCATGACTTTCCTGTTAGGCATACTTTTAAGGTATAGTATATAGACGTCGTTAAATTAGTGGGGCTACTGGGTGTTTGGTTTTTTTTTTGGGGGGGGGGGGTTTTGTGGGGGGAGGGGTAATAATATATAAATTGCAACTAGGACTATATTGCATACATACGAACATTGAATTGAGGCAGGGGAGAAGAAGAAGAGATAACCAAAATAAATAAACGAGATAGTGAAGCGGTAATTGCCGAGTGTTCCGATCGTATAGAATATTTTATCGTGTAAGGTCAATTCAAGATTACCTTTTATGCGGTGTCGTCAGTTTCAATATACGTACAGTGAAGTATTTTGGTCCGATTTCAATGAAATTGATCTCGGCGTTTTCCAAACTTGAGATCTTAAAGAAACGAGTGGAGTTCGATCCATGTCAAATGCATTTACGAAAACGGGCCAATGATAATGGAACTTCTTCGTGTAACGCGGATAAGCTTTTAATAATTTAAACAGTAGGCCTACAATGCTAACTGAAACTGAACACGCATATTATTAGTCGCCGGTAAAAGCAGGCGGCTCTATTTCTATTTATTTATTTTATTTCACATGGGAGGACACATTGTTACTAAAATAAATTAAATGGATATGCATCGAAAATAATACGATTGTTTAAAAACATCAAGTTATTATTCCATTTGAAAAGAGATTCAGGTTTCCAAAGTTTTAAATGTTTGTAAATGTAAACATTATCACGAGCTCAACATTATAAACAAAAGGTATCGATATCTTTATATCACGAAGCGTTACACATGCAAATCATGGTGCAAACAAAATTAAAGAACAATACAAAACAACCAAATTTTTAATGTGATTCGTTGGTTGATTTGTTTGAATGCGCCTGAATTTAGCCCGTTTGATTGATTGATTAACGCCGTTTTCAACAATTTGTCAGTCATATCACGGCGGCCCGTTCACCTACTCATGTGTTTCCTAGCTTTCTCACACCAGTACTCCACACAAAGTACTTTCCAAGCAACTGGCTGCTTTTCCACATTGACTGTAAGCCGATTGGTGAAAGACGAATGACGCTTGTCACAGTGTCTTTTGTCAAACGTCGGAAAGAATGTTTGTCGAGCTGAAATTCGAACTCACAACCCCTGGATTGACAGCCAGCGTCGCTACCGACTGAGCTACCGGAAAAACCGGAGTAGTTGGCTTTTCAGACCAACTGGAAGATTCGGTTCGGACAATTTTGAACTTATGTCAATGGCAAGCGCCCAACAATCTCTTCGAGTTTCAATTGGTGCCGTTCCAAAGAAAACTCAGCCGAAAGTGAATTTCCCGAAGAATATCCGCCATTACCTGCTGTTCCGTCTGGCCAAAACAGCCCGAGTAGCCGGAACGCTGGCTAACACGTGTTTACTTACAAAACAGCCCGAGTAGCCGGAACGCTGGCTAACACGCGTTTACTTACAAAACAGCCCGAGTAGCAGGAACGCTGGCTTAAACGCGTTTTCTTACAAAACAGCCCGAGTAGCCGGAACGCTGGCTAACACGCGTTTTCTTACAAAACAGCTCGAGTAGCCGGAACGCTGGCTAACACGCGTTTTCTTACAAAACAGCCCGAGTAGCCGGAACGCTGGCTAACACGCGTTTTCTTACAAAACAGCCCGAGTAGCCGGAACGCTGGCTAACCCGCGTTTTCTTATAGAACTGATCATGTGCTGATTGGCATTCAACTGCTTAACTGCTTTACCAAAATACAGTTGCTTTCTGACGTCTTTTAAAACATTGTGACAAAATGGAAAATTGTGCCACAATGTTTCAACTCTATTCAATACTGATACTTTCATTTAACCCTTTCCCTCATATATACGCTTTCTGACGCCTCTGCAGCAGACAGCTTTTTGAAAACATAGTGACAAAAGAAGAAATTGCACAGAACGTGCAATTTCTCCTTTTTCCACAATGTTTTCCACTTTTTGTCATAGGTTATCCATTCAATTATGGAGATTTTCTATGTTTTGACAAAATACGTTCAAAGTCGTCTGCTGCAGAATTGTCGTATGAGGGAAAAGGTTAAAGAACATATCAGAAGCCCCAATCACACGTTTGTATAGAATGAGGTCGTTCTGTGTTGATAAGACAATCATGACTACGCTCATGAAACGCGGTGTGCGAAAAGTAACATTCGAATATCTTTAACCCAATGACCTTCACGAACAGACTTCAAACTTGCCCCAGAATTTAAACCTTTCCAAATCACAGACGCATTTATACGCACCTGCAGCAGACGACATTTTGAAAACAAGGTGCTAAAAAGAGGAATTGCTTTTAATGAGCAATGTCTCCATTTAGCATTATGTGTTCAACTCTATTCCTTTTTCATTTATGAGAGATTTAACATATTATTACATAGAAGTATCAAACTCGTGTTGTTGTATATTGGAAATTGTTAACCCTTTCCACCAAACAACAATTCTGCAGCAGACTACTTTGAACGTATTTTGTTAAAAATAGGAAAATCTCTATAATTGAAAGGATAACCTAAAAGTGGAAAACATTGTGGCAAAAGGAGAAATTGCTCGCATTGAGCAATTTCTTCTTTTGTCACTATGTTTTCAAAAAGCCGTCTGCTGCAAAGGCGTCAGAAAGCTTCTATATGAGAGAAAGTGTTAAGCGGTCGTTATGGTTTACTATTTTGGACTCCCACTGTTGGATACCTGTACGACTAGATGGTGATCTATGAACATAAAACATAGATTGCTAATCTTTATCCTCACCGGTCTTAAAGTTCGAAACGTCGAGTGTCCTGTTGCGTTTCCTATAGTGACATATTAATACGAACTTTCAATTATGTTGTGTACAAAAAAAATATACACTTTATAAGAGTACATACGATAATTGTTCTGCGAAAACCAACCGTAAGGCATTTCAGTGCGACCGATGTAGATCCGTGCAGTCTGATCAGTTCGTCAATTAGTTCAAGGAAATTGTGAAATAAAGCAGTTTCCATTTGGATCGCATTTTAAAACATTGATGCACGGAGTTGGCTTAACCCATTATTTCACACAGACGACATTTGACGCCCGCTGTTGCAGACGATTTTTGAAAAACATTACAATAAAAGGTGAAATTGCTCAAAACGAGCAATTTCACCTTTTATTGCAATATTTTCAACTCTTATCAATATAAATCTTTCAGTTTTCTAGATTAGTGAAATTGTTCGTCTGATGATTGTCAAGCAGACGACCTATGAAAAGTCATGTGAGGTAATAGGTAAACAATGTGTAATAATGATGGTAATGTGGGTTTTCTGCACCGTTCATACTATATTTTAACCCTAAAACATTGCTGTTAATACACCTTTTATATGTTTTTAAAATATGGCAGACCTTTCTGATAGTTCACAGGTTTATTTCCTAGGAATGGTGCTTTGGCAATATAATTATAAACAAATGGTATCGACCATCGAGCCATGCCTGTTTATAAGTTTGTGTTATTGAAGAAGCGGGTCGAAAACGCAGAGATGACATTATGAACATGAAAGAAGCGTATCGAAAAAAGCAGATATGTAATTACATTAACGAATCGGATCGAAATACGCAATGGAGACTCGGATCAGCGACACAATGGAGACTCGGATCAGCGACATAAAGTGTTACCATGTTATTCGGTTTCATAGGGACCTCCATGGATCTTATTCCTTCAGATTGTTATTTATAAATCTTACTCCTTTTAAAACTCTTTCGCTGATGCAGACGACATTTGACGCCCCTCTTGGAGACGAATAGTTAAATCATTGCAGAAAAGTGAAAGACTGCTGTAAACGAGCAATCACATACTTGTCTGCAATGTTTTCAATTCTGTATTAAAATGGAATTTCTTCAAGAGTACTGTAGACGTCGTGTAAGCTAACCCGGGACATTAATTACGTGGAAATCGAGTCGGAAAAAACTGATACGGTTGTTGCATATTGTTTCACGGACTATGGGAGGCCGTTTTAAATATTCATGAACTTGTTTATGACAAAAACGAATTCAATAGGCCACATAGTCCATGAGAAAAAGAAGATACTCAAATAAACATTACAAATGTCATAGCATGTGGTGCATGTGAGGAGCTTATGCTATTATTTTATAAACATTTACACTTTAATTTATAATTTAAATAAAGTCTACAGTTGTAGTGTTTTCCATCTTGGGTGTTTCGAAAAACATTTCTATCTTTGTTTTTAGTTTTAACTACGTGTGCGAAACAAGTGATTACCTTTTATCAATCACGCGTGATGTCTGCTTCCACCAGATCTTAAAGGTGTTTACCTTATATCAATCACGCGTGATGTCTGCTTCCTCCAGAACTTAAAGGTGTATACCTTATTTCACTCACGCGTGATGTCTGCTTCCTCCAGATCTTAAAGGTGTTTACCTTATATCAATCACGCGTGATGTCTGCTTCCACCAGATATTAAAGGTGTTTACCTTATATCAATCACGCGTGATGTCTGCTTCCTCCAGATCTTAAAGGTGTATACCTTATTTCACTCACGCGTGATGTCTGCTTCCTCCAGATCTTAAAGGTGATTACCTTATATCAATCACGCGTGATGTCTGCTTCCTCCAGATCTTAAAGGTGTTTACCTTATATCAATCACGCGTGATGTCTGCTTCCACCAGATCTTAAAGGTGTTTACCTTATATCAATCACGCGTGCTGTCTGCTTCCTCCAGATCTTAAAGGTGTTTACCTTATTTCAATCACGCGTGATGTCTGCTTCCTCCAGATCTTAAAGGTGTTTACCTTATATCAATCAAGCGTGATGTCTGCTTCCACCAGATCTTAAAGGTGTTTACCTTATATCACTCACGCGTGATGTCTGCTTCCTCCAGATCTTAAAGGTGTATACCTTATTTCACTCACGCGTGATGTCTGCTTCCTCCAGATCTTAAAGGTGTTTACCTTATATCAATCACGCGTGATGTCTGCTTCCACCAGATCTTAAAGGTGTTTACCTTATATCAATCACGCGTGCTAAAGGTGTTTACCTTATATCAATCACGCGTGCTAAAGGTGTTTACCTTATATCAATCACGCGTGCTAAAGGTGTTTACCTTATATCAATCACGCGTGCTAAAGGTGTTTACCTTATATCAATCACGCGTGCTAAAGGTGTTTACCTTATATCAATCACGCGTGCTAAAGGTGTTTACCTTATATCAATCACGCGTGCTAAAGGTGTTTACCTTATATCAATCAAGCGTGCTAAAGGTGTTTACCTTATATCAATCACGCGTGCTAAAGGTGTTTACCTTATATCAATCACGCGTGCTAAAGGTGTTTACCTTATATCAATCACGCGTGCTAAAGGTGTTTACCTTATATCAATCACGCGTGCTAAAGGTGTTTACCTTATATCAATCACGCGTAATGTCTGCGTCCTCCAGATATTAAAGGTGCTGAACTCTAGAAAACAAAGTTTGCTTGAAATGTTCGAATCGTAATTCTGGGAGTAAACATTTCACTTTCCAAAACCATAAACATCTAATTTGTATGGAATATCCTAAAGGTAAAAATATCACGTCAGGTAAAACGTTTTAATTTATTACAGTGAACGCGCGACAACTAGAAGTCGAAAGTGATCTATAAACTACTTTTGTTTGAATTTATTAAAGTGAATGTGCGGCAACTAGAAGTCGAAAGTGAACCATGAATGACTTTGGTTTGATTTTATTAAAGTGAACGCGTGAGAACTTGAAGTCGAAAGTAATCCATAAACTACTTTGGTTTGATTTTATTAAAGTGAACGCGCGACAACTAGAAGTCGAAAGTTATCCATAAACTACTGAAAGTTATTAAAGTGAACGCGCGACACCTAGAAGTCGAAAGTTATCCATAAACTACTGGAAGTTATTAAAGTGAACGCGCGACAACTAGAAGTCGAAAGTTATCCATAAACTACTGAAAGTTATTAAAGTGAACGCGCGACAACTAGAAGTCGAAAGTGATCTCTAAACTACTTTGGTTTGAATTTATTAAAATGAACGCGCGACAACTCGAAGTCGAAAGTGATCTATAAACTATTTTAATTTAATTTAATTTGAATTTAATTTAAACTTATTTTTTTTACATCGATTGCGAAACAAGCCTTTGGCTTATATTAATCAGGCTCGATGTCTGCTTCCTGGAGACTTAACTAGTACTCGCTCCGTTTGTGTGGAAAAATTCCAAAGTCAGGACCCGCTCATCACGGAACTCGAACCAGGGACCTTTGATACGAGAGCCCGACGCTCTACCTCTGCACCACTGTCTTCCACTTTGAGTTATCGACGTATTTATACGATCCCTCAATCAATCTTAATTCATATGAGTATTTTCAACTTCAATTTTGATTTATACTTTATTATTTTAGTTTTAAAAACAGCACAGTGAAAAAATCATATGAAGAACACAACGCAACAGCAGTTTGTATTGCTCTGCTTAGCAATCAGAAATGCTGGTTGGCTGTTTTCAAACCTATACGTCCAAGGTACTGGTTTTAATTTTAACGATATATCGAATTAGCACGAGTACAATGTAGTTAAATACGGACAATTATAGAGGCGTTCCACGAGAAAACCAACATTGTGGACAATCCGGGCAGACACGTTTCGCCTCCTGTAGATTTTTCTGTTAAAGGACTCATTACTCAATTTTTCTATCCCTCTGAGACGGTATGTGTCGGCCCGGATTAGTCGATACATTACGCAGAGTTAATAGTTTTCTCATGGAACGACTCATTTGTCTTATCATCATTGGTTTTTGAAAATTTACTTTAAAACATATCAACCTTTTTTCTGATACGGGCAATATTCATTCTAGTATTATATGGCAGACAACTTTTGAGATCATTGTGGGTAACAGGGAAATTACTAAATCATGCTTGGGTTTCTTTCTCACAATGCTATCAACTATTAATTAAAGTTACACTTTTCCCGAATTGTTCATAAATGTTTTAAAGCAGAAGGCAATCAAAATGTAATATTGGGAAAACGTGTAATCCTTTCCTACTGTTTGCCTATACGTGTTTCAAGTCGTCTGTTGCAGATTTATTTGTAGTAAGAAACGGTTAAATATTGTTGCAAGGCGTTGATAAATTATCAGCGGAATGTATGAATATAGATAATAATACACATATTTACGGACTGATCTTGGTTTACCCCCACGACCCCAACCTCCCCCGCCCCGCCCCCAATACCTACATGTAAAGGTGTTATGACACATTTGCAGCAGATGAGTTTTGAAAACAGTATCACAAAAAGGAGTATTTGCTTACAAAGAGTAATGTCTCATATTGTCGCACTGTCAAAGTCGCCTGCTGCAGAGTTGCTGTATGTGGGAGAGGGTTAATTGTACATAAATGTTGTGTAAAATGGCCACTGTAAAGTTGGATAATGGTTCAACTATATTTCCTACTAAACACTTTCCCACTTGTAGACGCATTATGACGCATCTGCAGAATATGATTTTTGAAAAACATTGTTACAAAACGGAGAAATTGCTCAAAACGAGCAATTACTCTTATTGCCACAATGTTTTCATCTCTATTTAATCATTTAACATCAATTTATTGAGGTTTTCCATACTTTTGCTCTGATGTTTTCAAACTCATCTGCTGCAGATTTGTTGTATGTGGGAAAGCGTTAAGTATCTAAGTACGGGTTATGACATATGAGGGGCGTTCCGCGGCATGAGTCAGGTCATGTTATTTTGGAATCCAAAACTCAAAATAGGAGAGAAAGAGTGGCCCAGGATGTTTAGCGCCAGTCTCGTGGTCAAACTTGGAATTTAAATCGTACAATTTAGTTTCCAGAGATAAATTCATCCAATTTATTTAAAATGTCAATATTATAATGAGAAGTAAGTAAGCGTTCGGTTGTGAAGTCCAACATTACACCAATGGCTGTCTTCGTCGGCAATCACGCTCATTGAAACTTGGCTGGCAGACGACGTCTTACCTAGCAAGCTCAGCTGAAATAGAAACACAATATGAGCCATCCCATGAGAAACCAGACATTGTGGACTCTACGTAAAGTATCGACCCGGATCAGCCTAAGCGTGCCGCGCAGGCGAACCCGGACAAACACTTTTCGCCTCCTGTGGATATTCTGTTTCAGGAATCACTACTCTATACCTCTTACTCCCTGAGACGGAATGTATCGGCCCGGATTCGCTTGCGCGGACAGCGCTGGCTGATCTGGGTCGATACATTACGCAGAGTCCATAATGTTGGTTTTCTCGTGGAACGACTCATATTACTTATTTTACGTACAACGTTACAGATCCACCAGATACGGGTGTTCACTGGTCGACTATATTTGAAACGTGGCATACTATACCGGGAGTAACTACTACGGGGGATCTTAGTGCGTCTACATTCCTCAGATGTATTCAAACTAGACGATTCGGAATGTTTTTATTTATCAGGTAATCGGGTTAACCATTTCCCTCAACACATCTGTATGAGACGACGTAGAAGACATCTCGCTAAAAGTGTTGAAAGTATCTCTTTATGAGAGTTTATAATCAAATAGGGTTGAAAAACATTGTGGCAAAATGAGTCAGTGCCCATTATAAGCAATGTCTCATTTTCTCACTTATTTTTTTCCAATAGTCGTTTGATGCGGAGTCGTCAGGAAACTTCTGTAAGTAGGAAAGGGTTGAAAATTGATTCAGAAAAAAAAGTTCCAAAAACAAATACCTCAAGCATCTTAAGTCCATGATCAGAGTGAACTTGACTCATCTGCGTGTCCGTCAAACTCTCCACATAACAGTCTGTATGCCTCCTGCCTACCTCTTTCAGAAGTAGATTGTGCTGAAATTTGTTTGAAAAGAAAAGATGAACATGAAGAGAGGGAGAGTTAGAGAGATAAAGAAGACGGAGACAGAGACAGACATACATTAAGGCAGACATACAGAGACGGATGAGAGACACGGAGATATAAACAAACAGAGATATATACAGACAGAGATATATACAGAGAGTTAGAGAGATAGAGAAGACGGAGACAGAGACAGACATACATTAAGGCAGACAGACAGAGACGGATGAGAGACACGGAGATATAAACAAACAGAGATATATACAGACAGAGATATATACAGAGAGTTAGAGAGATAGAGAACACGGAGACAGAGACAGACATACATTAAGGCAGACATACAGAGACGGATGAGAGACACGGAGATATAAACAAACAGAGATATATACAGACAGAGATATATACAGAGAGTTAGAGAGATAGAGAAGACGGAGACAGAGACAGACATACATTAAGGCAGACAGACAGAGACGGATGAGAGACACGGAGATATATACAGACATAGATATATAGAGAGAGTGAAAGAGATAGAGAGAAGATAAATAGATAAATAAAGACAAAACTCGGTTTTTCTTATACCAATAGTACAACCTCTCAAGCGTTAATTTATTATAACAGAAGCCTCGTGAGAGAAAGATGGAACCGATTAACCCTTTCCCTCATATAGACGCTTTCTGACGTCTATGCAGCAGACGGCTTTTTAAAAACATAGTGACAAAAGAAGAAATTGCTCAAAACGAGCAATTTCTCATTTTGCCACAATGTTTTCCACTTTAAGTTATAGGTTATCCATTCACTTTTAGAGATTTTCTAATTTTTGACAAAATCTGTTCAAAGTCGTCTGCTGCAGAATTGTCGTATGAGGGAAAGGGTTAAGAAACAGGCATAACTAGTCGAAAGGACCGTACATACCGTTATTCTGTTATAAAAGAAAAACAGCTGCTCATACTCATTGGGTTCCCTTGTCGGTTTGAGTGTTGTTGCAGCCTGAAATTTAAATAACAAATTATTTCCGTTCTCACATTCTTTTTCGGTAAATATTTCTAGCCAACAAAACTAGTAAACAATTCTTTTAATTTTTTCACTAAAAATGTTGACATCTCGAATACGTTTGGAGCACGGGAAATATATAATTATTCCTATATCAAACTTCCTGGTCTATTTTCCCAAAATGTGGTTCAGTTTTAAGCGAACATTTAACTTTATATAACCAGAAAGTTTGTACATGTGGCCTGTTCGCCAGTAAGCCTTGTTAGAAGAGAGACCAGGGTTCGATTCCCGGTCGGATAATACCAATAACTTTAAAATAAAATAAAATAGTAGTAATGGCTTCCGTCCTTTGCGCCACTGTCAAAACGACTTACGTATCGGCGTAAGGATATATAAAACCGGTAATAGTGGTAATTTACCCTGGAAACGCAGTGATAAAACAAAATACTGCTGACGCAGCGAAGAACCAGAGACATATAAACGGTAGTAGGAGCCTAATGGGCATCATTTCAAACTATGATCAGCTTTATAATTTCTTAATGTGTATCATTTCCTGGATTCAAAAACTTTTTTTTTCAGAATTTTCGATAAAAACGACATCACTCGAGAGACAAGAAACATCCTTTATTTCATTTTTTTTCTTCAACATTTTGGTAATAATTTGGTATCAAAGTAACAAGAAATATATTTGCTTTCAGAAATAATACATTATTGATCACATCACCAACAAATATAATCAAACTGTACTGAAATAGCCATATGATATTACAATTTTAACATACTGTTTTGACCGCGTAAAATTGGAACAAATTTAAAAGCAAAATCAACAAGTTCTAGAAATACTCATGACCTGTTCTTTATGAATAATTAACCTTAACCTTTTGGGAACATTATGCCAAAAAATCAAAATGTTTTACCGTCTCATTTAAAAAAAAAAGTTTGAAATTCCCAATCACCTATTTCAGCCGTGACTGCAAGTAATACAATCTTCAAAAAAGCTAATATTTATGTATAGAAATGTATTTAATTACTTTTTAATGAAAGTACAATATAAACTTCTGTAAAAAGTGTTAGCTAATGAAAACAAAGAAGAAAAAAAAAGATAAATACACTGTAAAAACGGACGTTTCGTTTTTAAACACTTAATGAAACACTTTCCTGTTACACTTAATAAACACGTTCAAAACGAAACGCGTCACATGTTCACTTTTGAAACACACACTGTTTTCGTGGGAACACTAGTGTTCCGACTTGAAACACTAGTGTTCCAACTTGAAACGTGTTCACATGTTTCAGATGAAACATGTGACGCGTTTCAAAGCGAAACACTTCTTCTGTTACACTTTTTACACACGTGAACACGTAATGTAAACACAGAAGGCGTTTCAAACTGTAACGCGTGACATGTTTCAAAACTTAAGTGTGCAGTTTAGAACACCTAAAATACTATGAAGATGAACATGTAACGTGTTTCAATTTTATTCCAGATAAACATGTCACTGTTTCAATGACAGTTTACAGTCAATTTTGGACTGATTATAAAGAAATGACAACTACAGGTTGAAGAAAACATTTATTTATCAATGATGTAAATGAATAAATTAGATATCAGACAGTCTAGCGTGTTTTTGGAGTAAAATCAACAAAACAAAGAACAATCTAACAATCAAATTTAACCGCTTTCCTCATACACAACTTTTAAAACGTCTGGGCAATATATGGAAACTCTCTATAAATTAAAGTGTAATCATCAAATAGAGTTGAAATCATTCTGGCAAAAGGAGGAATTGCTTGTTCTGACCAATTTATCATTTTGCCATAATGGTTTCAAAATTCGTCGCTGCAGATGCGTAAAAATACGTCTTCATGTAGAAAAGGGTTAACTGGGTTTAATGGTTAACTGAGTTTAATCATACCAAAAGGGCCTATACATGCGTCTTCATGTAGAAAAGGGTTAACTGAGTTTAATCATACCAAAAGGGCCTACATGGTCCTGCGGCGTAAAAACCCAATAAATAAATAAATTATTTCATGACAACATGTATACTGCTAAAAGCAGTTAAATTTTCCCAGGTATTTCCTTATAATAGATATATACAACTATGACCAATAATGAACCACTTAATGCAATAGTCATTTCCCAAAAAGACAGGGTATAACTATTTATTGAAATCATTCTGGTAACAAGGAGAAATTGCTCGTGCTGATCTTTTTTTTCTTCTTCAAAATGCGTCTACAGGTGGGAAAGCGTTATTTAATGATTGTAATTATAACATGGCAACATGTAAATCGCTGAAAGAAGTTTAATTGCCAAGGTATTTCCTTATAATAGATATACAACTATGACTCATAGAGGACTCATAGAGGACTCATAGAGGACCATTAAATGCAATATCCATTGCCAAAAAAGACATGGTCAGTAATTCCCTTTACAGAAAAACAATCAGACTGATACATACGATCACATCCAAAAATTCCATGATTGACAAGGACTAATTTTATGATTAAATATACAGTAAGGTCTGATATACATTTTAATAACAACTAATAGTTTTTGTTCTGGGTGTAAATTTCATTGCTTTATGAATAAAGATTTTCAGGACAAACAGCTATGCACTATGCAATTAGGTGTACTTAAATATTTGGCAATTTCAAACACACTTTTTGCTGCAGTTGATTTTTGAAAACATTGTGGCAAAAGAACGGCCATTTCTTCTGTATTTGTAAAGATATAAGACCTGATTAAGTACATTTTGAAATAGTTTTTAGTTTTACTCATATATGGAAAACATTTTCCCACTTTGTAATGCTGCAGCAACATATACTTATCAAGTTCAACATATAATTAAATTATTTAGACAGTTTTAAAGGAACATTCCTGTGAAATTATTTTGAAATTGGTCCATTGGTCTAAGAGGAGAAGTTGTTAGTAGGAAAATTCGAACAAAAAGACACACACAATACCTCACCACGCAATTTATGTTCAGGTGTGATAAGAAGGGATGCTAGCCTGACAGCTGTGTTTTTCAATCAATCAATATGGCTTGAATAACTTTTATAGAGAATCACCTGATACCTGCATTTATTTTACCCCTCTGGTAGAGGGCCGAAAAAGGAACATTTCTGTTCAATCATTTTGGAATCAGAAAAGCAGATTCGGAGTAAGAATTTTTTTGATGCCATCCTGCAGCCATGTTTTATCAAGACATCAATATAGTTTGAACACATTTTTGATTGGACTCAAAAGGAACATTTCTATCAACTTATCTAATCAGAGAAGCTAATTCCCAGGAAATTAATTTTGAATTCATGCATCCACACCCCTTCCTCTTTTCAGATGCCAAGGCAACCAAAGTTCTAAATATAATTAACACAGTCAGGGAGTTATAACAATAATTAAAATTGAATCTTAGGCTCAGGTGATTTAAAAATATGTTACAACAAAAGCATAAACATGATAAATTACTTCTTAACACTTTCCCTCATACAACAAGTATGCAGCAGATGAGTTTGAATATATTTTGTCAAAAAACAGAAAATCTCTATACATGTAATTGAATGAAAAACCTATGACTAAAAGTGGAAAACATTGTGGCAGAAGAAGAAATTGCTTGTTTTGAGCATCAGAAAGTGTCTATATGAGGGAAAGCACCACATACAACAACTCTGCAGCAGACGACTTGAAAACATACCCCAAACAAATTGGAAATTCCATTTTAATGAAAGTACAATAATTGAAGTGTTGAAAACATGGTGACAAAAGGAGAAATTGTTTGTTTTGAGCAATTTCTTCTTTTGTTGCTATGTTTTCAAAAAAATGTCTGCTACAGAGGCGTCAGAAAGCATCTAGGGAAAAGGTTAATGGTCTTACTTTGGTAACAAAACACCATAAGTATGCACACTATTGGAGAAACATGTATTCTTCCAATTTCCTGTATCAAAATAAATTTTATTAAAACAGAGAAATATAAACTGGTAAAAGGACGTTTCTGCTAATAAGGTCAAGTCATGATGAAACAAGTTTGACCTTGACTTGACAAAGATTTATCAATTATAATTTTGACTCTATATGTTATTCATTGATTGCTATTTTTAATAGTATTTAGTTCATATGAAAGCCGCCAATACCAGTACTCCACATACAACTATTTCCCTTACTAGAAAGACATAAAGGAGTGTATTGTCCTTTCATATAATTTAGATTTTCTAAGCATGTACTTCTATTATTATAACTATAGAATACTGAGAGTATCTTAAATAGCACCATCTGAGGAAAAATGCAACATGAAAGAGTAATTGAAATAAATTAGAAAACAGAGTGGAAAATTGAAAACTGATATTTGTATGAGCACTTTCTTCTTTTCTCTTGATTGATCTTAAAAGTCACCTGCTGAAGTGGCATTAAAAGTCCTTTTCATCAGAGAAAGGGTTAAATGCCTCTGAAAGACATGAACATCAATTTGAACTGTAACTAAATGGAATATTTTAGATTCATGTTCTTAAAAAACATATTAGAAAAAAATGTGAAATATCTAAGTAGGAGCTTTCATGCAAGGTTGAAAACAAATGACAAAGGGAGAAAATACAGGGTTTATTTCTCCATTATGTATGAAATATTCTAAATGAATCTGTAATGCACAATACTACAATCTTTAGATCTACATTTTTTCTGACAATGACATTTGAACAAGTAAATAACTATGTCATACATGTGTTACGACTTATTCAATATATTAATAGTCATATCATGTTTTCTTGAAAACATTGTGGTAAAATGAGAAATTGTTCATTATGATCGATGACTCCTTTAACCACATTATTTTCAACTTTATTCACTTTTCTTTCAAAAAAATTCCAATGGTTGTATAATAGGGTTACGGTTCAAGGATATTGTCGTTCATCAATAGTTGTTCTTAAATGATTTGAATGTAGTTAAGTAGGCTAATTGTGACATGTTCCTATCTGTTGCTTGTCTATTCCTTTACATCATGCTTGTGTTGGTAATCATCTATTTGCTGTGTTCTTTTAACTTCATATTCTAAAAAAGAGCCACTGTTGGTTTTCGTTTAATCCTTACCAGAATGTTCCTTGTTCAATTCTCCATATGTCCAAAATATCTAAATGTTAACTCAAATCTTTAAATCACAAATTGATGCCAAAACATATCAAACACCATTTCATACAGCCTATTTCCCTTTGGGTTCCAAGAGATCTGTGCTCAGACCTAACACTTGTTTATTGGTAAGTAATTATTGGTGTGCTTGAGTGCCAGACAAACATCTTAAGGATTGTGTCACTCTAAGTTTGACATTCATGTTTCCTGCAAAAGATAAACAAAAGTGCCAAATTATAAATTGTCACAAAAAACACCCGTGAGGGAGTCATAACTCTGCAGCAACTAAAACTAGAACTATCACTGAAGATGATAAATACCCCCTAAACAGCACCTTGACCTACACCATAACTTAATAAGTAAAAGGCCCATAACTCTGTAAAATAACATGCAATTGTAACCCCTTGGTATCCTCTTAGTATAGAAGCTTCATGTAAAATGTTATTGAATTCCACCCAGTGGTTTGTAAGAAATAGGCCGGACAAAATATGGCCGGCCGACCGACCGACAGACTGCCCGACACAGTGACTCCTATATACCCCCTCTTCTTCGAAGGGGGTATAATTATTTGTCCAGTTTTAGTTGCAACCAAGGTTTTATTGCCTATAAAGATTCACTACAAGTCTGATGCAGATAAGATAAGAACTGCTGAAGTTTAAGATCAGACAAGGCCTATTTGGCCAAATTTTGGATAATTCAAGTGCCTATCATGGAGATTTGGCTTGTTATAGAACATTGCCCAAACATTATATATAAATACCTACAAAAATGTTCAACAAGCTTGGTGAAAGATCAGAGGAAAACTGTTTGACTAAGAGAGCCACCATTATGGTTATCCCATAATACAGGCTTACAGGTGAATGACACAGGTTGTTCTGAGTAACATCTAAACCCTTTCCAACATACAGATGCTTTCTGATGCATCTGAAACGTTGTTAGAAAGTGTCTATATGAGGAAGAGAGTTAACAATATGAATTTGAGTTAAGAATGCTAGCTTAAGAATTATTGATGGTAAAAGAGATACAGAATAATATATTTTCTCTATGATATTTATAAAGTTGTCTTCTGCATTTGTTTTAAAATTAGTTTACAGCAAGGAAGGGTTCATTTAAGTAACCGTATTGATTAATCAAGCAACGTGCACATTCAAAGACATTCTTCTTATTATGACATATATGTCCCAAGGTTTATTTTAGTTATACATGTACTGTCATTTTTTTGAAGAGAAGACAGACTGAAACTTTTTTAACAAATGTTGTGTTTACTTAGAATATAGGATAATATTGCTGCAGTAAGGATCATTGTGAGACCGCTGTCCTCTTAAAAAAATAAAATACTATAAGACTGTCAGACAGGACGTGATAGGACATCACGCACACACTAACTTATAAAACAATGTGTTGTTCACAACTGCATTATTTTTTCTGCAAAACTATGAATAAAATGATCTTTAATTTAACAAACCAGTGACATATAATTACATGTACATGTTTCTGAATAAGTTACAAGAAACATAAATTGTATCAAGTGACAAAGTTACCTTAGACAAAATCTTAGATGTGTGCTCTAATAAAAGCAACAGTTCACATTCCTTGTGTTGATGTGAAATGACAATTCTTCAATCAGCTACAGGTCCATTCTTGTAACAAGTATGGTTCAATTCCAGTATCGCCAATGATCACATCACAACAAGTTGATTGATATCAGGAAAGAACATTCCACTCTTGGATGATTGTTTTATTGTTTGTCCTGTTAAACAAAATTAAAAATCTGGGATTAATGTGCAAAGAACTAGTTCGAAATTACTGCATTTTTGACTCTACACTTATGAATATGTTTAAAAAACTCAATATATACACTTAAACTTTTAAAAATCACTTATTTTACACTTTATACTAGTATCATACCATGTTTTCAACTATATACTTGTATCAATATTTCCATATATAAGACATTGCTCCTCTATAAATGAATACATTTCAATGACTCAAATATTAACCCGTTCTAACATACAATGTACCGCAAATTTGCAGCTAATGATTTTGAAAACTTCTCTGCAGAAGTATGGAAAATCTCTATATTATGAAACATGACTGACATTTTTGGAAGCTTCTCTTTATCTATACCGTAGCAATGCATCCTTAACATTACGCAGCCGAGCCCTGGTAGCTCAGCGACGTGAAATGTCAATCCAGGGGTTGTGAGTTCAAACCCCAGCTCAGCCAACATTGTTTCCGACGTTAGACAAAAGTCATTGTAACAAGCGTCATTCATCTTCCACCAATGGGCTATAGATCAGTCTATGTGGAAAAGCAGCCAGTTGCTTGGAAAGAATGTTGTATGCAGAACTGGTGTGAGAAAGCCAAGAAACATAGAGTAGGTGAACTGGCCGCCGTGATATGATTGAAAAATTGTTGAAAACGGCGTTAAACCCCAAACAATCAATCCTTAACATTACGCAGGAAAGGTTTAACCACTAATTACCACATACAGCTAATCTGTAGAAGCCAAATTTGAAAAATGTAGGTAAAATTATGTAAAGTATTAAAAAAAAATTAAACAATGATTGCAACAGGAGAAATTATTCTTATTGTCCTTTATCCACAATGTTTTCAAATTTAGTCTGCTGCAGATGAGACAAAACCATTCTTAATCTGTTAAAAGCATGCAACTTTCTGTCTCTTGGACTACTTTTTAGAATGTCCATCTCTAGGAAGAAATCTTTATCTTCCGCTGTTTTCTTTCTCCTCTTTCCTACATTCCGAGCATTTATGGTGGCAATGATGGCGGCAGATGAAGCAGTTGCTGTTAATTTAAATTTTTCTGGAATGTCAAGAACCCCTAGGCACTACCGGCACTTCTGGATGTTCAATACTGAATGTAGCCTGTTAAGGAAACATAATATTGGGTCTCATTGTTGCATCATGTTGAAAGTATTGATTAAGTTATTAATTTTGAACTTTAATACTAATTATACATGTCCAGATCACATCATGCTTCATTTTAGTGTACTCTCATATTTAAAACAAAAGCCAAAATTACCAGTTATTAAGAATGTGTTTTGATAAAAACATATTTGTAAAACTGCATTATCTTATGATTTACATAATAATAATTTTGCACATTGAAGGGCATAATTATCACAAAAAATAAGCTTGAAAATATTCATAAATTAAGAAAAATTGTAATCATTATATTTTGAATAAGAGATTCATGGTGGATTGCCCTTGTGCAAGGTACAAATCCTAGCCTAGTAATGGCAAGATTTTATATATCTTTCACCTGATGTTTTATAAGAGAAATTATAATCATTGAATAGATCTGAAAACATTGTGGCAAATGGGGAATCCACGGTTGTTGAGTGGATAGCATCGGGGATTTGAAACCGGGAGTCCCTGGTTCGATCCCCAGTAGCGGCATGACGGTCATGGTGGAGTGCCATTGGGCAAGGCACATTTTCTAGCCTAGTACTGGTTTGTGTACCCAGTGATCATGAATAAGTGAACTGCCGCCGTGATGTAACTGAAATAATGTTGAAAGCGGCGTATAACTCCAATAAATAAATGTGGCAAATGGTGAAGTTGCTCATTATAAGCAGTTTCTCCTATTGCTGTCATGTTTTTCAAAGTCATTTGTCTTAAATGCTTCAAACTACGTCTGCATGTTTCATAAATTAATGTCACAAGGCTTAGAAATGTTTACAATTAACGATTTTGGTACAAATTTGAAAATCCACAATGTCATGATCGGGATTAATTATCTAAAGTATTTAGTTGCCCCCATCTGCTGCATAAAGACAGAAAATGTATGCTTGCATGGATGTACAAACTACAACGAATGAGTGTGGCAGCTAGTTGTATTGATGAAAATAAGTTAAAGACTGAATATAAACAGAAAAATACAATTACAAATCGTTCACTACTTGAATAATCAGTCTAAATAGCATTTAAAGAAGAAATGCACAGACTGCACGAAAACCGATGACTTTCTGACTTTAAAGCTTAAATCTCAATAGAAATTTGACAAAAAAAGTAAACAAAAGACATTATGGATGACTTAAGTGAGGGTAAATCAAAATTAATTTGTAACATACTCTTTTGCTTACCATGCCTAGAGAGAAGTAGCAAATTCCGCTGAAATATTTTGCTCATGCATTAACGTTTATATTAAGAGATTGTACTCTATACAACTTTGACATTATGGATTCATACTCAAAATTAACCCAACCAGTTCGTACTTAGATCTACTTATTAAACAACTCGGTAATCCTCTGTAACAAACTGTTACAGAACAAAATGCTTATCAAAGTCTGTCATGTTGGTCGCTGGGCAGTAGATTTTTATTCGGACCAGTGAGAATTACCTAAAATGTGTTAAATAACATTTTATATATATATGACATAGATGATAGAGCATTCCAACTTGGTGAAGTTCCTGCTGATACATAATATAAATAGATTTATAAGTCTGCTTTCTGTCAGTGTCATCATTATTTGAACAATTTGCTTACATAACTTTGTACTAGTTAGCAGTCTGAGTCATATGAAATGTGATTAACTATTTTTTTCAATGTCTAAATAGAAATATATCCATTTAGTCCTCACCATGGTGTTTTTCTTATGATTAAGGTCACTTACTTGTGGAACTTGAGTATAAACATTTCGGAACAGTGACTTTTTAAGTTAATTTCAATGACTGACAAAAGGTTCGACCATTAATGATTAAGTTCTTCAAAACAATGTACGAAAGTAATGAAAATATAGCAGGAAGGCAAACTCCTTTTTTATATAAACCAAATGGAGGCTGATTTTAGGTGTTCAACGACAGAAAATTTAACTTACCAATTTTCGGCATGATCTGTCACTTGCCTCCAAGCCTCTAGCTTTACTATCACTCCTCTCGAACTGCCCTTAAAACTGCCGAAAATGTCATCCTAATTCTTCAACAAGGAAGATATTAGATCTAACGCTACATCCTCTTGCACCGAGTAGCTGGTCTGTCTCGTATGTTTAACAATAAGTTTGTTTTCAATCTTGTATTCAACCTCTTGCAGCTGCATTCTTCAATGAACGGGCGAAAATGATAATTTTGTTTTGTTTATCACGATTGTCTGACATCATAAGTTTCTTTGACCGCCAAATTCAAATCTCGGGCGACGAGATTATTTCACCGATATTATTTTTGGTCTTTTTTATTTTCTTTAAGCAAAATCTGGCAAACAATCATTTAAAATAACTAATTAAATATGACAGACATACAACATGGAAATATTGTGGATTAAATGCATTATATAACTTTTATATCAACAATTATCAATTTCGGGTTTAGAGATTAATATAAGCGTTTTTTCAAACGGCATGCTTTTAGTGTTCCAAATCGTTCGCCTTGAACACACCCGTGTTTCACAATGTAACACCTTCGGTTACCGCAAGTTCCCAGTAAGAGTCTCCGGCGGACACATTATTACAAATCGTACACTTAGATTTTATTCTTAATTTGTTTTAAATCTTACAGTTGATTTATAACCTTTAAGTTAATTTAATGCTAAAATATGGTATTCTTATATAAACGCTAGCGTTTCATATTTAAACGCTATACGTTTCAATGCTGCACACTCCCGTTTCAGTATACCAAACGAAAACACTGTGTTTCAAAATTGCACACCATGAGAACACCACCGTTTTAAAAATGAACACCCTTGAAACGCGTCACATGTTACCAGTTTTTACAGTGTAGTTGTGCTTCTGGAGGGATTCGAACCACTACCTTGAAACCCTCAAAAGATTTGAAGTCCTGTTCTTAACAGCATAGGCTAAAGCATTAACATTTAAGAGTTTCAAGTGGAGGTTTTCATTAGGATTCTACTACCATCGATTGTGCTTCACTGATATTGGAATGTATTGCCGTTTCAACAACTTTAGTCATATCGCATACCGAAGTGGTACCTGGCGTTCTAGCGCCATTACTCCGCTCAGCAGTCTTGCTAAGCAACTGGCTGCCTTTCAGCATACACTGTGAGCTGAGCCCTTTGTGGAAGTTAAACGACGCTGGTCAAACGCCAGAAAGAATGTTGACCGAGCTGGGGTTCGAACTCACAACATGATGGAGATATTGTTCGGAAAAGACCATTTCACTCCTCCTTATCTGGTCCTCCCTTGTTGTCGAAAGCTGTCTATATCAGGGAAAAGGTTAACCCTTTCCCCACAAACAATCCGCAGCAGACAACTTTGGAAGCATTTATTCAAAACTATGGAAACATATTAAGGTATAACAGAAATGAGAAGCTGAAAATACAGAAACGAATTTAGCATAACTGGAGGGATCACTAGAACTTTTAAAATAATTGATGGATTCTTTTCTACTTCAAATAAAAGCTGTCCTTCGCAAGAGAAAACCAACATTATTGACTCTGCGTAAAGTATCGACCCGGATCAGACTAAGAATGTCACGCAGGCTTACCCGGATAGACACGTTTCGCCTCCTTTGGATTTTCTGTTTCAGGAATCATTACTCAATACCTCTATTCTCCTGAGACGGAATGTGTCGGCCCAAATTAGTCTGCGCGGACTGCGCGGACTGCGCAGACTGATATGGGTCGATACATTACGGCTCATATGTATTTGCACAAATAGAACAGATCAGAAACTTTATCCATAGACTTGAACACATATGGTCCATCGCCAAAATAATTCCAATAGCAATGTACGTACGAGAAAAAAACCATATTATATAGCATATTACTAGGAAGAATAAATACTACACTTCCTTAGAAGGCGTAGACATACTTGTATAAAGCCAATTAGAGCACAAACAACCAGGATCGTCAACTTCATTTTTGTCAGACGTTTTGTTCACAGGTCCTTAATCACTGAAGACTTCTAAAAGACTGTCTGTCCCATTGTTATCTTATATATGGTCACCTTTTATCTCCGTTTATGTAACTGCTTATTCTTATTCTTAGTGTTATCTTTTATAAAACACGGGGGGGGGGGGGGGGGGGGGGGGGGGGGGGGGGGTGAAATGGGGGTGTATACGGAATCAAGAAAAATTGGTAGTATCATTTTGATAGAGTATGAAGATTATTATGAGAAAAGAAGAAGCTACCTAGTTTGAGAAATGCTCCTTTCCAAAACGTTTTCAAATTCGTGTTCTGCAAAAGCGTACACTATCATCAGCACCTTGTAAAGTTTTAACCCTTTCCCATATAAAACGCTGTTTCAACAGACGACTTTGAACACATTTAAACAAAATATGAAAATTGTCTATATATGGAAGTATAATTATTGAATATAATTGAAAACATTGTGGCTTAATTAGAAATGGATCATTAGTAGCTATTCTTCCTTCTGCCACAATGATTTCAAAAGTCGTCTGCTGGAAAGCCGTCAAACTTAGTACAAATGTGTGAAAGGTTTAAAATGTATACATCTGCAATACACATTGAATTAACACTTTTCCAAATACTGAAAATATGCTATTGACGACTTTGAAATCTTCTCGACAAAAATAGGCAATACTTCTATAACCAATGGTTTAATTATTGGATGATGAGCAATTTCTCCTTTTGCCACTATGTTTTAAAACGTCATCTGCTAAATGGGTGTCATAAAGCGTCTATATGTGGGAAAAGGTTAAACGACTGAAGCAACACGGAATAATTTATTCTATTATCAAAATGTACATCAAGCTTTGACATTTCTATTTACAGAAAACAATCAAAATTCTGCCCAAAATCGGCAAATTTCAAGTCGTAAGACACAGAAAAGACCATAAAATACCAATTTCAAATCGTCAGAGCCCCGTTTGAACGAAAGTGCTGGACAATGTAATCGCGACCATGACATTGTATATGGTTAACCTGTGCTCATATATATTCGCTTTCCGACGCCTCTGCTGCAGACGACTTTTGAAAACTTTGTGTTCAAGTAGAAATTGCTCACCATGGGCAGTTTCTCTTTTTGCCACAATGTTTTCAACTTTATTTAATGATCAAACTTTCATTTACATAGGCTAACCATATTTGTACAAGATATTTTTCATGTCGTCTGCTTTTTTTTTTTTTTTGTTAGTAGGAAAGGGTTAATTTACTTATATTCAAGCGATTATTGATAAGCAACGGGGGAACTGTGGGTATTTTTGCATCATATGTGGATATTGGATTGAAACAAAAGGGCTGCAATTCTAGGTTTTTGTCAAACATTGCATGCATCTATTGATTTCTTTAAAACAATGTACTCGCGATAGCTCGGACTCTAAAAGGACACACGAATAAAGGTGTATGCTTAATTCGTTATTCATTTATACTTAAGTATTTATTATGAAAAGCACCCAAGTAAAAATATATCATATTAAAGAAAACATCGCTTCAGTAGTTCTGATTTCTCAGATGTTTATAAAAGATGTTTTTGTTCCAGGTTTTTGTTCGAGTTAAAAGGTATATACGAAATGTCAGATGTTCGAGTTAAAAGGTATATACGAATTGTCAGATGTTCGAGTTAAAAGGTATATACGAAATGTCAGATGTTCGAGTTAAAAGGTATATACGAAATGTCAGATGTTCGAGTTAACTCGTATCGACTTTAAAGACGTTCAGTGTAACTTTTAGTATTACTGAGCTTATATACCTACTTATAGTACTACGATGTCTAACTGAAGTACAAAACCGAAATATGTCACGATGTACTTGAAAGGCACAGACCTGATTGTTCCAATTGTCTCTGTTCACGGCATTAACCCTTTCCCGCATACAACAACTATACAGCAGACGACGTTGATAACATCTAGGTAGAATTGAAAATAATTTCTATAAATGAAAACAAATGATAAGTGATTAGAGTTGAAAACAGTGTGGCAAAAGGAGAAATTGCTCATTATGAGTAATTTCTCCTTTAGCCGCAATGTTTTCAAAAGACGTCTGCTGTAGATGTGTCGAAATGCGTCTATAAGTGGGAAAAGGTTAAGGCGTGACTGTACTATGAGATATAAGATCTGTGAACTATATTAGTTCGGTGAGTTGCGATCATTATATGGGACGAAACGTGATCGTGCCAAAGTAAATCTGTTTCCTACGTAAAGCTGCGTTTGGCGAATCTACAACAGGTGACTTTTGAAAACATTGCGATAAAACGAGACATTGCTCCACTTGAGCGATTTCTTCTTTACCACAATATTTTCGACTCTAATAAAATGATTGTAATTTACAGATATTTGTCTCTGTTTTTGCGAGATAAGTTGTCTGCTGTTGTAATATTTTAGTGGAAAGTTCCCGTTGGACTATTTATGGAAACAGTTTGCGTGCTTGTTTCGCCGCTTTCCACAGTTCATCACCTTGTTTCCTTGTAGGATTACAGCCGAGCCCCGGTAGCTCAGTCGGCAGCGACGCGGGCTGTCAATGCAGGGGTTGTGAGTTCGAACCCCATATCGGCCAACATTCTTTCCGACCTTTGACAAAAGGCACCGTGACAAGCGTCATTCGTCTTTTACAAATGGGCTAATAGTATATGTGGAAAAGCAGCCAGTTGCTTGGAAAGTATGTTGTGTGGAGTACTGGTGTGAGAAAACCAAGAAACATATGAGTAGGTGAACTAGCCGCCGTGATATGACTGAACAATTGTTGAAAACGGTAATCAATCAATGGAGGATTACTAGTGGTATGGGTGCATGGTAGAACCATCGTAATGATATCCATTCATCGGTGGAGGAGTGGAAGAGCATCCGTCCTGGTGTCGTAGGACGCGCATTCGATCCCCGGCGCAGAGCAATGAGCAATTTCTCCTTTTGTCATATTTTGTTTTCAAAAGACATTTACTGCAGATGCGTAAAAAAGCGTCGGTATATGGGAAAGGGTTAGATGATTTCTCAGCTCGAACGATGTTATTTCATATGGACTATTTTAAAACCGTGTCACAAATGTAAACTGATTTACTATGTTATAGGGATGTTATTGCGCGGGTGCCTCAGCTGTCACTGGTGTAATGGACTTGCGCAGGCGCCGTGTTAATCGTCTTGATTACGTATTTTACCGGCAGCTCTAGGATATTTCCAGTATAACAGTTCGTCACTAGTAGTTTTTCACTGCGAGTATTTCTCTTTTTTTTTAATTAAAATGTAAATCAAAACCATTGTTTAACGTGTACGCGTTAAGCCATCGCGTTACACCCATCCAGGTACTAACCGCGATGAACGATGCTTAACTTTACGAAAAGGTCAACCACTCTACCATCGTCGCTATAAAGCTTCAACAGCAAGGCTGTAGAAGTGATATTTATACCCGTTCCCGTTACATTTCACACTCTTTTCTCTTGACACACAATTGAACACAAGCAGTATACCAGCGCGGAGTCGATGTAACATCACTGGGAACCACCGGGGTTTTAATAACAGGAAAATGGGATTTTTTTCATAAATGCGAAGTTCTTGTGCTAAATTTTGCGATTTTAAGAATATATTAAGGGGGAAAAAAGACGCGCATGCGCAAAAATATGTTAAGGTCGAGGTCAAAACGTTGGGAAAGACATAAACTATTATTATCATACATATAATTTCATCATATGTTTAAAAGTGGATTTCGTGAGTATTTCTTTAGCCATAAAATGCTGATTCGACATCGAACCGCTGCATCTCGTAGCAACTCTTGTTGTGTATTGTGGTCACAGGTAATTACTATGATTAATCACAGGGACGCGTGCTCCTCTAAAAAATAGATATGACCCTATGCATAGTTATGCATAGGGTCATATCTATGTTTGGAGGAGCACCGTCCCTTTGGATTAATCTTACGACTTTAAAAAACTGAAAATCTTTCCGCAAGATCTACACGATGGTATACATACATGTATAAAGGAACGTAGATAAGACGTCCCTGAATACCATTGTATGAGAATGTATGTCTTTACTGTTAACCCTTTCCCTGATACGACAATTCTGCAGCAGACGACTTTGAATGTATTTTGTCAAAACATAGAAAATCTCCATAATTGAATGGATAACCTATGACTAAAAGTGGAAAACATTGTGGCAAAAGGAGAAATTGCACATTTTGTGCAATTTCTTCTTTTGTCACTATGTTTTCAAAAAGCCGTCTGCTGCAGAGGCGTCCGAAAGCGTTTAAATGAGGGAAAGGGTTAGGTATACAATGTAGTACAGCGCAAATATGTTTATAGGGGTAATACTTTGTACAGAATTTATGTTGCGTCCTTATGTAAAGTTATGTGGTGTCCTAACAAACTAAAATACCTGTATCATTGCACTATAAGAAGTATGATTTGTTTGAAAACATGAACAAAGGGTGGCAATTTTTTTGAATATGTTAATGGCAACTTAATTTATGATCACATATGCTTAAAAGCAATACCATTTGCGTATAATATCTTATTAGTTATTACCTTAGACGAAATGGAAACAAAAATCTGATGATACAAGACAAACAAACAAAAATTGGGTAAAAACTTTTTAGAGAAAACTGGTAATTTCTGGAAGTCAACTGTATAATCATTTCTATACTGCCATACGAATAAACAAAACAGAACTCGTCTATCATTTTTGTTGTATTAAAATGACAACAACATAGAAGTGTTCTTTATACGACTTGTAGGGCATCTACGGAAAACAAATCTAAAACAACATTGAATGAAAATGGTACAGTGTCCTGGAGATCCTATGTAAAGGCAAACTAATGCCTGCTCTCAAGAAACAATAACGGAATCCTTTGACACGCAAAAAAGTAAACAAATGACATTTCGAACATCAGGAATATTCCGAAGCAATGTCTAAGGTTTTGATCAGCTTATGAGCTTTTCTGAGATAATTGGATTACATGGAGATGTTATTAGGCCATGCCTTTGGATAAACAGCCTTATTAGGCCTACTTATTTCGAACAGTAAAGAACCAGATCAAGATGAACATCGGCACACTTTAATTTTGTTCTTCGCATGTCGCCTATTAGTACGTGAAAGGATTCAAGAAGACATGTAGGGGTCACAGCGCGGTCTAATACGAAGGTCTGGAAGTACTTTGCCACATCCAGAACTTGCTTTATTATTACAGTTACGGAAATGTTAATTGTGGTCATAACTAAATTGCGTAAATTTATGATCGGCTGACGTTAAATGAGGGTTTTCGTCGCACAAAAGTAGTTAAATCACGGCAACATAACACATATCGATGATTCCTGTTTGAGTTATCAGTCCTGGAGTAGGGATTGTGTCTTTCCTTGGGGCAGACCATATTCCGCCATTACCGAGGCGAGCGGGTTCGACCGCGGGACATCCGATAAGACCATGTGACTATCGACATTGGAAAGTCTACCGTCAAGAAGCCCTTTATGCCTTATATCAAGAAGCTTCGATAAAATAACCCAGACACGACCCTAGTCAAACCTAGTGGAGAGTGAAGACTCATATTGATCTACGCGAATCGCAAAGTCAAAGTAGGGCGATCTCCTCGTGGGCATTGCATTTTCAAAAATAACTTTGTTTGATTGCAGTTAAACGCCGTTTTCACCAATTTTAAAATATATAACAGCGGCCAGTGTTTCCTGTCTTTCTCACACTATAAATTCACGCAACAGTATTTCCAAGCAACTTGCTTCTTTTCGACATATACTGTTAGTCCATTGGTGGAAGACGAATGACGATTGTCGCATTGAATGAGAACTGAGATTGCGGAACAAGTTGACGTATCTGTATAGGGGGTTTATTATAACGGAGCTAGTCGGACCAAGTTTACGTATCTGTATAGGGGCGTAATTACAACTGAGCTAGTCGGACCAAGTTGAAGTTACTGTATAGGGGCGTTATTATAACTGAGCTAGCGGAACCAAGTTGACGTAACTGTATAGGGGCGTTATTATAACTGAGCTAGTCGGACCAAGTTGACGTATCGGTATAGGGGCGTTATTATAACTGAACTAGCGGGACCAAGTTGACGTATCTCTATCGGGGTGTTATTATAACTGAGCTAGCGGAACCAAGTTGACGTAACTGTATAGGGGCGTTATTATAACTGAGCTAGTGGGACCAAGTTGACGTATCTTTATAGGGGCGTTATTATAACTGAACTAGCGGGACCAAGTTGACGTATCTGTATAGGGGTGTTATTATAACTGAGCTAGCGGGACCAAGTTGACATATCGGTATAGGGGCGTTATTATAACTGAGCTAGCGAGACCAAGTCGACGTATCGGTATAGGGACCTCAAAAAACAAAAGTTGATGAAAATCGCATTGAGAGTCTAGAATGGACCTGTTTAACAAACTAGATTTCATGAGTAATTAATACCATTTATTGCTACTAATAGGATTACATGTAATAATATGTAATGGTCCTGTTGTGCAGTCCATGTAAACACCAAGCGGAATCTTCCTCGGTAAGCATGCCCACCGACACCTGGCTATACCTGTTGGTGTTCCCTAACAAATTCAACTGAAATAAATATTGTGTTTGTTTTATCAGGGATTTAGACCATGTTGAACAGTATCTTAGTTGTATCAATGCGACAGAACACTTAATGCATCGTCCATGTGTGCCTAACAGGTACAAGGATATGAACTATGTCTTTCAAATGACATTTCATCATAACAGCCGTAGAAAGGGGACACGTTGGCCTTTCTAAACAGTGTAGGTTCCGATCATCGTGTCAACCTGCTCTGTCCTATGAGGATCTACATATATTAACAATGGTTTCAAACAAGCTTGTGAAATATGTGAACAGTAAATATCTTGATCTATACTCTTTACAAAAGTCAACTTCATGGCTCAGTCAAATGGCGTGAGTTACAATAACGGGAAATGAGCATGCATAATCGATTTTAATTATGATGTAATACATGTACCGCTACTCGAAGATGCAAATTATCATGCAATCATAGTAAGCCTCCTGTTTACAAGTCAGGCAAAACCTTTATAGCCAGGGCACGCAACCTACATTTATTCTAGATATAAATTTTGAAGTATACTCTAAAGAAGTAAAATGTATGATTGGCTAAATTATCATAACTTTAGAATTAGAATGGTAATTAGCTTGATTAGTGAATACAGACCCTTCACCGCTAATGCGGTTATTATTGTAATAACGATAAACCTACCTCAAGCATCTTAAGTCCATCGTCGGTATGAACTTGTTTTATCTGCTGGTCACTTAAACTCTCTACATAGCAGTCGACGTGCATCTTACCAGTCTTTTTCATGATCAGGTTGTGCTGCAATTGATTTGCAATTGAACGTATGCAATAAGTCTTTACTGATCGGTAAAAAACGTATACGGCATGTGTCTACTAACCGTATGCGGTAATTGTTTACTGATCAGTAAAAACCGATTGCGAGAATTACAGAAAGCTGTCTTTCAACAAAAGAATAATAAAGCATGTGGACCTGAACATATATCTCGTCTGAAATAATAAAAGCATCTTATAATGTCATCAAAGAGCACCTCTTAAATGTATTTAATTATCTATTTACAAACAGTATATACCCTACAAATTGGTCTCTAGGTTACATGGTACCAATATTTAAAAGTGGTGATCGAACTGAAGCATCAAACTATAGAGGAATAACTTTAAATAACGTATTAGCCAAAATATATTCCCAATTATTATTTAATAGATTATCGATCTGGACACAAAATAATGGTAAGATAACAAATTGTCAGTTTGACTTTCAAAAGGGCAAAAGCACAGTAGATTGTATCTTTATTTTACACTCAATAGTTTCTAAAACACGTAGTAAGGGCGACAACTTATATGAAAAAGCTTTTGACAAAATAAATAGAGCTCTTCTCTGGAATAAATGAATAGAAGGAAATGTTAGTACTAAAATGATAAACGCAATCAAGTCAATGTATAAATCTGTCAAATCGGCTGTAAAAATAAACTGAAATACCTCAGAACCAATTCTATCACAGGAGGGCATCAAACAGGGTGACCCCAGTTCATCTCTTTTATTCATGATGTTCATTAATGATATCATTGAAAATATGGATGCAAATTTAGAAGGAATCTTTACTTTAGATGAAATTAAATTGTTTTCAACCTTATATGCAGATGATCAATTTCTATTCTCTACTTCACCAGATGCAATCAAAATCATATTTGAAAATTTAGATAATTATTGCCAAACAAATAAATTAAAGATTAACACAAAGAAAACAAAAATCATGGTATTGGAAAAAAGAAAAAGTAGACTGAAACACGAATTCTTTATTTATAATGATTTTTTTTAAGAAGTCGAAGAATTCAACTTTGTACAAAAACGGTTGTTAGTTTAGGACAACAAAGATTTTTTCCGACAAGGGATTACAATCTCTGTTTGGCTTAATTTCTCTACTTTCTTAATATGAATTTTCAATACAAAAGAAATGTGAATTGTTTTATAATTTAGTACTTCCTGTAATGCACTACGCACGAGAAATCTGATGTATACATGCAGGACCAGACGTTGATCTAATTTTTAATAATTTTTGTCGAAAAATATTATCTGTAAAAAAAAAATCTACTAATCTACAGGCAATGTTAGGGCGTATCCCGCTGTCAATTGTAAGAAAATATAACATGATTTAATATTTGACTAAAATTTTGAATTTAAACGATGAATCAATAATTAAAAGAATTTATAAAATGTTAAAAACAGACGTAATCAATAATATAAAATATGATGGTTCAAACTGGGCGTTTCATATAAAAACGATATTGAATGATCTCGGTTTAACTAACTATTGGCTAAACCAAGATCATCAAATAATTGAATTATCTTTAATTAAACAAAGACTATTTGATCAATATTTTCAAACTTGGTATTCTAACATAAATAACTCTCATAGGTTATAACAGCATGTTTAAACATGAATTTAAATTAGAAAATTATCTAGATTACAACATTTACAAAAGATTAAAAACATGTTTAACTAGATTCCGAATATCCTCACATGACCTTGAAATTGAAAAAGGTAGACATATCAATATCCCGCAAATAAAAGATTATGCACATTTTGTAATATGAAAACTATTGAAAGTGAATATCATTCCCTATTTATTTGTTCTTATTGTATAGACTTAGGCAAAGAATATTTAAAAGCCTACTATTATACATGGCAACATTTAAAGTAATTCGAAAATCTAATGATATCAGATAACAACAAAAAAACAATATTTAATTCAATGAAAATATATTTTTCATGCGAATACACGCAGAACCTCAAAGTGACCATTTCACAATCAAATTGTAATATATTTTATATGTATTTGTTCTTCGTTTCCTCTCTACTTGTAAAGTTGTTAAAAGTATTTGTATTTCCTTATAACAAATACAATTCTGTATTCCGTAATTGTTAACTGATCGGTAAAAAACGCATGCTGTAATGGTTTACTGATTGGCAAATGAACTGTGTGGAAATTGGTAACTTAAATATGCAGTAATTGGTTTAATGATTTGTAAATAAAACGTGCAGATGAAATGTGCTGCTAAAAGGGTTAATGCAATGAAATCATCCAGAACGAGTTTTAGCGCATATAGCTTCATCGACAAACCTACTGTATGAACTTGCCAGCACTAGTGTCGTCATTTAGAAATGTCTGTTTACATATTTTAGCGAAATCTGAAATATGTGCGAAATTAAATAACGCCAATTTTAAATGCGCATAAAGATAAATACCGATACTCTGTTGTAAAAGAAAGCCAGATTCTCATACACATTTGGCTCCCTGGGTTTGTGTGTTGTTGTTGTTGTAGCCTGAAACGAGTGTGAAATATATAATCGAAATGCGTCAGGCGATAAGGGGTCTTGTTACATTACCCAACAGTGAAGACCCGTGCGAGTAGGTTGGGATGTACGGGCTCACAAATCGCCATTGTTCGCCTGAAAAACCACGAATGAAAGATCCAATGGCAAACTAAAATGGGTGTAAAACTGTTTTTACAAATTATGACATTTTCTCTATAGTCTCCTATATCTCTATTAAAAACAGGTGACCTATACATGAAACGAAAATAAGCTTCGCCCCAATAATCGGAATAATTTGAACAATGTTGGTACAGGCTCACTCAATGAACATTTCAACAAAAATATATTCACTATATATCCATTTCAGGAAAATAAACTCCACTCCCTGGCGGCGCTGTTTTCAAACGGAACGGAATAATATGAACAATCTTTGTAGAGGGTCACCAAGGAACAATTGTGCCAAATTATTTTCAAATTATGCCAGTTCTTTAGGACAGGAAGATTTTCAAAGTTGTTCACTATATATCTCTTTGTAAAACAGGTGACCCCACTATATCCTTCTTTCTCTTACATTCGGCCCTTGCACTCGTTTCGTGACGTATGCGAAATCAATTTTTCGATCGACATATTTTTTGTCTGCATAACTCGTCAATGTCAATGCTTAAAGCTTGTTTCGCAATCGATGTAAAATAAATAAGTTTAAACCAAAGACCGGTCACCCGGAGTCTCTGACTCGGGTGAGCTAAACATGAGGACCTAATTGCAAGAATAAAGTCGAACGTCACTTTTCGCGTGGTGTGGTTCAAATAATACCTTATCTTGCTACAAATAGGCTGAACCCTTTCCCAGAAATGTTGACGCATCTGCAGCAGACGACGTATGAAAACATCGTGACTAAAGGAGAAATTGCTCAAAACGAGCAATTTCTCCTTTTGCCACAATGTATACAACTTGTTTCAGTAATTATCTCTAAAATTAGAGATTTTTCATATTTTCTGGTACACATTTTCAAAGTCGTCTACTGCAGATTTGTTGTATATTGGAAAGGGTTAACCCTATAAATAATTCCATATACATGAACAACGAGATGAATCGATGCAATACTTTGTTATAGCACTGAAAAGTCACGAGTTCTGAATACATAGGTGCTTTGGATCATGTTCTACGAAAACCAACGAGTGAGCCATCGGGTATTTCCGACAATGTACATGTGCAATTCGCAGTTAATATCTTACAAGATGTGTTAACCCATTCATGCAATCTGACTAAAGTACACGATCTGACCAAATGTAAGCGTTAATAGGAGATGATGTTAATAAGATTGCCCATTCATGCATACAACAATTGTGCCGCAGACTACTTTGAAAACATCTACGCAAAAACATGGACTATCTCTATAAATAAGAATATAAGTACTGAAAATATTGTTGCAAAAGTAGAAATTGCTTGTTTTGAGCAACCTTTTGGCATAATGCTTTCAAAAATAGTCTGCGGCAAAGGCGTCAGAAAGCGGCTGTATGTGTGGGGAAAATGATTAAGAAATACCAAATCATTGTCCATCGGACGGACGACACGAAAACTGTACAGCCACTTACAATGGCGGATAATACTAGTGACCAGGTTAAGAAAACCAAGTCTTGTTATTTGTTACGCATATTAATGGATATCTAGTAGCATGTCCATGCTATCTTTCCATGCAAGTTGTCTCAAATGCTTCTTTGACGTAAGCAACTAAATATTCAGCTGTGAATGCGTATATACGGTGTATGATCTAGATATACACTGGTCGCAAAAACCCTAGCTTGGTAATAATAAAGAGCCGTCCCACGGTAAACCAACATTATGGACTCTGCGTAATGTATCGACCAAGATCAGCCTGCGCAGGCTAATCCGGGACACATTCCGTCTTAGGAATATATGTATAGAGTAATGATTCCTGAAAAATAAAATTCACAGGAGGCGAAAAGTGTCTGTCCGGGTAAGCCTGCGCGGCATGCTCAGGCTGATCCAGGTCGATTTCGATATTTTTAAAGTGTTTACCTAAACGAGTCTATGTAAAACAAGTGATTTTTGACACCAGGGCTATAATAATTTGACCAATCGTGGTAGAGGTCCACTAGATGAAGTTAGATTTTAAATATCAACTTTCAGACAAGATCTGTCCCTATACAAGCAATACTATTATGTAAAATTATGTCATTTTTGACCCCAGGGCTATAATTTGAACAATCTTGGTAGAGGTCCACTAGATGATGCTACATACCAAATATGAAAGGCACGGGCCTTCTACTTTCAGACAAAAAGATTTTTTAAGTTTTGGTTAATTCTCTTTTGTGTTCCTGTGGCAACCAGAGTTCTCAATGGAATTTAAATTTTTGAACAATTTGGAAAGAGGGCCACCAAAGGAACATTCCTATGAAGTTTGGTTGAAATTGGTCCTGTGGTTAAGGAGGAGATGATGTTTAAAGCTAAAAGTTAACGACGTACGACGACGGACAGAGATTGATCAGAATAGTTCACCTTGAGCCTTTGGCTCACAGGTGATCTTAAAACTTAAACGTTGCAATGTTTACTCTGTCAGATATTGAAAGGTTGACATACGACGTACACAACTTTCATAAATTAAAATGTTGACATACGACGTACAAAACTGTCATAAACAAAACGTTTGACATACGACGTACAAAACTGTCATAAATAAAACGTTTGACATACGACGTACACAATTGTCAGAAATAGAAAGTTTGACATACGACGTACGAAACGGTCAGAAATTGAAAGTTGGTCATACGGCGTACAAAACTGTCAGAAATTGAAAGTTTGACTTACGACGTACACAACTGTCATAAATAAAACGTTTGACATACGACGTACACAATTGTCAGAAATTGATAGTTCGACATACGAAGTACAAAACTGTCATAAATTAAAATATTGACATACGACGTACGCAACTGTCGTAAATTATAAGTTTGACATACGAAACTGTCATAAATTGAAAGTTCGCCATACGACGTACGAAACTGTCATAAATTGAAAGTTCGCCATACGACGTACGAAACTGTCAGGTATTGAAAGTTTGACATAGAGCGTACACAGCTATCAGAAATTGAAAGTTTGACAGACCACATACGAAACTGTCTGAAGATAAAAATTCAAAAGCATCAGAAATTAAAAAGGTCAATGTACGACATACTTGTAAAAGGCCAATTAAAGCACAAACACTGAGGATCACAAACTTCATTTTCATTAAAATAGTATCGACCTCTATAAACTGCTGCACTTTTCAAAAGACTGTCACCTATAATCAGTCACACTTTTCTTATCTCCGACGACATTTGACGCATTTTGTAAAAATCGTGAGAAAATGAGAAACTACTCTAACAGGCAAATTCTGCTTATCACGATAATTTTATTTTGCAGATTTTATAATTTCGAATTCCGATTGTTTTAAAAGTAGACGTTCCTAAAATAGCTGTCGGTAGCGACGCGGGCTGTCAGTCCAGGGGTTTGAGTTCGAACCCCAGCTCGGCCAACATTTTTTTCGACGTTTGACAAGTCATTGTGACAAGCGTCGTTCGTCATCCACCAAAATGTGAGAACTTGAAGCCAAGAAATATATGTGTAGGTGAACTGGCCGCCGTGATGCGACTAAAAAAAGGCGTTAAACCCCAATCAATCAATATCATTTCAGGAAAAGGGTAAATCTTATTTGAATTATTATAACCCAGACTTGTCCAAGAAAAAGGCTCCTTTGGACAGGTCGGACGCTCTCAATCCACGGGCGAAAAATAGCGTTTTTTTTTTTTTTTTATCATTGAACTTTTGATACGAGAATTCAATATCGGTGATATGTACACGCGTCTAACAAACGAGTGTTCCTACACGACCAGTGTGTCACGAGATTCGTCCAACACCAGAACTTATCTCAATACGATCAGAGTATGGCGATTGACCATTTTAACCTTGTCCAGCTTTTCATTTGGAAAAAGTCCCTAGCAAAATCTAGGAACATCAGGATAACAAATGCCGAGTTGAACAGCCAACAGTTCAACTCCTGGTCAGACGGCACAGGCTTTCAAACATCAAAGTTATCGGGTGTTGTTACACCTGCGTCAAGTCTCTTCAGAGCCACAACTATCAGCCTATATTGATAATGAACATAACCGACCTCCAACAGCAATTTCAGCTTATGGCGTTTCTCGAATACCTCACACTGGTTCTCCACACAACATTACTCTGTGGTCCTCGAATACCCCACACTAGTTCTACACTCAACATTACTGAAGTAATCCTACCCATGGTTCTTACAAGAGAAAGATTTTTTCAAAGTTTGATGGAACCACACTGGTCAGTCAGTCAACTCTCCGTGAGCAAAACATGATTGTATTGCAATTTCTTCAAAAGCAACAAAAAACAACAACATACAATGAAACAGTTGAAGATTGTAATTTCCCTTTGTATAAACAGAAATATGAAATGTTTAAACAGTAACAACGGATTTAAAACATTAATTTTAAAAAGTCGAAACTGCACCCATCTTTTGCATTGGTTTCTACTATTCCGTTTCAAGGCCAAACAAAACCCAAAACATATCAGTTCAATAAATAGTTAGACAGAAGTATCCATAGGAAAAAGACGTCCGTCCCCTACCTATATACCGTTGTTTGACTTCAGGAACTATGGGTTGTTTTCAGATGTCATCTGCTCTTGGGGCGTAGAAACAGCTTACATTAAGAAAATTGGGATCCAGCAAAAAGTAAAACGCTTTGCAATTAAATGACAAATTTATTTAATTCCAAATATCCAAAATATTGAGACTGATTAAGCAAGAGTGCGACGATGGCCCTGTGTCGCTCGTCTGTTGTTAGTATTGAGCTAGTAGTGTAGTAGGGAAGCTAGTCATCGACTAGCATGTTTTATGACTTGGGATCTATTCAAAACGGGTCGACAGTTCTGGCGGAGGAGGGTTAATTAGGTACACTTATTTTGAAATATCAGTAGTTTCCATGATACTTTGGCCATATGTTTTGTGGAAAATGGCCCCTTGCTGTATTTTTCACTTATTAACATCATTTGAACAACCTTGGAAAAAGGTCATCAAAGAAACATTTCTATAAATTATAAACAAGAGGGCCTAAATCGACCACCTGATTGATTGTATAGTAGCAAATATATAAATGTAAATATAGGGGAAAGTTTGATTAAAGTGGGAATGAAACTGAAAGTAGTGGATACTGTAAATAAAATAACTTATCATTCCTGCTTGGTTGATATCGGGCAAGAGGTAAAGTAAGAGTCGTTGTTTGAAGTTAAACAATCTGACAAACAAAGTGTTGTCATTTTGCGCCCTTTCTGATGCTGTCTGGTTAAGTGTTTTTAACCAATCAATATGGCTCGATTTTTTTTTGTACAGGATTACCTTAGGTACATTTCTACCTTATTACCTTGGAAACAGATAAGACAATTAAGTGAAGAATTTTAAAATGTTAGGGATTTACCCCCTCCCTTTCTAAAGTCCCAGTTACGAAATAATGCTTATAACATAAAGATTATGGATAGTATGGTCAAAGTTTTAAAACTGTTCAAAAGTTGTCTTGAAATATTAGAATCGTAATTCACATTAAAATTAAAGTAATAGTGTAACTTTCCAGTACAATAAGCATCTAAATATTGATTACGAATGCTTCATTTTTAGATGGAACACATACCCAGTAAGCCAAATTTGTACATGTTCATGTCTTTCAATTGACAGTTTTTCAACATTTACTGCCATAATAGTTTTGAACTATTTATTACTTAATTTGTTGTCACTATTAGCAATATTTGCTGAAGGGCAAACATTTTAAAATGTTGATATCAATCTAAAGTTCAGAACCTTTAAATATTTGAACAATTTAGAAATAGGACCACCAAAGGAACATTCCTGCAAAGTTTGGTTGAAATTGGTTATGTCAAGTAGAAGGAGATGTCATTTGAAGCTGAGGTTTGTTTTACAGCTTTTCAGATGCAACAAAGTTACTGTCTTTCAGCAAAGCAGTATGGCTTGAACAAATTGTGTAAAGGGTCACTAAGAGAGGATATCTACCAATTGATCTTCATATCAGAAAATAACTTCCGAAAGGATGGAATTTTAAAGTTGTCATTTTACCCCTTTCTGATGCCACCTGGCTATCGATTTTTTGTTCAATCAATCCACTTGAACAGTTTTTGAAGAGAAGAAATATTTCTACCAAATGATCTTGGAATACCACAAGTTGTATCAAAGGAGAATCATTTTTTAAGTTTTGACATTTTCCACCTTTTCTGATGGCGCAGCAAACATTATTTTTACTTAGAGCTTAAATGTTTGAACATGTTTTGATGAAGGCCACCAAGGGAACATTCTTGTGAAGTCTAGTTGAAATCAGACCAGTTGTTTCAGATTAAAACATTTGGACAGACCACGTAAAACGTACGACATACGGACGTACAAGATGTATGACAGACAGTGAGTGATCACAATAGATCATCTTGATTTTTAGGCCCAGGTAATCTAAAAGCCAACAATAAAGCACAAATTCAAATAATGTTCTCATACTCATAGCACTAGAGCTTGTTATCACCTATGTACAAGGGGTAATCTATAAATCAGTGGTAATGACTATCAGAACCCTTTTTGTTTCAATAAGCAAACTATATCAGGGGCCAGAATAAGTAAGGGTTAACATGTAGTTTACCCTTTCCCTCATGTAGATGCATTTTAGAATCTGCAGTAGACAACTTTTGAAAATATTGTGATAAAAGGAAAAGAAGAATTTTCTTTTTTGCCCTAATGTTTTCAACTCTATTCAATATTTTATACTTTAAACCTAAAGATTTTCAAAGATTTCCTTGATATTTCATCTGCTGCCGTTTTATTTTATTTATTGCAAAGGATTAATCCTTTCCCTCATATGACAATTCTGCAGCAGACAACTTTAAACATATTTTGTCAAAACATGGAAAATCTCTATAATTAAATGGATAACCTATGAATAAAAGTGGAAAACATTGTGGCAAAAGGAGAAATTGCTCGTTTTGAGTAATTTCTTCTTTTGTCACTATGTTTTCAAAAAGCCATCTGCTGCAGAGGCGTCAGAAAGCGTCTATATGAGGGAAAGGGTAAACAAAATTAAGTCTCATTATTCAGTTTAAAATTATTTTGTGGTTATAAAAAGACAATGAGACAACTATGTTGAATATGCACAAAATAGTGTATGTTGGTCAATCAATGTTTCAACCCTTTCACTCATATAGACGCTTTCTGACGCCTCTGCAGCAGACGGCTTTTTGAAAACATAGTGACAAAAGAAGAAATTGCACAAAACATGCAATTTCTCCTTTTGTCACAATGTTTTTCACTTTTAGTCATAGGTTATCCATTCAATTATAGAGATTTTCTATTTTTTGACAAAATATGTTCAAAGTCATAAAGGGGTTAACACTCTACCACAAATTTATAGATTAGCAAAGCCAAACAATCCCCAAAACATGTAGCACATGTATCACTAGCTTTGCTCAAAGATGTGTCAGTCCTTATATGTATACAATGACCTTTAATCCTTTCCCATCTATAGACACATTTTGACATATCTGTAGGAGGTGACTCTTGAGAACATTGTAGCAAAAGGAGAAATTGCTCAAAACAAGCAATTTCTACATTTACCGCAACGTTTTCAACTGTATTTAGTAATCATACCTTCATTTTAGATGCTTTTCATATTTTATACTAAATGTCTGTAAAGCCATCTGCTGCAGATATGCTGTATGAGGGAAAGGGTCAACTCATTCACACATACATCAAATCTACAGCAGACAACTTTGAAAAACACTTTTTGAAAATCTCTATAAATGTTAGAATCAATATTGAATATTGTTGAAACATTGCTACAAAAAAAGAAATTACTCTTAACCCTTTCCCTCATATAGACGAATCTGCAGCAGATGGCTTTTTGAAAACATAGTGATAAAAGAAGAAATTGCTCAAAACGAGCAATTTCTCCTTTTGCCACAATGTTTTCCACTTTAAGTCATAGGTTATCCATTCAATATTCTATTTTTTGACAAAATATGTTCAAAGTCGTCTGCTGCAGAATTGTCGTATGAGGGAAAGGGTTAATGAGCAATTTCTCTTTTTGTCAAAATGTTTTGAGAAGTTGTCTACAGCTGATGCATCAAAGTGCATAACTGTTTCACCTGATAACTTTATAGCGTCATCCGTTTCAGCATACATGTAGAAAATTGAATTATATTAATAAATACACCTTGGAAAACATTGCAGGAAACAAGGCCAAATCTAGAAAACAAATCAATTAATACTTGGATTAGATTGCATTGCAAGTGACCTTGGTCTTACATATTCACACAGTTTGATTTAAAATTAACAATCTTAGAAACGACTGGTAATGGTAAGCTGTCCATGAAAAATTAATTTGATAAATAAATCAAACAATAACCATTGTGAATGTTCACAAGATTGTTTTTACCTTGGCCTATTGGTCTACTTTTTGACTGGATATGACCCAAACTTGAACTTGTCTGGTTATCAAGACAAACATTCTAACCAAGTTTAAACATTTAGATTTTACTTAATTTTGGTCAAGTTTCTTCCCAGACCTGGCCCAAGTTATATACTTAGATATCACCAAGACAAACACTCTGAACAAGTTTTAACATGCTCAAGTAAAAAGAGTGACTTCTATAGTGTCCACAAGAATCTTCATGAATTTGGCCAAGAGACTTAGTTTGTTTTTATATCTGAAATGACCGACTTGGCATAGATATCATCAAGACAAACAATCTTCTTCTTCTTGTTTGTTATTCAATTTCACCCATATTTGAACTTGACCGAGATACCATTCAAGACAAACAATCTGACAAGTTTCAAACTGCTCAATTCAAAAGGTCTCGAGTGTTACCAAGATATTTCAAAAATATTTGGCCTAGTGACCATTTTTTTTATTAGACATAACCAATATGATAATAATGTTAGCCGAGATATTATCAAGACAAACATTCTGACAAATTTTCAACATGTTCAAGTAAAAAATACTGCTTCCCGAAAGTTGACATGTTTTTTTCTAAAATGTGTCCTATTGTCCTAATTGTTTACAACTTGTGACCCGGTTTTGAACTTGGCAAAGACTAGAGGAAAAGGAATGTTCCAACAAACTATAAGGAAGATTGAAAGAAAAATCTTGCCTGTAGAATTAAACAGTAATTGTTGTTAACGCTCTGAAGGGGATCATAAAAGCTCATATTTGTGCGCAGGTGAGCTGAACCCAATATGATTTTTGCAGGTGCACAATAAGGCTCTGAATAACTCCTTTGTAGCAAAGGACAACAGAAGCCATGTAAACAGAAAATGGTTTACAACAGTAGGTCATATATATCATAGAAAAACACCATATTTAATATAGTGATTCTTACACTTACAATAAATCTGCAGCAGAAAACTTTGGAAAATCTCAAAAAAAACGAAAGTATATTTAAAGGAAAGAGTTGAAAACATTATGAAAACGAAACCCAATGTTGTTACCCCATTACTTCACACAGACGACATTCGACGCTTGCCGTTGCAGATGACTTTTGAAAACATTGCGATAAAAGGGGAAATTGCTCAAAATGAGCAATTTCACCTTTTATTGCAATATTTTCAACTCTTTATCAATATAATTCTTTCAGTTTTGTAGATAGGTGAATTTTTTTATCTGACAATTGACGACCTATGAAAAGCCATGTGAAGTAATGGGTTACTTACTCAACACTCTTAGCTTTTCTAGTATAACCAACAGTAAAGCCATTCCAATTAGTCCAATAAGATATTTGCCATATTTTAAATACTGTAAAAAGAATAATTAAACTGACAAAATCTTTTGCATACTGAAAGTTGGAGTTCGAAGGTCAAATTAAGATTACACTCTTTCCTACAAAACCAATTTGTAGCACATATAGGCAATATTATGTCATATGTCTATAAATGAAAGTGCTAACACTGTAATATCTGACAGACGTGAAGCTGCAAGAACTAGCAACCAAAACCCCTTTTTTACATTGTCAGTGTTCCCCGTGAACTTACACGGCTACTTTATATACCATACATAAATTTGGTGTTCAATCTAGCTTGTCTTAAAACTGCAGCCACCGGTAATTCTTGATACTGGGCTATCTCCTTGGCAACAGTTACTGCAAATCCTGGATTAGATAAGGGTAGTTCTTCTTTTGGTATCTGAAAAAGATTTTGTATCAGCATCTAAAATTGTAAACATTATTGATAAATCTGACTTGAGCCAATCTGCAAAAAGGTATAAGTTGGCATAACTGTTCATTTTAGGTCTTTTAACCCTTTCCCTCATACAGACGTTTTCCGACGCCTCTGCAGCAGACGACTTTTGAAAACAGTGACAAAAGAAGAAATTGCTCAAAATGAGCAATTTCCCCTTTTGCCACAATGTTTTCCACTTTTTCCGGCGCTTCTGCAGCAGACGACTTTTGAAAACATAGTGACAAAAGAAGAAATTGCTCAAAATGAGCAATTTCCCCTTTTGCCACAATGTTTTCCACTTTTAGTCATAAGTTATCCATTCAGTTTTAGAGATTTTCAATTTTTTGACAAAATATGTTCAAAGACGTCTGCTGCAGAATTGTCGTATGAGGGAAAGGGTCAACATTTACTCAGTCTTATAAATATCTCCACAAGTTGACAGAATCTTCTCACGAGGTCCTGTAATTTGTTGGCAGTGTATATATTTTGATCAGACTCCCGATACAAAGGGTAACCTGGATTTACAATGTTCATGAAAGCAAACTTATCTGTTCCCTTGGACAAGCTCATATTGGTTAACCCTTTCCCTCATGTAGACGCTCTCTGACGCCTCTGCAGCAGATGGCTATTTGAAAACATAGTGACAAAAGAAGAAATTGCACAAAACGTGCAATTTCTCTTTTTGCCACAATGTTTTCCACTTTTAGTCATAGGTTATCCATTCAATTAATTGTCATGAATAAAGATTTTCTACTTTTTTACAAAATATGTTCAGTCGTCTGCTGCAGAATTCTCATACGAGGGGAAGGGTTAACCCTTTTCCACATTCAACAAATCTGCAACAGACGACTTTGAAAACAAATGTGAAAAATCTTTATTATTCATGACAATTAAACTATTAAATTTAGTTGAAAACATTGTGGCCAGACGTCCAGATAGAAATCGTATACAGCTCTTTTCCCCACAATATCTCTCTTATTATCCAACCAAACCCTATGATGTTTTTTTTTCTGAAAATAAATGTGGCAATGAGATGATTCTTTCAAGTACCAACAACATAGGGGTAAGGTCAAATAAGGATTTTATAACAAAATAATAAGCCCCATATCTAGAGCTCTGATTGTGGCAAATGGTGAAATTGCTCATCATTTCTCATTTCACATTTGTCAGTCGTCTGCTGCAGAGGCATCTTAAAGTGTCTATATGTGGGAAAGGGTTAACATTTGTTATGTCAAATAATTAACCCTTTCCCTCATATAAACGCTTTCTGACGCCTCCGCAGTGAACAGCTTTTTGAAAACATAGTGACAAAAGAAGAAATTGCTCAGAACGAGCAATTTCTTCTTTTGCCACAATGTTTTCCACTTTTAGTCATTGGTTATCCATTCAATTATAGAGATTTTCTATTTTTTGACAAAATATGTTCAAAGTCGTCTGCTGCAGAATTGTATCAGGGAAAGGGTTAACTTGAATGTTAACTTGCATGTAAATGTATGAAAATGTAATTATAAAGAATTTTCCAGAGCAATTTTAAATTTCTAAAACAAGGTAGATGATGCAGATACCCCTAATTTGGTATCACAGAGGGTATGGTATGCCAAAGTCATACCAAGAGACATTATTAACAGCATGTTTTTTTCATCCATTTATGGTGATATCAAGCTTAACCCTTTCCCTCATAAGACAATTCTGCAGCATACGACTTTGAACATATTTTGTCAAAAAAAAGAAAATCTCTATAATTGAATGGATAACCTATGACTAAAAGTCCCACTGGTTACTGAGGAGAAGAAGTCTAGGTGAAATAGGAGATATGACCCAGACAAGGTTGGGCAAGATTTTTCTGTAAATGAGGTTAGTGGCCAAGGTCAAGATCAGCGACCCATTTTTGATATGCAACACTGTCTTTCTAAGAGGCATGTGCTTACCACATTTGATTACTAAGCGAAGACATGGCTCGGACACAGTTGGGCAGATGAATGAACCAAAGGAAGGATGAGGCCCAAACTTTAAGCCCCGACCAGGGGATACCAGGTGGGGAATAAATAAGGAATATACAAACCCCTCTTGGTACAAAGTATGGAGCATCTGTCTCAAGTAAAAGTCTATTCAGTGGTAATTTCTTTGCCAGATCATGGGAAGGTCTAGCCGATCTGTATGTTACCAGAGGGGTCACACCGATATATAAATTTGGAAAAGCGTCCATCCATAGCTTAGCGTTGTAGTAATAGCCAGTAAAACAGTGACAGTGGATCTTGTAATCCCGAGGCACCATCTGAAACAGACAGGATTAAACCCTTTTCCTCATGAGGATACAACAAATATGCAGCAGATGACTGAAAATATATAGGTAAAATATGAAAAATCTCTCTTAAAGAAAGCATTATAATTATTGAGTATAGTTGAAAACAAAGTTGCAAATGGAATAAGAAAAGAGTAAAATTGCTCAGCATAATCAATTCTCCTTTTGCCACAATATTAATAAGTTTTCTATTGCAGATGAGCAAAAATTCATCCTAGAGCTCTAAAAAACAGCTCTTGACCAAGTTTGACTAAGAGAGGGGATGCGATTTATTGGATCAATTTTTGCAGTAATACAAGTGCCACACATGTTTTGGATGCTCATCCAACTTGGCCCAGACATTATGCCCTCAAACATGTTCAACAATGAAGATGGGATAAAAACTGTCTGACTAAGAGAGCAGACAACACATCCACCCACCTGCTGCAGGTGTTTCCGTAAAAAGGCTCATATTGAAAAGGGTGTATAAAAAGGATTATATTTCTTAGATCATTCAACCATCCTCCTATCATTAGTTTCAAATTTTTCAAACAGAAAATAATGTTCACAAAACTGAATCAAAGCGCTGAAGGCACTGCATTTGTTTGGGTACATAAAACTGTTCAAACATTTGCCTTTGCATAGATGTGTGATTTATAAACTATGCATTGTTTATAAATATTACAACTTCGGGTAAAAGAATAAATGACGCACCCGTTAAAATTAAATGCCATTTTAGTTGTCTATAAAAATAAATCATGAGACATACATGTGAATATTATATTTAATGTCCAAGTTTCAAAAGACATGTAAAACAAATGGATAACCATTATGGCCCCGACTCACTCATCTAAGTATTTAATAATTTTTGTTACAAAAAAAAATCACCATTGACCAAGGGTTTTTTAAAATCTTACTCAAAAGCTTCCTGCTTAACAAGAGATTTTTCAAGTTTTCCCTATAGCCATATAAGGCCAAATAGCCCTGCCCCCTGGCGGCCATGTTTTTCGACCAATCAACATGGCTTGGAGGAATCTGATAGATGGTCTCCCAATGAACATTTCTACAAAAAGAATTGAAAATTGGCCAAAAACTTTCGGATGAGAAGATTTTTCAAGTTTTTACTATAGCCATATTAGGCAAAAAAGCCCCGACCGCTGGCGGCCATGTTTTTCGACCAATCAACTTGGCTGGAAGGAATAGAGGGTCACCCTAGGAACATTTCTACAAAATTATTTGAAAATCGGCCTGACACTTTTGGAGGAGAAGATTTTTTTGAGTTTACACTATAGCCATATAAGGCAAAAAAGCCCCGCTCCCTGGCGGCCAAGGAACACTGTAGCAACGTTAAATGTCGCACCAACGCTAAATGTCACACTTGACGTTTTATGTCACAAGGCTGACGCTAAACGTCGCAACCAATGCTAAATGTCGCAAAAACCTTCTGACGTTATATGTCGCATCTGTAACGCCAAATGTCGCAAAACAAGGTACTGCCGCTATATGTCGCAACATCAACGCTAAATGTCTCACTCCTTTATAAGCACTCTTTTGTAGTATTACTGTTTCACAATGTACAAATTACAATGTTTCATCTCACTCTGTCCCTTCTTTTTTTAGTTATAGCTCCTGAAGTAGTCATTTTTTACGACAATTAGCGTCAGCCTTGCGACATATAACGTCAAGTACGACATATATACAAGATATATATGCACTCTCGTACTATCGATATGGATTCGCACACTTACGATAAGGACTCTCACACAAGCGATATGCACTCTTGTACTAACGATATGGATTCGCTCACTAACGATATTGATTCATACACTTACGATATAGACTCTCACAAAAGCTGTATGCACTCTCGTACTAACGATAATGACTCGCACACTAACGATATGGACTCTAGTAATAGTGGTTCATCAGAATAACAGATTGCGCTTTGTGTTTATACATTCCTTGCGGGCCAATGACTGGCTCTTTCTGCGGATAGCCACATTTTGTGGCTGGTATACAATAGATGGAAAATGGTATAAACGTCCAAGACATTTTTTTTGTAAACACATGTACACGGACATACACTGTGACATAACGTTATAACATGTACAATTTTCTTAAGTTTTTTAAAACTGTAAAATTAAAGAAAATTGTACATGTTATAACGTAATGTAACAGTGTATGTCCGTGTACATGTGTTTTCAAAATGTTAATGCGTTCTGTGGATAGCCACATATTGTAACTGGTATACAATTGTCTCTCTTGTCACAAACTGTATAAGCTAATACTGGAATAAAAACTGACACGGAATAAGTAACATGCTTTTTGTTGCCATTCCTTAACCTACTTATAAAAAAGTTTATAAATGTAGCGCTTTAACATCCCGTAACTGATACCTTGAACGTTTATACCATATTCCATCTATTGTATACTAGCCACCAAATGTGGCTATCCGCAGATAGAGTAGAGCCAGGCATTGGCCCGCGAGGAATGTGTTAACACATCACGGATTGCCTGCACTAACCAACAGCCAGGTCCTGCTATTCATATAATTCTTCTAACACTAAAAGGCGACACAGATATATCACAGAACCGGCAAGGGTTGAGATACAACCGAGGCGGTTGTGTCTTGCTCACAATGTCTTTGAACAATCTATTCACCCGTTGAAGGGAGTATCGCGACGAAGGATTTTGTTTCGAACCAAGGTTAACAATAATATACCAAATCAACTGTGGTAGTTCTACATGGTGCTTTTGATGAACGTGTTTCGGTTTCCGTTTTAAATGTATCATTTCTCACAATCTGTTATTCTAATGAACCACTATTACTAGAGTCATTATCGTTAGAACGAGATTGCATATAGTTTTTGTGAGAGTCCATATCGTTAGTGTATAAATCAATATCGTAAGTGAGCGAATCCATATCAGTAGTACAAGAGTGCATATCGCTTGTGTGAGAGTCCTTATCGTAAGAGTGCGAATCCATATCGATAGTACGAGAGTGCATATATATTTTGACTATATGTCACACTTGACGTTATATGTCGCAAGGCTGACGCTAATTGTCGCAAAAAATGACTACCTCAGGAGCCATAACTAAAAAAAGAAGGGACAGAGTCAGATGAAACATTGTAATATGTACATTGTGAAACAGTAATATTACAAAAGAGTGCTTATAAAAGAGTGCGACATTTAGCGTTGATGTTGCGACATATAGCGGCAGTACAATTTTTTGCGACATTTGGCGTTACAGATGCGACATATAACGTTAGAAGATTTTGCGACATTTAGCGTTGGTTATTTACTTCGTGCTCAGGTGAGCTAAACAAGAAACATCTATCCAAATGAAAGAGTAATTGAAATCATGCATTATAAAAGGATTAAATGCTCCAGAGAAAACCAATACCTGTGCCGTCCTAATTTTACTCTACAGTATACACCTAAGCTGGCCGCTGTTTCCTTTAAAGGGTGTTTAAGCTTGCCAAATCAATTAAGGATGCGTGACCATACACTGTTAATTACCATTGTGTACGAGTGTCATTCCAAACAAATTATAAATGTAACCCCTTTTCCCAATAAACCTATCATATACATGTATGTATTTGTAACTTGCCGGGATGTGTCGATACCGTCATGGTACAATGTGATATATGCACAAATTGGTTTCACAAATCTTGTGTTAATGCACCTTTGAATATTTCGACAACAGATGCGGACTTTAATTGTAACTTTTGTTAATTATTTGGCTATTATAATGATAAGATATGTGATTAAATTGGCAACATTTAAGTTTTTTACTTATAACAGCCTTCAAATACAAATTTGGTTTATACGACGGTAAAGAAAGGTTATTGGAATTAAGAAATTGTTTAAATAAGCAAATTTTCCTTTTCCCACAATGTTTTCAATATATGTTGCTTTTTACTGTTTACACAGCAAGAAAAAAACATTTAACTTATTTGTATTATAGTTGTATATATATATAATTACTAGAAATAAATTAAGATTTAAAGTGTTGTATATATATATATACTTATTGTTTATTTGTTATTTAAATTGTTCTGCCCCTTCCAAGTACCCTACAGAATAGAATGTTGCATGGATCATTTGCCTCGTAGTATGGCACATGGAAAACTGTTGAAAGTTACAAAGTAGAAAATGAAGAGGCCCAACAATAACTAGAACTCATGACCCTTCAATCGAGTGTAAAGGAGAGGATATAATTGAAGCAAAACCTATGGCTAGTGACTAGCAACCTATTCTATTCTTGCAATGTTTTCAAATTTCGTCCGCTGCAGATGCGTCAAAAGACATTTACTTGTCGGAAAATCAATCCATCAATTCTCTTTATTGATATCTATAGATATGATATAAAGAGGAAAGCCGTTAAAACACTTTACAAAGAGATTCGATTTCAGCATGATCTCGATTTTTGGTTTATTCTATATCACTGATAAAAGCAATCAAACACAATATATATTTACAAAGAAAACCCCGGATATGATCATATGTAACAAATTATACACAGTTGCCCATCTTTAATTAAACATTTTTTACAACAAATCATAGCGTCCGCAGATTTGCTCTATATTCTATTGCGTCGGCATTTTCCCTCTATATTGCATTTGTCCGCATTTTCCCGCTATAATGTATTTGTCCGCAGATCGCGTCCGCACTTTAGACCCTCCCCCATACCGTTGTATTTATAAATAGAATTCGACGATAACGATTTCTCTGCAAATGTGTTACTCTCATTTTAAATGCATTTTATGACGCACATATTTGTTTTTTTTAATTCTTTATACTATATTTATATGGCCGACAAGGCAAAAAGAAAATATTTTCAATTCTGTTTTTATCTACATTTTCAATGCGTGATTGAAAATTCAAATACCGTATCTGGAGCTTAAATCGGAAATAGTTCTCCCTGTAGCAGTTCACTCATTGAGATTTATAAATCTCTCCGCATTCATGTTTTAAAATACAATGTTTCATTTTATTTCGTAATTCTCTTTGAATATAAGAACCACATAAGAAAACAAAGACGATATAAATATATCATTATTTCAAAAATCGTGATACATTTGAAAAGTAAGAGCAAGTATTGAGTACTACTTTCACGCGTATGAAATTCATGGACTTTTACATAAGACGAACGGCTTCAGAATTGTAGCTACTAAATTTGTTTGTTCCAAACAAATAAAAACATGCACAACTATTAGTATAAATTCATTCAAAGGAGTGTGGTAATAAAGATTGTCATGAAGTGAATGCACAATGTAATATGAATCTACATTGTTCACAAAAGCAACTTGTACCTTTCATAATCTTCATGGGAATACGCTTATGATGAATAGGACCCATTTACCTCTTTTAATATATCCAAACAGTCCATCTCAGCGTCGCGACAGTGTATAACAAGGGGCTTGTTCATCTGTAGAGCTATTGTCAGCTGCTTTCTGAACACTCGCTTCTGAACTTCTTCAAATTGTTGAAAACTGGTAATTGTATAAATAAACAAGTTAATTTGTTGAATTGTGATCCTTCGATTTGACCTAGTTAACTTAGTTTTAGACGCAATATGACCCAGTTAACAAGATTTTCCTTTAATTAGGCCTAGTGACCTACTTTTTGACTCAACATGACCCATATTCATACTTGGCCGACATATCATCAAGACAAACATTCTCATTAAGTTTCAACATGCTCTAATTAAAAATGCGGCCTCCAAGAGTTTTAACAAGATTTTCCTTCAATTTGACCTATTGACCTAGTTTTTGACCTCATATGGCCTAGTTTCGAGCTTGTCCAAGTTTTGATGGAAATGAATGTTCTGATAAACTTTCATGAATATTGGATGCAAAATGTAGCATGTAAAGTGTTAACAATACAATTGTTGACGACGACGCACGACGGACAAAATGTGATAACAATAACAAGAGGTCTAAGAGGGCCATTATCACTCCACGGTCATTAATTAAATCTCCAAACAGCCATATAAGGCAAAATAGCCCGCCCTCTGGCGGCCATGTTTTTGGACCAATCAACATGGCTTGAAGTAATCTGATAGAGGGTCTCCCAAGGAACATTTCTACAGAATTATTTGAAAATTGGCCAAACACTTTCGGAGGAGAAGATCTTTTAAGTTTTCACTATAGCCATATAATGCAAAATAGCCCCGCCCTTTGGCGGCCATGTTTTTGGACCAATCAAAATGGCTTGAAGGAATCTGATAGAGGGTCTCCCAAGGAACATTTCTACAAACAAAATTGAGAATTGGCCAAACACTTTTGGAGAAGAAGATTTTTCAAGTTTTCACTATAGCCATATAAGGCAAAATAGCCCCACCCCCTGGCGGCCATGTTTTTCGACCAATCAACTTTGCTTGAAAGAATCTGATAGAGAATCACCCAAGGAACATTTCTACAAAATTATTTGAAAATCGGCCTGACACTTTTGGAGAAGAAGATTTTTTGAGTTTACACTATTTTTTTCTTTTGGGTGTCCTAGAAACCAGAATTTTGCATGGATCCAAAAAATTGAAGGAATTTTGAAGAGGACATTGATTGGATGCTTCCTATAAAGTTTCATCCGAAATGGCTAAGTGGTTAGGGAGAAGAAGTTGTTTGAAGCAAAAAGTTAACACAGACACGCACGCACAACAGACAATTCGCCATGACATAAGCTCGACTGGTTTTCAGCCAGTGGAGCAAAAAATTGAACAAGAACGCTTGGACCTCCTTGGCATATCGGTAACTTAACTAGATTGGAGTGCTCCCTGGAGCACTTGTGTCACCTGCCGGGGCCTTGTCAGAAAAATTTGATTTTTTTGACAGAAAAGGGGCAATAACTCTGATATAAACATATTTGGATTATCCCCCTTTTGTGAACCAATCACACACATTGATATAAACATTTGTCACAAGTTTCAATATAATCCTTTGAGTCGAAAAAAAGTTATTTGAAAACATGACGAAAATGTGTGACGGACAGACAGACGGACCGGACCGACCGACAGACACGACGCCGGACAAAAAAAAAGTAACCCCTAAGTGCCTACCATGCTTCGCAGGTGACACAAAAAGTATGAGCACAAGATATTTCTAAAATATGACTTACATTTTTACCTCAAATGACTCTGGTTTAAACCTGACTGGGATTTGATGGAGATATGTTTTGATAATTTTTCATGAAGATTGAATGAAAATTGTGGCCACTATAATGGTTTCAAAAGGTGTTTTTTTTCTAAATATTTCACCTTGTGACCAAGTTCTTTTGACGCCATATGTTTGAGTTTTGAATCAGACTGAGATTTGATGGAGATGAATCTTCTGATGAACCCATATTCAAGTTTGACCGAGATTTGATGAAGATTGGATGTTCAATGTGGTCTGTAGTGTGTTCACAAGGTTATCGTGATATAAACCATGATATACAGTACATATAAAATGTAAGTTCAAAATAACATACTCATGTTTTTGAGGCCAACTTAGGGCATTTCCCTATAGTGGTTAACATTACCATATAGTTTTAATCCTTTCCCTCATATAGACACTTTCTGACGCCTCTGCAGCAGACAGCTTTTTGAAAACATAGTGACAAAAAAAGAAATTTCTCAAAGCGAGCAATTTCTCCTTTTGCCACAATGTTTTCCACTTTTAGACATAGAAAATCTCTTTAATTGATTTTCTATGTTTTGAAAAAATATGTTTAAAGTCATCTGCTGCAGAATTGGCGTAAGAGAGAAAGGGTTAATCAAATCCATTTAACTATGCCTTAGATATGGCTCTGGAAGGACATGAGGGCAGCGCCAAACCAATATCCCATCCACCTTTGGAGGGGGCATAACAAGAGGCCAAATGATGGTCCTATATATAGCTCGCTTGATTGAATAAAAGAGCTTAAACAGTTTTCTGTGTCCTTACTCCCTAGTGGTCACGTTTTCCAAGATTTTTTTTGCCAAACAATTTTAAATCAGACCAGTTCTTTTATACATATGTAAGAAAACAAGCTCCCCCCATTTTCAACAGATCAGAATAATTAAAACAAGAGCGCTGCGGAGTGAACACCAACGCTTGGCCTGTTTTCGAAAAAGGGGCATTGCTGTATAATTATTAAAGACAGATATGTGACTTGGTATAGACATGCATAGTTCCTAGGAGCATGTGTACCAAGTTTCATTTGAAAAAATGTTTATGAGTTATGAGCAAGGGCGTAGCTTGGCAATAATCAATGTGTATAGGCCGTCTCGTGAGAAAATCACATTGTGGACTCTGTGTAAAGTATCGACCTGGATCAGCCTAAGCATGCCACACAGGTGTACCCAGATATACACTTTTCGCCTCCTGTGGATTTTCTGTTTCAGGAATCACTACTCTATCTATCCCCCCTTAGACGGAATGTGTCGGCCGAATCAGTCTGCGCAGACAGCACAGGCTGATCTGGTCGATACATTACGCAGATATGTATCACCATAGCTGCATTTTGGGGCATTTTTAGAAAAAATGTGAATGCACGTGCCTACAGGGAGCTACGCCCCTGATGAAGTAAGGTTAAAGTTTTGTGTAAAATCTTGGTCGAGCATCACACCCTTGGATCATTTTTTGCCAAAGAATTATCAAATCTCGACTTCTTTTGGAAAATAAGATTTAAAATGTTTGAGCATTTTCCTCTTTTTAGAAAGCCGCATTAACCAAAGTTCTACAAGGAATTAAATTCTTTGAACAATTTTGAAAGAAATACTATTATTTTTAAATTAGTCCTTTGATTAAGGTGAAGTTGTTTGAAGGAAAATGTGAACAGACAGACGAAAACGCTGGATGATTACAAAAACTCACCCTGCATTTCATTCTCAGGCGAGCTGAAATCAAGTTTCTCAAATATTTAAAATGAGCAATTTATCTTTATTGAACAATGATTTCAACACTGCATTAAAATAACACTGCTGAATTTCTTCTGTATTACATGTTTTAAGAACAGTTGACGAGTGTAACAACACAAAATACATCACTTACCTCCCTGAGTAATCCAGTCCAATTTCTCCCAAAGCAACACATTTACTGTGAAGTAGACACTGCTTAAGACCATTCTCTGCAGTCTCTGTAAAATCAGTAGCCATCTTTGGATGACATCCCATTGCTATCCATACATTGTCCTCTTTTGCAACCTCCTTCCAAAGGCCACCTTTAATAGGTAACAAAGGAAACTAGAAATATCACTGAAGATGATAAATACCCAAAAAACAGGACCTTGACTCAAAATATGGCTTCCGACCGACCAACAAAAGGGCCATAACTCTGTAAAATAACATGCAATTGTAAGACCTTTATGATATGCACATCTCCTCTTGTTATAGAAGCTTTATGTACAATTTTATTGAATTCCTACCAGTGGTTTTACAGAAATAGGCCGGACAAAATATGGGTTCGACCGACCGACAAGTCGTCCTATCAAACAGTACTCATTTTGACCTTTGACCTCCAAATGTGATCTTGACCTTTGAGGTACAGGTCACCTCATCATAATGAACGTTTGTGCCAAGTTTCTTTGAAATCCTATGATGCATGGTTGAAATGTGAGCCGGACAAGGTAGTCCTTTCAAAAAGTATTCATTTCAACCTTTGACATGCAAGTGTGACCTTGACATTTGAGGTACAGGCCTGGGTCTTGTGCTCTACACACTGCCTCATCATGGTGAACGTTTGTGCCAAGTTTCTTTGAAATCCTATGATGCATGGTTGAAATTCAGGCAGGGAAAGGTAGTTCTATCAAATAGTACTCTTTTGACCTTTGACCTCTGAGTGTGACCTTCACCTTTGAGGTACAAGCCACCTCATCATGGTGAACATGCGTGTCCAGTAACTTGGAGAATCCTAAGATGCATAGTTGAGATGCGGGCCGGACAAGGTAGTCCTATAAGACAGTTCTCATTTTGACCTTTGACATCTAAGGTACAGGCCTGGGTTTTGTGCATGACACGCCATCTCATCATGGTGAACGTTTGTGCCAAGTTTCTTTCAAATCCTATGATGCATGGTTAAGATGCGGGCCAGACAAGGTTAGGTGGGCTGACAGACAGATAGACGGACATAAAAGGGCCATAACATAACAAAACTTTGTTTTTTGGAGGTATAAAAAATTGGGCAACATCAAACAACACAAGGGCCAGGATGACCCTAAATCTTGATAAACTTTGTAAAATTGGATAGCAGTAAACAAGTTAGTGGAGTATTGCAAGCAATAAAAAAGAGCGCCAAATGTCACAAAATATGCCCGTCCTGTTTTATTGAGACCAAGTACAGTGATAATTGGTTGTACATCAGACAAAGTTAGAGAGTGGACACTGTTAGTACAGTTTTGGCCATTTCGAGGGACATTATTTTGTAGTGATTTAGATAACGTTGTAAGTTATCAAATCTGACCAAGATATTCTGCCCATCAACATATTGTGTAAATTTGGTGATGATCGGATTCAGAATAGGCTTCAGGCTTCACAAGTTATTTAGCTGACAAAACCAATTTTAGGTAATTTCTATAATTAAAGGGCAATAACTCTTGATTGACTAAAGCGATATAGCTAGTTATCAAACTTGTCCGAGATATTATGCTAATACACATTCTGACTAAATTTGGTGATGATTGGACAAAGGCTTCTTAAGTAATTGAGCTGACAATACCAATTTTAGGTAATTTCTATAATTAAAGGGCAATAACTCTTGATTGACTAAAGCGATATGGCTAGTTATCAAACTTGTCCGAGATATTATGCCAATACACATTCTGACCAAATTTGGTGATGATTGGACAAAGGCTTCTAAAGTTATTGAGCTGACAAAGACCAATTTTAGGTAATTTCTATAATTAAAGGGCGATAACTCTTGATTGACTATAGGGATATAGCTAGTTATCGAACTTGTCCGAGATATTATGCTAATACACATTCTGACCAAATTTGGTGATGATTGGACAAAGGCTTCTAAAGTTATTGAGCTGACAACATAATGGACGGCGCCCGCCCGCCCGTACGCCGCAGGTAAAACTATAATACAATCCGTTTTTTCAAAATGGGCGTATAAAAAGTCCCCTACCAGCCAAAAATTTATAAGTTGAAAATGGCAGATATTATTCTGTCAACCTCACTTTATAGTTAAATGCCCCTTCAAGTCTGACCTTGACCTTGGGGGTAAGTGGCTGGTTATTGTGCATGACACATCATCATGCAATTAAGAATAATTGTGTGAAGTTATAACAAAATCCAACCAAGCATGTGAACGACTAATTGATTGATTGATAGGGGTTTAACGCCATTTTCAACAATTTTTCGGTCATATCACGGTGGCCAGTTCACCTACTCATATGTTTCCTGCTTTTCTCACACCAGTACTCCATACAACATACTTTCCAAACAACTGGCTGCTTTTCTACATAGACAATTAGCCCATTGGTGAAAGAGGAATGACTCGCGTAACAGTGACTTTTGTCAAACATCGGAAATAATGTCGGCCAAGCTGGGGTTCAAACTCACAACCCCTGGATTGACAGTGCGCATCGCTACCGCCTGAGCTACAGAGGCTCGGTCATGTGGAAGACACAGCATGGAGACCTCAGAAAAGCCTAAAAAAGTTTGAGCCCAAATTGTGACCTTGACCTTGAGAGTAGGTGTCTAGTTATTGTGCATGACACATCATCTTGTTATGGAGAATAATTGTTTTAAGTTATATCAAAATCCATTCAAGAATGTGGAAGATGCAGCCTGGACAAGAACTTTTGGACAGAAAATGTTTGAGCTTAAACTGTGACCGTGACCTTTGGAGAAGGTGGCTGGGTGGACACCTTATCATGTTATGGAGAATGATTGTGGGAAGTAACATCAAAATCCATTCAAGCATGTAGAAGATACAGCCTGGACTGGAAATTGCTAAGTGGACAATGTTTGAGCCCTAACTGTGACCTTGACCGTAGGAGTAGGTGGCTGGGTGATGTGCATGACACATTATCTTGTTATGGAGACAAATTGTGTGAAATCATATCAAAATCCATTCAAGCATGTGGAAAATACAGCCTTGAAGCATAAAATAATTTTAATGTTTCTTCCACCAGAGTTTTTTTATCTTGGAACACATTTTAAAGAGGATCACCCAAGGCACATTTCTGTGAAGTTTGGTTGAAATTAGTAGTGATTTAGGAGGAGATTCATTTTATCCCTTTCCCACATATGTCAAATCTGCAGGAGACAACTTAAACACTAATATGTAAATTCTCTGTATATATGGAAGTATAATTATTGATCGAGTTGAAAATAGTGACAACAGGAGAAATTGCTTATTGTGAGCAAGTTCTCCTTTTGCAACAATATTTTCAAACGTCTTCTACGGCAGAGGCGTCAGGAAACATGCTGTACGAGGGAAAGGGCTAAAGCTCAAAGTTGACCAAAGACAGCGAGCTGAAAGTTATCCCAGATCACATTGAGCCTTTTTTCAGGGATTGAATTTTTATTGATTGAGACCAGCAGATTCAGATCAGCCTGTGTCTCTTAATTAAACTTTCTGACGCCTCTGCAGCCGACGGCTTTTTGAAAACATGGCAACAAAATTAGAAATTGCTCAAAACAAGCAATTTTGCCTTTTGTCACCATGTTTTCAACTCTATTCAATTATTGTTCTTTCATTTAAAGGGAATTTCTGTGCTTTTGATTAGATGTTTTGAAAGTCGTCTGCTGCAGATTTGTTGTATGTAGGAAAATGTTAAAACTTATATTGTTGGTACTAACCATGTCTTAGAACCGTAAGACCAATGAGAGCCCACAATTTATTGTTAATTGCAGTGAAACAACAGAATTTATGCAGGATAAAGACTATTTTAATCAGTAAGTTCATATGCTCATGTGTTTCCTGGCTTTCTCACACCTGTACTCCACACAATATACTTTCCAAGCAATTAGCTGCTTTTCCACAAAGACTGCTAGCCAAATGGTGGAAAACGCTTGTCACAATGACTCTTGTGTAACGTTGAAAAGAATGTTTGCCAAGCTGGGGTTCCAACTCACAACCCCTACATTGACAGCCAGCATCACTACCGAGTGAGATACCAGGGCTTGGCATCTAGGTTTTTAACAGTATCAGTAAATTAGTAACTGAAAAAGCCACAAATCTCAATCATTATTTTTTTTCAGTTTGTTTGATTACATTTGTAAGCAAACTTTTGAAAACAATGTGAAGCAAAAAAGATTGCCCATAACAAGCAATCAAAATCATATGTTAATTTAACATGCATACAGGTGTTTTCAAAGCACAGGTTTTATGGATATACACAAACAGAACATAGGACTCTAATGGGAATGTGCTTATACAGGACACTGTCAAGTCAACCCTTACCTACTTACACATGCTTTTGGTGCAACTGCAGCAGATAGATTTTGAAAAAATTGTGGTAAAAGGGAAAATTGTTCATAATGAGCAATTTCTCCTTTTCCCACAATGTTTCTTACTAAATTCAATAATTATAGAATTTTTTGTACAAAGTTTCATTCTTTTTCCTAGATCATCTTTAAGTCCTTTGCTGCAGATTGTTGTATGAGGGAAAGGGTTAAAGCCTTTCATTTCTTACAAAAAAGCTGTGCTGTATGAAAACTAACTTTAACCCTTTCACACCTGCAGACGCAAATTGACGCAATAGCAGTAGACGACTTTTGAAAACATCGTGGCCAGAGGTGCAATTGCTCATGATGAGCAATTTTTTCTGTGGCCTAAATGTTTTACAACTTTATTTAACAATTAAGCTAACTTTTATGGACATTTTTCAGGTTTTTGTCACAATGTTTTCAAAGTTGTCTGTTGCAGATTTGTTGTATGTGGAAAAGGGTATATTTATATGTTATGACAAGTTTTCAAAGGAACATGTGTGTGTCTCCTGCCAATAAGTAACAGGCAGTGACTGATGGACGGACAGACAGCCAGAAGAAGAAATAAGCAACGTGCGTTACCCTGCCACAGCAGGAGCCACACTAACTATATTAACCCTAGCCCACATACAACGATCCCGCAGCAGACGACTTTGTAAACAAATTGGCAAACATGTGAAATACCTCTATTAATTAAAGTTTAACTATTAAATAAAGTTGAAAATATTGTGGCAATATGAAAGTGCTCACCTTTTTTCACAAGTTTTTCAAAAGTTGTCTGCTGCACTGGCATCAGAGAGTATTTATTTGCGGGAAAGGGTTATATGATGTTGATCAGAAGTTGATTTAACCATTTCCCTCATATAGACGCTTTCTGAAGCCTCTGCAGCAGACGGCTTTTCGAAAACAGTGAAATAAGAACAAATTGCTCAAAACAAGCAATTTCTCCTTTTGCCACAATGTTTTCCACTTTTAGTCATAGACTATCCATTCAGCTATAGAGATTTTCCGATTTGATAAAAATAAGTTCAAAGTTGTCTGCTGCAGAACTGTCGTATGAGGGAAAGGGCTAATTCATCTGTGACTTATTTGGTGAACAATGTTCGCTAATTGGTCTTCATAGACCAGGGCACAAATATACAAAAGAATCTCTTTTCTTGGCTTGTTTCTCAATAAGATACATAATACTTACCATAAGGTGTGAAAGTTATTGGGTTACAAAACACAGCCACACATCCCTCGAATGCATCTGGAAACGTGTCGGGATTTTTCCTCATGTAGTCTTCAAGGTTACCATAAAAGCTGTCTCTTTTAAATAAAAAATCTAAATGACAATGTGTATCTATGTACTTTACACCAAAACTGTGAAATCTGTTGAAGGTGGATTTCCACTCACTTTTTGCGGGCTGGTTTTCACTTTCGGTGTCAGATGGAGATGCTATTGCGCAACCAGCCCCACCCCATGATTTTCGGAGATCTCTTTGATTATACTCAGAAGTGACAGTCGCAGTGGGAACTTTCTTTTGTTCTTGTTGTGGTGTAACATTTTCTTGTTTTCCAGTTAGGGCAGAATTGTATTTGGGTAAATACATACTCCAAAACTGGCTCTGTGGAAAAGGTGGTAAGGGTGGTAAAGGGGGCATTTCCCTTGAACTGTATAAATTCTCCCCAGCTCTAATACCTGTCTCCTGTGATCTTTCCATGGAAGCCACTTCTCCTCTAGTCTCTGACTGAGGGGATTTTGTTGGAGTTTTTTTATGTTTTACAAATGTTACTTCTGGAAAATAGTCAGATGGTAGGTTCTTTAAATGTCTGTGAGTAAGTTTTCTCTGCGGCCGTTTCAGAAAACTGGATTTTTCAACAGGTTTTGAATAAGGAGAAGTTGAATCTTCATCACTGGTTGTGTTTTGTTTAGGTTTTTTTGGTCTACACTGTCGTACTGGGGAATCATCTTCGACAGTCTCGGTAACAGATTTAGGATTAAAGTCACTGCTCAGAGAATCAACATCAAATGGCTCAATATCCCCATCATCAGAGGAATCATCACTGTTTCCATAGTCTACCAGTTTGAATATTCTGCTTTGAACCGACTTCTGGGTTCTATCAGTTTCCACAACTGGACTGTGTTTACTAGGTGTTTTTTGGACAATTGGAGACCCACTAGTTGGTAATGGGTTATTGTACTGTGGATTTTGGTACATGTAGTTCTGCATAGGTCCACCATACTGGGGATGATACATAGGGCCATAAACCTGGGTGTCCAAAAAGTTCCTTTCAATGCCCGTCTGAGTTATGTTACTATTGTAGTCACAAGGGGCAGAGAATCTTTGGCCATCTATGGATGCAACATTTCCCGGAGACTTGGGTCGACCTCCCCTGTAACTATAACCATGCTTAGCAAACGCTCTGTGTGGATCACCTGGTATGGTATCTGACAACTGTTTTCTGTGTGTTCCCATTACAAAGGGGTGAGGTAAAATACCAGCATTTACATTCCTGGTATCTGGAGACTGAGACAACAAACTCTCTATACAAACATCATCGGAGGATTCAGTGAAAGGTGCACTACTTGATCCACAGTCAAATGTATCATTTCTCCGCTTTATCGAAAATGGTCTGAATCTTGGTACAGCATTGCCGTTATTGACATCACTTTTGTCAAACTCGGCATGACTTAAAATCCTCTTGTCAACCTTACTTTCAGTTTGTTGTGTTTCACACAAAGTAGCTCCTGCAACACTTTCTTTTGATATATTTGAATTGTCGAAATTCTGCTTCATTTGATCCGAATACTGTTGGATAGCGGCGATGGCATTTTTCATAATACAAAATGATTTCCCCATTTCACTGTTTGTTTTCTCAGCACCAGCAAGAGTCTTCTGTACTTCTGACAAATGGGCCTCGGACTGGGTCACTGGGTTAGACAGAGTTTGTTCTTGATCTACCTTATGCTGTTGATAGCCTGCGCTGTTTGACTGATATAGCTGACTTAAGGTGCCACCTCCTCCTTGATGATTGAACCCACATGGATCAGGATTGTTGTTTCTGGACTTGTTAATGCTGTCTACTATCGTTTTCAATTTGCCTGCAGTTCCTCTGCCCTGTATTTTGTTTCCATTTTCATCTGTTTCAATTGCAGGTTGTTGACTGTTGTCCAGTGTGGAACCAGCTTCATATCTAGTTCCTGATGTAGCTGAACCTACAAAGCAAAAGAATATGAGCTAGTGAAAAAGAAATTGGGAACAAGATGTGTTTGTGAAACACTGATGCCCCCCAATGGCAACATCTAGGTCAAAGGTCAAGGTCACAAGGTATACACATGTGAAATATGGTAGCCTTACCTGTTATTGTTCAAAAGTAGTGGGGAAGGTTAAAAAAAAAATTGAGAATGGCAACATCTAGGTCAAAGGTCAAGGTCGCAAGGTCAAAAATGTACTGACAGAAAGGTCATGTCACAAGGAATACACATGTGAAATATGGTAGCCGTATCTGTTATGGTTCAAAAGTAATGGCCAAGGTTAAAGTTTTTTTCAAGAATGGCAACATCTAGGTCAAAGGTCAAGGTCGCAATGTCAAAATTGTTGGTACTGACAGAAAGGTCATGTCACAAGGAATACACATGTGAAATATGGTAGCCGTACCTGTTATGGTTCAAAAGTAATGGCCAAGGTTAAAGTTTTTTTCGAGAATGGCAACATCTAGGTCAAAGGTCAAGGTCGCAAGGTCAAACATTTTGGTACTGACAGAAAGGTAATGTCACAAGGAATACACATGTGAAATATGGTAGCCGTACCTGTTATGGTTCAAAAGGAGTGGTCAAGGTTAAATTTGTTTGGAGTTTAACGCCGCTTTCAACAGCTTTGGTCATATCACGGCGGTCAGTGCACCTACCCATGTTTTCCTGGCTTTCCCACACCAGTACTTACACAACATTCTTTCGAAGCCACTGACTACTTTCTCACATAGATCAGAGGTGAGAGGCAATGGAAAACATCGCCCGAAAGAATGTCGCCGCAACCGGGTATCGAACCCGTGACCTCCAGATCACGAGTCAGATACGCTACCAATTGAGCTACCCGGCCGGGCTGGTCAAGGTTAAAGTTTTTTTCGTGCAGACAGGCCAAAAACTACATCTAGGTCAAAGGTCAAGGTCGCAAGGTCAAAAATGTTGGTACTGACAGAAAGGTCATGTCACAAGGAATACACATGTGAAATATGGTAGCCGTATCTGTTATGGTTCAAAAGTAATGGCCAAGGTTAAAGTTTTTTTCGAGAATGGCAACATCTAGGTCAAAGGTCAAGGTCAAAAATGTTGGTACTGACAGAAAGGTCATGTCACAAGGAATACACATGTGAAATATGGTAGCCGTATCTGTTATGGTTCAAAAGTAATGGCCAAGGTTAAAGTTTTTTTCGAGAATGGCAACATCTAGGTCAAAGGTCAAGGTCAAAAATGTTGGTACTGACAGAAAGGTCATGTCACAAGGAATACACATGTGAAATATGGTAGCCGTACCTGTTATGGTTCAAAAGAAATGGCCAAGGTTAAAGTTTTTTTCGAGAATGGCAACATCTAGGTCAAAGGTCAAGGTCGCAAGGTCAAACATTTTGGTACTGACAGAAAGGTAATGTCACAAGGAATACACATGTGAAATATGGTAGCCGTACCTGTTATGGTTCAAAAGTAGTGGTCAAGGTTAAAGTTTTTTTCGTGCAGACAGGCCAAAAACTACATCTAGGTCAAAGGTCAAGGTCGCAAGGTCAAAAATGTTGGTACTGACAGAAAGGTCATGTCACAAGGAATACACATGTGAAATATGGTAGCCGTACCTGTTATGGTTCAAAAGTAATGGCCAAGGTTAAAGTTTTTTTTGTGCAGACAGACAGACAGACCAACAGACCAACCAACCAACAGACAGGCCAAAAACTATATGCCCACCGAATCGGAGATTCCGGGGGCATAAAAAGGAGACATGGCTTGTTTTCAGCAATTTTCTCCTCTTTCAACAACATTGGAAGCATGGGTTCAAATTCACGACCCCTTGATTGAAACTAGCCTTAGCTACTAAGCTATTGCGACTTGACACACATAGATGTAAATAAGAGTGCTTTTCAGACAGTATGAAATTATTGAATAACATTACATGTGAGCTGTCGGCATAATTATTTAACCCTTTCACACACATACAACAAATTTGCAACCGACAACTTTGAAACATTCTTGCCACAAACATGAAATATCTATTGAAATCAAGTGCAATTATTGAAAATAGTTTAAAACAAGGCCGTCTATTATGACAAATATCTCCTATTTCTAAAACTTTCAAGTCATCTGCTGCAAATGCCGAGAAAGGGTTAACCATTTCCCTCATACCACAAACATTGTGGCAACATCTAGGTCAAAGGTCAAGGTCGCCAGGTCAAAAATGTTGGTACTGACAGAAAGGTCATGTCACAAGGAATACACATGTGAAATATGGTAGCCGTACCTGTTATGGTTCAAAAGTAGTGGTCAAGGTTAAAGTTTTTTTCGAGAATGGCAACGTCTAGGTCAAAGGTCAAGGTCGCAAGGTGAAAATTTTGGTACTGACAGAAAGGTCATGTCACAAGATATACACATGTGAAATATGGTAGCCGTACCTGTTATGGTTCAAAAGTAGTGGTCAAGGTTAAAGGTTTTTTTCGAGAATGGCAACATCTAGGTCAAAGGTCAAGGTCGCAAGGTGAAAATTTTGGTACTGACAGAAAGGTCATGTCACAAGGAATACACATGTGAAATATGGTAGCTGTACCTGTTATGGTTCAAAAGTAATGGCCAAGGTTAAAAAAAAAATCGAGAATGGCAACATCTAGGTCAAAGGTCAAGGTCGCAAGGTCAAAAATGTTGGTACTGACAGAAAGGTCATGTCACAAGGAATACACAAGTGAAATATGGTAGCCGTACCTGTTATGGTTCAAAAGTAGTGGTCAAGGTTAAAGGTTTTTTTCGAGAATGGCAACATCTAGGTCAAAAAGGTCAAGGTCGCAAGGTCAAAAATGTTGGTACTGACAGAAAGGTCATGTCACAAGGAATACACATGTGAAATATGGTAGCCGTACCTGTTATGGTTCAAAAGTAGTGGTCAAGGTTAAAGTTTTTTTCGTGCAGACAAACGTGCAGACAGATGTGCAGACAGACGTGCAGACAGACGTGCAGTGCAGACAGGCCAAAAACTAGATGCCCACCGAATCGGAGATTCCGGGGGCATAAAAAGGAGAAATTGCTTGTTTTGAGCAATGTTTTCAAAAAGCTGTCTACTGCAGAGGTATTTTATAAATTATAGTATTTACACTTTCAGTCATAGTTTTGATCAACTTCATTGAATACCTTTTAACGAGCAATATCTCCTTTTGCCACAATGTTTTCAACTTTTTGTTATAGGTTATCCATTCAATTATAGAGATTTTCTGAGAAGTGGGCAAAGTTTACTATATCAGAAAAATATTTTACTTTGTATTAATTATTTCTTTGAAGTAATACAGACTACAACCCTCTGCTGCATATGACTTATGCAAACATAGTTTGACGAGAAAACCTAACTTTCCCAATGAACGCCCAACGAGGGTGAATAACTAAGTCAAGCTTCTAAGTCTTTCTTGCCTAGCTATCATTGCATAAACCTTGTGACTAAAAAAGGGAAGATTCAATATCGATTGCTCTTGCTAGAGACATCTTATTTGAAAAAGTTTCACTAATGTAAGGGTCATAATTCTGGTGTGTCTGGGGTGATCATGAGGGTCATAATTAAACTTGAGAATTTTACCCATTTTTCAACAGTATTTCACTTGTATATCAGCCTTTCCTGGGTAGTTTACCAGTACCACCAGTATTATATATCCTGACAATGATGCCCCAGTCAAAATGCTATCCATGCAACCCTGAATGCCAAGGAGGTAAGCCAGAACTTCCATTAACCCTTTCCCACCTGCAATAAACATGATAAAAGGAGAAATTTCTCAAAACAAGCAATTTCTCCTTTTGCCACAATGTTTTCAACTATTTTAAGTAAGTATACCTTCATTTGTAGAGATTTTCTGGATCTTGAGTAGATGTTTTCAAAGTCGTCCGATGCAGATTTGTTGGTTACAAGGAGTGCCTTAATCCTTTCCTACATAAAACTAATATGCAACAGACGCCTTTAAAAACTTAGAGGCAAAAATGTGGAAATCCTCTTAAAAAGAAAAGTTATGATTGAAAAGAGTTGAAACAAGAGGGCCATGATGGCCCTTGAATCGCTCACCTGATTTTTTTTTTTTTTTCACTTTAGCTATATAAGCCTCGCCCCCTGGCAGCCATAGTTTCCGACCAATCAACTTGGCTTGAAGGAATCTGATAGAGGGTCACCCTAGGAACATTTCTACAAAATTATTTGAAAATCGGCCAGATATTTTTGGAGGAGAAGATTTTTTAAGTTTTCACTATAGCCATATAATGCAAAATAGCCCTGCCTACTGGCGGCCATGTTTTTTGACCAATCAACATGGCTTGAAGGAATCTGAAAGTGGGTCATCCAAGGAACATTTCTACAAAATTATTTGAAAATCGGGCCGACACTTTTGGAGAAGAAGATTTTTTAAGTTTGCACTATAGCCATATAAGGCAAAATAGCCCGCCCCCCCCCCCCCCCCCCCCCCCCTGGCGGCCATGTTTTTCGACCAATCAACATGGCTTGAAGGAATCTGATAGAGGGTCACCCAAGGAACATTTCTACAAAATTATTTGAAAATCGGCCTGACACTTGTGGAGGAGAAGATTTTTTAAGTTTTCATTATAGCCATAAAAGGCAAAATAGCCCCGCCCCCTGGCGGCCATGTTTTTTGACCAATCAACATGGCTTGAAGGAATCTGATAGAGGATCAACCAAGGAACATTTCTACAAAATTATTTGAAAATCGGCCTGACACTTTTGGAGGAGAAGATTTTTTAAGTTTGCACCATAGCCATATAAGGCAAAATAGCCCCGCCCCCCCTGGCGGCCATGTTTTTCGACCAATCAACATGACTTGAAGGAATCTGATAGAGGGTCACCCAAGGAACATTTCTACAAAATTATTTGAAAATCGGCCTTACACTTTCGGAGGAGAAGATTTTTTAAGTTTTCACTATAGCCATATAAGGCAAAATAGCCCCGCCCCCCCTGGCGGCCATGTTTTTCGACCAATCAACACGGCTTGAAGGAATCTGATAGAGGGTCATCCAAGGAACATTTCTACAAAATTATTTGAAAATCTGCCAACCAATTTGGGAGAAGAAGAATTTTGAAGTTTTTTCGGTTTCGTTGCCATGGAAACCAGAATTTTGCATGGATCCCAAAAATTTGAAGGAATTCTGGTGAGGTCATTGAGAGGATGCTTTCTGTGAAGTTTCATCCCAATTGACCCACTGGTTACTGAGGAGAAGAAGTTGACGCACGACGCACGACGGACAAAAGGCGATCACAATAACTCACCTTGAGCAAAGCTCAGGTGAGCTAAAAACAGTGGCAAAATTGTTCATTTTAAGAAAACTTTATTTTGCCACAATGTTTATAAAAGTCATAGATCTGCTGCAGAGGCATCAGAAAGTGTCTGTATGTGGAAAAGTAGTAAACAGTTTCATACCAGGCCTCTGTGGACTTGTTGAATGCAACATGTAAACATGTTGATATCCCGGAGGGGGCTTCCAGCCTGCGATCTGTTCATATAAGAAGGGGCTACCATTTTTCACTGCTCTGCCTTTCCAATCCATATCAAATGAACTAGGTTTCCAAGGAAAACAGTTGGTTTGTGTACCTTTTAGGTCACATGACTGACTCTTTTTCTTCAGAAATGCTGCATCTTCATGATCTGTACAAATGTTATTGAAATATTAATAATCCTTTTGAACTTCTGATTTGCATCAGACATCTTTTGCCAAAATGTTTTCAACTAGATTCAATCATTATACTCTCATTTACAAAGATTGTCTATATTTTTGTCAAGTTGATATACGTGAGAAAGTATGTTGTACAGTAAACCAAGAACAGTTCAAGTAAACAATGTTTTTCCTATAGCCATTGACAGCAAAAGATGGCCAACATTTATAAAAGGGCAAAATTGTGTACAGCATGAGCGCACAACTGCATCTTTGTCAAAGTACAACGTTACCCGTCTTCAGAGACTGAAGGCTTTTCATCTTGATACAGCATTCATGGTTCTCACAATGTCATTTATTATCAACACCGCTCATGTACATGTATCAAGTCAAAGAAATATATTTACCTAGATTTGACTCAAAAGAATAGTAGCCTAGATCAGGGTTCCTCTCACTTGGTTTAACAAAATGTATTCTTGGTGGACCACATTTACACATCCTCCATGTCACATACTGTTCATCTTCCCCAGTACAACTACAGGCCGGTGCACCGAGCTCACCATTCGATTTAACAAAATAGTTATTGCCATTTATATTTTTCTCAGCACTATTCAAATAATCAAGGTTTTCACACATATTTCCATGAATGTCCCGTTTCTCTTTAACAGTCTTATTTTCTTCAAACTTTCCTTTGGACTTATCCAATGACATTTTTCCATTGAGATCACCTGGAAATTTCATATGTTTTTCATGAGACTTCTCTTTCTGTACATGCAACTGAACCTTTGAAGCATGCTCATCATAGGCTTGACTGTTCACCCAATTGGTCGTCCGTTCAGTAACAAAGTCAGACTGAAGGGATTCATCCAATGTTTCCAATCTTCCACTTGAATGTTTCCCGACTTCAACTTCGTGCACATTCATTTCATATTTCACATTGTTATTCTCTTCTTGTGTTGGAATATGTACTGAATGGTTATCAGACGATCTGCTTTCATACTGCTGCCATTGCCAATTCATCATATGTCTATAGGATTCAACATACATATAATAATACCACTGCCAATAAGTGTCGTCATACTGACCATTCCACCAGTTTCTGTAATCAAGCTGTGATCTGTCGTATAAAGGCATATTCTGTTGCATGCACTGTGTAGCCCAGTCTGTCCTTATGCTATTTCCCTTGTTTAACAGCAAGTGTTCCTGACTCTTGGCTACAACTGGACCTTCTTGAACACCTGAATGTAAACTAACGAGATCTGCAACTTCATCTGATGGTAGTTCTGAAACATCCGCATCACTTGTACCACTTCCGAAATAGTCTACAATCACAACATCTCTTCTTGCCCTATCATTACCTCCATTTATACCACTTGCTTTGTCTTGACCAGTTTCATACAAACTTCCATATTCTATTTCCACGTGATGATCAGTGGCTCGTTCACTTGTTTTACTTTCTGTCGCCTGTCTATTTTCGTTAACTTCCACAAGATCTGGTTCGTCATCAAAAACCGTTAAATTACCCACTTTGTCCATTACATCTTGTGTAATTTCAAATTCAGAACTGGGTGGGGAAGGAGGTAAATAAGGTATTTCTGATATATGATTCTCTTCTGATTTGATACCTGTCTGATCATACATTTGGTTAATCTTGTCATTTGTATCACTATTATGTTCTTCAGTTTTGTTATTTCCACTCACACAGTCACTATCAGGAAACTCTAATTGTTCACATAGAACACCAGTTGTTGGTAGGGGCGGATAGCTATAACAAGGATTTTGGTTCTGATTTTGACTTTTTTCATTCAACTTTTTTACATCTTCTCTGTCATATCCATTGACCTTGTCTATTGCATTTGAAGAAAACACATTTTCATTGATATGACTTGGATCATTCAAATCGTCTTCAACATTGCTTTCACCGGCTTCAATCCTATCATTCTCATTTGCTAACTCTGTTGTCCAATCTTCAGAACATGGCAAAACCCAGCCGCCAAACAATTTCCCTTTTATTTCTTTAACATCATTTTCCCCCTCAAAACCATTATCTTTTGTCTGCAATTTCTCAGCATTTATTGATTGTTTGTCATTTTGCATGTCACAGTTTATACCGTGTTGAAATCTTCTTTGCTGTGATCTGACGTTGGCTTTATGATCAAAAGATCTAGGAAAGTCGCAGGATCTTGCTTTTCTCTCTGGTGATGTGAAAACTCTTCTATATTTTCCACAAAATCTGTCTGTAGGGCATGAAGACTCATTAGCATAAGGTTCTTTATGTTGGCCTCTTTTCTTTAAGAATCTTGGTGGAAGGTGAGAGTTTCTTTCGCTCAGAATATGCTGACCTTTGACTGTACAGTTCTTTGGGACATTGAATCGCCTAGTGTTTTCAGTTAGATTAGGAGAGAAACTACGTTCCTTGTGCTCTGTTTCATTCTTCTGTTCTAAAGCATAACAAGGAATTTCTTTCAGCATATCTTTTTTCAGAATTTTCACTAATGTGTTAAGCTTCACTGAATATATTGGTTTCTCTGGATTACTTGGCCGTTTAAAAACTTCAGACTTGGTAACATTATTGTCATTTGTAATTTCTTTTTTTTCACAAGCAAGATTCCCTTTAATTAGTGGCTGTTTTGGAACATCTACAGTATTATCTTCAATCTTTTTATTTGTAGATGATTCCATTGCAGCTAAAACTGGACTAGAGCATTGTTTAAATGAGTTTAAAACACCTGAAGAGGGCTTTGTTTCCCAGTTAGCTTGGTGTTCTGTTATTAATTTTACTGTTGTCTCATGTTGTTTAGGTTCATATTTGACACCAATCACATTACAATCTGGGTTGATTTCCTCGCCATTTACCAAACTTGAATTACAACTCTTAATTCTTTCAACTACAAACTTGGTTTCCTTCAAATTTGAGATATTTTTTTCCTTTTCATAGAAATTATTATTTAAATTTTTATCCATGACAGTCATTTTTTCTCTATTTTTACCTTCAACCTCCATGCTTCCTAATATTGCTGTAGAACTCGACTTTTCAGGATTTTCTTCAAGTCCTACATCTTTTAACTGCTTCCTTGGAGTACTTTGTAGTGGCACATATTCAGGCATATTGACTTTCAAATCTTCATCCTCTGAAGTCCAATCTTCTGTGAAATGATTAATGACAACTTTTCTAGCAATATTTCTAATATCTTGTGTAACTCTAGTATCTCTGTCTCTGTAACAATGCTTATTATTCGTCTTTTTGTAACCATGACCATACACTAATCGAGTAGGTCTTTCCTTAAAATCTACAGAAAGCAACGAAGGCAATGGCTCTTTTACTTTTACACAATCATCACCAGCATGTTTAATTTGTTTATTCTCAGTATAGTTCTTATTCAATATTGCCTCACCATTACCATCCTTAGCCCTGTTATGATAAGTTCTTGATGATCTGTCTCTAAATCCTTGTGCATTTCTATCACTTTTGCTTCCCTTCATTGTGTCCGATTTGGGTGGTGTATCTTTGGGGTCCAAGTGTTTCACAGACTGTTTAAAAATCCGTGCAATACCTTTTGGATATTCTAAAACTGGAGTTGGTTGTCCCGACATATCGACTAGCACTCACCGTTAATCACTCTAAAAAGAAAGATAATATCAATTAATTGTTTATCTTAACAAGAGCTGTCGGAGGACAGCGCGCTCGACTTTCCAACGCTTATTCACTTAAGCACTATTTCAGTATATTGCCTTTAAGTACTATTAAATCATATATACTCTATATGTAAAAGCAACTGAATAGATACATACATTTAAATATATGTAATTTAAAAATTCAAACTTCCTAAGTCAATCAGGGGCCATAACTCCATAGTTAGGGTACAATGGAGTTATGTAACCTAATTGAGTGATGGTCCTTAACAAATGTGTGAAGTATGAAGTGATATGAATGAATGGTATTGGAGTTATAAATGAAAATGCCAGCTTGTCCTAAAACATTAACCGGACATAGACACCGGGGCGAGTAGTAAAATCCTCATTTTTCTTTGAATAGTCGAGCTAAACGAAACTTTAAGGTTGAGCTAAACGTAAATGTTAAAACTGACTGAGTCCAAAAATAGCAAAACCTTAAAAAAAGGTTTCCCAAATGTTTGACACCAAAACCTGTTTGATATTATGAAGAAATATATTTGATAAATGAAAGATCACAATTAGAAAGGAATGTAACCAAAAGTTATGAATTTATCTCAAAATCAACAAAAATCATGTTTTTTACCCGAAAAAGTCACACTCAGCGTCTTCAACATACAATGTGAAGAAAGGTATTATATGTAATTATATTCCAAATATGAAAATATTCAAAACTAGAGGTTGTTTTTGGGAAAAACATATGTCTCCCCCAAGGGGTATTTGTCTGGCTGACTGTATTTTGTCAGTTAGTGATTTATTTTAAAAAAGGGCAATAACTCATCCAAAAGTAGGTCAAATTAAACGCCCTCGTAATATGCGCAACAAGACATTGTACCGATGACTCCTGTGAAGTTTCATAGAAATGTGGCAAAGGGGTTGTGAGATGAAGGCCGGACAAGAATGAAATGGCAATTTTAAATAAAGGGCAATAACTCATCCAAAAGTAGGTCAAATTAAACGCCCTCGTAATATGCGCAACAACACATTGTACCGATGACTCCTGTGAAGTTTCATAGAAATGTGGCAAAGGGGTTGTGAGATGAAGGCCGGACAAGAATGAAATGGCAATTTTAAGAAAGGGCAATAACTCATCCAAAAGTAGGTCAAATTAAACGCCCTCGTAATATGCGCAACTAGACGTTGTACCGATGACTCCTGTGAAGTTTCATAGAAATGTGGCAAAGGGGTTGTGAGATGAAGGCCGGACAAGAATGAAATGGCAATTTTAAGAAAGGGCAATAACTCATCCAAAAGTAGGTCAAATTAAACGCCCTCGTAATATGCGCAACAACACATTGTACCGATGACTCCTGTGAAGTTTCATAGAAATGTGGCAAAGGGGTTGTGAGATGAAGGCCGGACAAGAATGAAATGGCAATTTTAAATAAAGGGCAATAACTCATCCAAAAGTAGGTCAAATTAAACGCCCTCGTAATATGCGCAACTAGACGTTGTACCGATGACTCCTGTGAAGTTTCATAGAAATGTGGCAAAGGGGTTGTGAGATGAAGGCCGGACAAGAATGAAATGGCAATTTTAAGAAAGGGCAATAACTCATCCAAAAGTAGGTCAAATTAAACGCCCTCGTAATATGCGCAACTAGACGTTGTACCGATGACTCCTGTGAAGTTTCATAGAAATGTGGCCAAGGGGTTGTGAGATAAAGGCCGGACAAGAAATGTGGACGCCCTGGACAAGAATGAAATGGCAATTTTAAAAAAAGGGCAATAACTCATCCAAAAGTAGGTCAAATTAAACGCCCTCGTAATATGCACAACTAGACGTTGTACCGATGACTCCTGTGAAGTTTCATAGAAATGTGGCAAAGGGGTTGTGAGATGAAGGCCGGACAAGAATGAAATGGCAATTTTAAGAAAGGGCAATAACTCATCCAAAAGTAGGTCAAATTAAACGCCCTCGTAATATGCGCAACTAGACGTTGTACCAATGACTCCTGTGAAGTTTCATAGAAATGTGGCCAAGGGGTTGTGAGATAAAGGCCGGACAAGAAATGTGGACGCCCTGACAGACAGACAGACAGACAGACGGACAGACAGACGGACGGACAGACAGACGGCGCAGGCAAAAGCAATATGTCTCCTCCGGAGGGAGGAGACATAATAATGTTTATAAACTCTAAAACATTTCTAACATTTCTATACTTCTGATTTCCAAGTATAAATATAACTATTTTTTCCAAATACATTTAAAGAAGATGAACCTCAAAAAATTATTTCAGGTAACTGGTTTATTAACCTCCATCAAGAGAATTGTCATTTAGATAAAGAACACATGTGTTTCGAGTTTTTCACTGCAGTTGTCCCAAATTAAACAGCAGTAGTCTAAATGTGGTAAAATATATATATGCATTGTAAAAGATCTTTCTCATTTGTATATTTAGAAAGTGTTCAATTCGAAGAAGGAAGACCAGTACAGTAAAGAATTACATTTTTTAATTTTTCATTTTCTGAGAACAAGATAAGATTGAGTATGAAGAAGAAGATTATGTTTGGTTGTCTTAAGTGAGTTATAAATATTACTAGAAAGTGAAACTATCATTGACCATAAGAGTTTCTCTGACACCACTCGTCAATTAGATTCAAGTTATGTTGAAGAGACTGGCATACTGTCTGTCCTATCATAGTTATTGTTGTATCATCTGCAGATGATGATACTTCAATTGGACCAAGCACAGAACCCTAAGGTACTCCGGATGTCATATCTAGAGATGATAATAGTTTCCTAGGAAAGGACACTTTTTCAGAAATATTTCAAAATATGACTTGATCCAATTTAAAGGTATTTTTTTTTTAAATTGTACAACCATTTTACTGAATAGAAAAAAGTGATTTATCAAATCAAATGCTTTTGATAAGTCCAGTTAACGGCATAAATCCATGTATCAATAATAGCTGTCAAGGCAGTCTCTCAAGACTGATTTTTGTGAATAAAAGAATGCTTTTCCAAGAATGTTTTCAAGTGATCACTGACATGACGTTCAAGAGTTTTAGATAAAATAGGCAATATTGAGATTGGGCGATAATTACCTGAATCTGATTTTCCTCCTTTTTGGAATATGGGAACGACCTTTGCCACTTTGAAAATTGAAGGGAATTCACAGTTATTTAAACTTTGATTGAATATGTATGCAACAGGTTTTGAAATAACTTCCAAAAATTTGGCCTTTATAGCCATCTATTCCCATAGATTTGTTTGCATCTAAGAGTACAGAGTTTGAAGCTGGTTAATTACAAAATCCTAAATAATATAATATATTTACTATAGACTGATCAATGTCTATTACTTTGGAGCAGTTACTTGGAGCAGTTTTGCTGAAGATAATGCTTTTCATATTGCAACAAATATTGAATTATTTATAATTTTACAACTTTGTTGTTTACATGTAGAGAGAGGGGAGTGCACTCTACGGTAATGTTTTGATACTTTCTTCAAAGAAAACTGGGTACACAAAGCTTCTGACTGCTTAAATGAAAATGTCCGAGACTGATGTTCATCTTGTTTCAAACTTTACAGCGTCTTTACTTTAACTAAATCGATCACCTGAATATTTTTAAAGTGCCCTTCTCTAAAAAAAATACACTTTTTACCAAAATGTGCTTAAAATGCGCTTAAAATGCATTAAAAAGCGTATTTTAACTGCGCTTGTTGTAAAAAGCGAATTTTTTCTGCATCTTTTCCAAATTAAGTGCACTTTAAGCGCATTTTTTCTGCATAAGTGTATTTTAAGCGCGTCTTTTTCAATTGAACTGCATTTTAACCGTATTTTTTCTGAATAGAAGTGCATTTTAAGTGTATTATTTTGTCAATAAGCGAATCTTTTTCACTGAAGTGAATTTTTTATGAAGAAGAGTGCGTTAAAAGTGAATCTTTTGTTAAAAAAGCGTATCTTTTCATTTTCTGAATATAACAAAGTGCATTTTAAGCGTATCTTTTTGTAAAGAAGATAACCTTTTATTTATTTATTTTTTTTGTAATCAATAAGTACATTTTAAGTGTATCTTTTTGTAACGAAGTGAATCTTTTATTTTTAATTCTACCGTATAAATTTGATTTATTCACCATTAAATATTTGTTTTATTGTTTTAACCCTTTGCCACATGCAGACGCTTTATGACGCCTCTGCAGCAGACGGCTTTTTGAAACATAGTCACAAAAGAAGAAATTGCACAAAACGTGCAATTTCTCCTTTTGCCACAATGTTTTCCACTTTTTGTCATAGGTTATCCAATCATTTTTGACAAAATAAGTTCAAAGTCGTCTGCTGCAGAATTGTGGTATGAGGGAAAGGGTTAAACAACCCTGCCAGAGTCCCCATATAATCATATTCTGAATCAGAGACCTTTCTGAAGGGGGCAGTTCATTAATTTCTAGAAACACTGTCCACAGGCTAACTGATGAGGAATTGTAAAGTGGAACTCCATCAGTGTTCATGGTGAGAGTAATGTGTCCGATTCCAATATCCTTGCCTCTTTTTAGCACCTCCATGACCTGCGAACCAACAGACGTGGATGCAAAGTAGCACTTTGGTCTTTTTAAATGTTGAAAGTGTTCAGGCCCAGAATATACTTTATAAAGAAAATTGAATTCTGGTTTTATTGATGCATGAATCATAACAATCTTTTCAGGAATAAATTGATAATCGTAGTTCGAAGTTTGATTTACAGGTATTTTCCGATCCACCTGTAGAGTCGCATTTCAACATATGGGTCAGTTTAAAAATAAATGCGATCACATGATTGATTTGCATATTAATGAGATCACATGATCCAATCAGGTCAAATATTTAACTTCCTGTTGATTTTTTAATCATTTTCCAGTCGCGATTATTTATGAAAATATCGGCACGTAAAGTTAAGAGCATGGCGTTCCGCATCTGGTAAGTATTTATTTACGATTCAATACATTTGAAAACTTTAAATCAATAACTTTAAATTTGATGTAAGAATAAACAAAATCCGTCCACAAACAACGATAGCATGCAAATTTAAAGTTCAAAGGTCACGCTTTTCGAGCATAACGCAGAGGTCAATATACGACGCCATTTCGTCAATATTACCTTGCTGTAGAAAACACATTAGAAACCCCGAAATCAGCGCTAATACACAGTCTTGAATAATATTTTGATGAATAATCAGATAATTAATATGATTTTATGAAATAAACCCATTAATATTTGTTATTCAAACATTATACTTAAATTCGTTAAACCCTAAACAAAGGGTCACGATTACGTAAATTTTCATAATAAGAAAACAATAACATTGGTGAAAATGTTCGCTTACGTGCGAGTTTCTAAACAGTTTTAGAAATGAAACACATTTTCACTTGTCATTGCATTGCACACTTATTTAGATGCTAGTTATTATTTAAAACGAAGCCAAATTTTTTATTTTGAAATTGCCAACTGGAATTGATTTCGGACAGTTATATTTTCGGATAAGGCAAATGTAGCAATGTTGTTGTCATCATACATTTTTGTGATGGACGTGACATATTATAAATATTATGAGTATTTTCGATGATTTGACATTATATTAATTAATAAGATAAACCCTTTCCCACATGCAAAGATATCTACCACAGAACTGATTTTTTGAAAACATTGTGGAAAAGGAGGCTTTTTTCAAAACTTATTCAATAATTATATTTTCTCTTATATTAGAGATTTTTTAATCATTTAACATGATATAAAATTATAACCTTGCCCACCTGTAGACACATTTGCAACCGATTTGTTAAGACATTGTGGAAAAAGAGGATCTTTCTTCAAACTTAATAACTTACTGCAACATCTGCAGCAGATTTTATTTAAAACATTGTGACAAAGGGGGATTTTTTCTGCAAACCTTATTCAATTATAACACTCCTCAATGAAGAGATTTTCCTTAATTTGACCAAAATGTTTTCAAAGTCACTGATGCAGATCTGTCACATGTTGCAATGGGTTTATTCTTAATCGGCTATAGTTGCTATAGATAAAGTATAACCTGTACTGAATTCTTGGAATGAAAATCAAAGACACATTTACTTTTCATTTATTTTCATAGTTTTATGAATCATGTACATATTTCAGACTTATGACTTGATGAATGGTTTATAATGGTATCCAGCCAACACGAGACATGATCCCCTGAATCACCCCAGTCCGTCCTGTAAAGATGTTCAATCCCAAAAGAATACATCAAGAATGACGCGAAGATGAAAGATGATGGTGTTATAATTTCAAACATTGAAGCATTGAATGATGATGCCATTAGGTCAAATTTGAAAGATGACAGAGGAATTTTTTCTAATGATCTTATGCTGTGTGTTATTGATTTATTTGGACTTGAGGTAGCAGTTGATAAGATCCCATCAGCAGGGGTCGATTTAACCGCTGGCCCGCTAGCCCGTGGCCAGTTGATTTTACCTCGGGCCAGCTGTACATGCAATAAGCTAGTCCGTCGGGCCTGCTGGAAATTATGGGATAATAAGCTAGTCTGTAAGAAATTGAAAATATCGAGTTGCATATGTACGTTTTTATTTCGTTCTGACCATTCCGTTCTGTCAGAAATTGTTAAAAACGCATGTTTCACAATCGAGTGCGCCCAGTAATGGCCGTATTGAATTCCGCACACGATACTGTTAACTAAAATTTGATTGGACAGATGCGCGAAAACAACCAATCGTATGCCGCGTCTTAATATCCGCTTGGCAACATACACAAAATGGCGACGCACTAAATAATAATATCACCTTGAAACAAACTTTTGGTTAACGAATTTGGTCGGTTTGGTGAATAAATACATAATCAGGGTTTTCCATGACACACAAATCCTGCGTCATTGACGCATTTCAACACAAATGACGCCCAAAAATAACATCTGTGCGTCCCTATGGACGCAATGTCGGTAAATGAAGTCCATTCTATTTTTCTATAATCTCGGTTTTCCAAAAATCTATATTTAACTTAGTTCTTATCCTGCACCAAAACATGCGAAAAAAATTCTGACGCTTCCAGGGTCGAATCTGGCGTACGTAATATTTGTCACACCAAAATACACATATGGGACAACATCTGACCATTTATCTATCGTATAAAGTAAACACAAACGGTCTTACTCACGTTTTTATGTGTTTTAATCTCTTTTTAATCCACCTCTTAGAGGCCTGACATTTAATACCTCACAATGTGGTCGATTTGAACTGAGGATATAACCGAATACTGTATTGTGGGTATTGTTGTTAAAGTACACCAACATGGATATTTAACGAAATAGTTATATATCTTATTCAGACAAGTTTGGGCGATATTTCGTTTATTTTTTTTTACCGATTTTGTCTAATTTATTTAACCGAAAACAAATTTGTTACAGATTTCAAATTTTTCGCCGTTGTGAATTGAATTTTGATAGATTAAAGTGGTAAAGAGGTAAGCTGCATACATGTTAGGCTCAAATTAATATAATAATAATTATAGATATGTGTTTTTTTTATCGTTGCGATAGCTGTCAGGATATAAACGGCATAATAACGTGAATCGAGGTCTGTCTGAAACATGCTATGGATTTAGACTTCGGTTGACCAATAAATGAGAAAACGAAAATCTAAATTATTTGGACTATATTTAACTCTGAATGACAGGTTTAAGCTTTATTGATAACATTATCGGTAATGTACACAATTTTTTTTCACAAATTGACATTATTAATATTAAAGAGATAATAAAAACAAAGAACAACACACTTGTTTTTGAATGTTTTTTATATCAATCACTTGATAATAAAGTTCTAATTTGGACCCCAACCCCTCAACTTTGATGACATGGAGGTCACAATGACCCTCAAGTTTCAAAGCTTAGGGAAAACCCTGTACATTGTATCAGATATGTAAACTGTTTAAAAAGTTGAATTATTTCAATTAAATAAATAACCATTGAATGTTGCCTTGTCCTCATTAAAAAAGTTTGGGCCAGTGGTAAACATGTTGGGCCAGTAATTTTCCATTTCAACTGGCCCTGCTGGCTAGTAGAAATTTCAGCCTTAAGTCTACCCCTGATCAGCCATACAGTTTGTAGTGAAATTGTCAGCCTCGGTTTTAAGAGAGTGGCATCAGAGACTGCTAAAAAATTAATGATGTGACCAAAGCGCACTTTGAAGAACTGGCAAAAGTTAATTCTGAGTTAAACAAAAAGAATGTAAGGGATACTGGTTTTGTAGCAGTCTCTTCAAAAATTAACATTTACCATGAGTGACAGAGCTGCCAATGAAAAATGTGCTGACAAGTTTTTCCAGGGATATATATAAATAATGTAATAATGAAATGAAGCATTGTTGACTCTTTTTTCATATGTATAAAAGATTTTAAATATAAAAATATCTATTTGTTTCATTATTTTATTTATGCCCTGTTTTGCATGGACAGATGTATAGAAAAAGTACAGGGCTTTTTCCTTTTTAGTGATTTTTACTGCATTTCAGCGATTTTTCCTGCATTTTAAGCGCATTTTTCCTGCGTTTTAAGTGTACTTTTCTGGCTTAAAATGGAAAAAAAAATGCGCTTAGGATGCAGTTAAAATACGCTAGAAGTGAATTAATTCGCTTGAAGTGCGTTTAAAGCGTATTTTTTTCTTAAAAAAAATCACTTTCCAACACAGTTAAAGTACACTTAAAATACGCTTACCGGTAAGTGAATTAATTTGCTTGAAGTGCGATTAAAGGGTATTTTTCTTCTTAAAAAAATTCACTTTCAACACAGTTAAAGTACACTTAAAATACGCTCAAGTGAATTAATTCGCTTGAAGTGTGTTTTAAGTGTATTTTTCTTCTTCAAAAAATTTGCTTTTAACACAGTTAAAGTACACTTAAAATACGCTTAAGTGAATTAATTCACTTGGAGTGCATTTTAAGTGTATTTTTTCCCAAATAAATGCGCTTTTAACCATTTCCCACTTACATACACATTCCCCCGTGTCTATCGATTCCCCAATAGATACGCATTCCCCCGCGTCTCACGGTTCCCTCATAGATACGCATTCCCCCGCGTCTGATTTTCAACATCTTAATTCTCAACTTTTCCGTAAGAAAATTATTCCCGAAAGTTAATAAACCTAAACTTCAATTATTCAAAATGCAGTTCCAAGGATCACAACATATTGTTACTATATAAAGTTTGTCAGTAAATGATAATATAAAACCGTGACTGTGTATTTCTCTATGCGCAATTCTTACATCGCGTGTCCATGGAAGGTAAACAAAAACACGACCTTGGCATGTGTAAAAAAGTTTTTTAAAACATTAGAAATTAGGAAATTCTATAAAGTATAATCATTGCAAACAGTTGAAAACATAATGGTAATGTTGAAAACATTATGGTAAAAGGAGAAACTGCTACTTTTGAGCAATGTCTCCTTTAGTCACGATGTTTTTCAAAAGTCGTCTGCTACAAACGCGTCTTCAACAAGAAAATGGTCGACGTGTTCAATAAAAGGGTAAATTCATTTTTTTATATTCGACCAAACTTTCAAAATATTTATTTGTTTGTTAGAGAATGAATTTTAAAATAATTTCTCACAAACCTGCATAAAAATCCCTTGTAATCCAAATGATTTCTCACAAACCTGCATAAAAATCCTTTATAATCCAAATGAAATCATCCAATTTCACAAACACAAAAGGTCACAGATTTTAACACCGAATTTTGGGAGAGCCTATGGGAAATGCTTACGTCATACCGCGTGAGCATTTTACTCAAGTGAACTGCGTCAGCACAAATCCCCCCCCCCCCTTTCGTATGGTGTGACACAAATCCTTTACACAACACATTTGGGACAAATGCTGTGTGCAGCAAGTGAAATAGATTTTCCGAATTTGTTATGTGTGGATAATGTATGGATAATCCAAATTAATTGGTGGGTATACTGATACTTATAATTGAAATAAAAGGAATGGGGTGCAAATAAAACATAACGGACGGTTTGGACAATTAACCCTTTCCCACATATGGCAAATCTGCACCAGACAACTTTGAAACTATCTAGGCAAAACTGTGTACAAAACTCTTATGGTTGATTAGATTTTGACACAATTTTCAATCATGTCACGGCGGCCTTCCCATGTGTATTATTTATTTATAACAACAGTACAATCTGCATGACATCATATGGAAATAAAGAAGGAAACAATATGTGTCAAAAGGCGTCAATCGTCTGTACTGTTGTTTATTGGAATTTAAAGGTCATAAAACTCAATCAAATATAAACCATCAACCACCGATCAGGCTTTGATACGCTGATTAGTAGCATCTGCTGGCATGTCCATTAAATTAGGGGTAATAAAATAATGAAATGACCATCATGCAATGCATAAAATATTACAGACAGACAAAAGACGATGTCAGTTTTAAAACAATCAATTGATCAGATCAATTAGCTTACACTTTATAATTAGTAACTGAAATATTATGTCTGTATTTAATGATGGCTGATTTTGTTTTATCGGACATTTTTGATTCTGATGATGAGTCTTTTCTGATTAATTGTTATCATTCAACAACGATCCAATCATCCAAATTCGTTCATTTATGTCTTTCCTTATTGAGATTTAAAGGCATTTAAATAATATATTTAGTATTGTGTTTTTATTTATAAAAATAATTACAAACACAAATGTTCATGTAATTTATTACAGTAAAAAACACACAAAAAACGTCTATCTCCCTTTCTTCCTTCCATGTCGCACATACTACTCTTCCAATGATATACTTTTTTTATACCATTAGAAAGACAATTTAATTGGCTACAGACTTTATTATTATACAAACAAGCAAATTCATGAAATTTATATCCCCCGCTTGCAGGCAATATTGTAGGAAAATGTTGAGGTTAGGTTTAAACATGTCAGTAGTCTTTTTATTGAACATGTATTACAGGGTAAATTAAACGAACTTGGCCTAGGTTGTTACCAAGTTTGTGGCAGTTATTGCACGGAAACAGCAAGAAACGACTTTTTTTGTTAATTAAGGGACCAAAACTCCACTGGAAAAAGTCCACCGAAAGTGACGATCGAACTAGGCCCAGCCCTTAAGGCATTTAACCTTGTTACCAAGTTTGAAAAAAAACGGTTCACATTTGTGGCAGTTATTGCACAGAAACAGCAAGAAACGACATATTTTGTTAAATAAGGGGCCATAACTCCACCAAATAAAGTCTGCCGAAAGTGACGATCGAAGTTGGCCTAGCCCTTAAGGCATTTAACCTTGTTACCAAGTTTGAAAAAAAAAGGTTCACATTTGTGGCAGTTATTGCACGGAAACAGCAAGAAACGACATTTTTTGTTAAATAAGGGGCCATAACTCCACCGAATAAAGTCCGCCGAAAGTGATATTCGAACTTGGCCTAGCCCTTAAGGCATTTAACGTTGTTACCAAGTTTGAAAAAAAAAGGTTCACATTTGTGGCAGTTATTGCACGGAAACAGCAAGAAACGACATTTTTTTGTTAAATAAGGGGCCATAACTCCACCGAATAAAGTCCGCCGAAAGTGATATTCGAACTTGGCCTAGCCCTTAAGGCATTTAACGTTGTTACCAAGTTTGAAAAAAAAAGGTTCACATTTGTGGCAGTTATTGCACGGAAACAGCAAGAAACGACATTTTTTGTTAAATAAGGGGCCATAACTCCACCAAATAAAGTCCTCCGAAAGTGACGATCGAACTTGGCCTAGCCCTTAAGGCATTTAACGTTGTTACCAAGTTTGAAAAAAAAAGGTTCACATTTGTGGCAGTTATTGCACGGAAACGGCAAGAAACAACATATTTTGTTAAATAAGGGGCCATAACTCCACCAAATAAAGTCCGCCGAAAGTGATATTCGAACTTGGCCTAGCCCTTAAGGCATTTAACGTTGTTACCAAGTTTGAAAAAAAAAGGTTCACATTTGTGGCAGTTATTGCACGGAAACGGCAAGAAACAACATATTTTGTTAAATAAGGGGCCATAACTCCACCAAATAAAGTCCGCCGAAAGTGATATTCGAACTTGGCCTAGCCCTTAAGGCATTTAACGTTGTTACCAAGTTTGAAAAAAAAAGGTTCACATTTGTGGCAGTTATTGCACGGAAACAGCAAGAAACGACATTTTTTGTTAAATAAGGGGCCATAACTCCACCGAATAAAGTCCGCCGAAAGTGATATTCGAACTTGGCCTAGCCCTTAAGGCATTTAACGTTGTTACCAAGTTTGAAAAAAAAAGGTTCACATTTGTGGCAGTTATTGCACGGAAACAGCAAGAAACGACATTTTTTGTTAAATAAGGGGCCATAACTCCACCAAATAAAGTCCTCCGAAAGTGACGATCGAACTTGGCCTAGCCCTTAAGGCATTTAACGTTGTTACCAAGTTTGAAAAAAAAAGGTTCACATTTGTGGCAGTTATTGCACGGAAACGGCAAGAAACAACATATTTTGTTAAATAAGGGGCCATAACTCCACCAAATAAAGTCCGCCGAAAGTGATATTCGAACTTGGCCTAGCCCTTAAGGCATTTAACGTTGTTACCAAGTTTGAAAAAAAAAGGTTCACATTTGTGGCAGTTATTGCACGGAAACGGCAAGAAACAACATATTTTGTTAAATAAGGGGCCATAACTCCACCAAATAAAGTCCGCCGAAAGTGATATTCGAACTTGGCCTAGCCGTTAAGGCATTTAACCTTGTTACCAAGTTTGAAAAGAAACGGTTCACATTTGCGGCAGTTATTGCACGGAAACGAAGTGTGACGGACGGACAGACGGACAGACGGACAGACAGACGGACGGACGGACAAACCGAAATTAATAACCCCCCTTTTTTTCTTCGAAAAAGCGGGGGATAAAAAGGTTTAAACGATGTTTGATATAGTAATAGTGGTATAAAATAGACAGGTATCAAATCACTACACTTTTCCAATAATGTCTATGGGAATACTGTTATCAGATAGCATAGCCTTATATGGAGATAAGGTAGTAAAATAGCCAATTCTCTAACTGGGAAAGGGTTAATACAGTTAAAATACACTCAAGTGAATTAATATTCTTTTTTGCAGGAAAAATACACTTAAAATGCGCATTTTTTGTTAATTTAATTCACTTTTAATGCATTCGGTAAGAAAAAATACGCTTAAAATACGGTGCCAATACCGCAGCGTTTAATGCAGATTAAATACGCATTTAATGCGCATTTTACACACTTATTTGAGAAGGGTGTTTACCTAAACGAGTCTATATAAAACAAGTGATCCCCAGGCTGGGGCAATTTTTGACACATGGGCTATAATTTGACCAATCTTGGTAGATGTCCACTAGATGAAGTTGGATTTCAAATATCAACTTTAAGACAAGATTTTTTAAATTTGTTCCCTATACAAGTATAATATTATGTAAAACAAGTATAATTTGAAAAATCTTGGTAGAGGTCAACTAGATGAAGCTACATACCAAATATCAAAAGCCAGGACATTCTACCTTCAGACAAGAAGATTTTTAAAGTTTCTGCCAATACGAGTCTTCGTAAAACAAGTGACCCCCAGGGTGGGGTCATTTTTGACCCCAGGGCTATAAATTGAACAGTCTTCGTAGAGGTCCACTAGATGAAGCGACATACCAAATATCAAAGGCCTGGGCCATCTAATTTCAGACAAAAATATTTTAAAGTTTTTCCCAATACAAGTCTATGTAAAACAAATGACCCCTGGGGAGGGGCCAATTTTACCCTCAGGGCTATAATTTGAATAATCTTGGTAGAGGTCCACTAGATGAAGCTACATGTATACCAAATATCAAAGGCCTGGGCATTCTACTTTTAGACAAGAAGATTTTTAAAGTTGTTACCCTATACAAGTCTTTGTAAAACAAGTGACCCCAAGGGAGGGGTCATTTTTAACCACAAGGGAGGCGTCATTTTTAACCCCAAGGCTATAATTAGAACAATCTTGATAGAGGTCTACTAGATGAAGCTACATACCAAATATCAAAAGCCTTGGCCATCTACTTTTAGACAAGAAGTTTTTTTCCCTATAGATACGAGTCTATGTAAAACAAGAGACCCCCGGGGAGGGGTCATTTTTGACCCCAGGGCTATAATTTGAACAATCTTGGTAGAGGTCCACTAGATGAAGCTACATACCAAATATCAAAGGCCTGGGCCTTCTACTTTTAGACAAGAAGATGTTTAAAGTTGTTTCCCTATACGAGTCTATGTCATTTTTTATACCAGGGCTTTGAACAATCAACATGGCTTGAAGGAATTTTTAAATAGGGTCATCCAAGGAACATTTCTACAAAATTATTTGAAAATCTGCCAACCAGTTTGGGAGAAGAAGAATTTTGAAGTTTTTTCCGTTTCGTTGCCATGGAAACCAGAATTCTGCATGGATCCCAAAAATTTGAAGGAAATCTGGTGAGGTCATAAGAGGATGCTTTCTGTGAAGTTTCATCCCAATTGACCCGCTGGTTACTGAGGAGAAGAAGTTGACGCATGACACACGACGGACAAAAGGTGATCGCAATAACTCACCTTGAGCAAAGCTCAGGTGAGCTAAAAAGAAAAGCATCACATTTTTTGGTTTTACTATGTAATATGTTCATACATATGATCAGAATTAATATTTATGCATTATTCTCAGACTTTTCAGGCAACCAGTTTGACTATCTAAACATGTTTGCGGATGACAAAAAATTGACGCAATTTAATTGACATTGATGCATATAAATTGAAAGTCTGCGTCTTTTATGACGCAACAAAAATTATAACAAATTCAGTCGGTCTTAGCGACGAATCGGCTTAAAATCGATAGATTCCATTGCGAGAGTCACTAGTCCTTCAAAAAGAGACATCACGTATGCTCATTTTTCATTTTGTTATTATCCTGCATACAAAACAAAACATGCGAAAAATCGCTAATTTCTGACCATGAATCAGGTCGAAAATTTTGCAACGCTTCCATGATCGAATCTGGCGTACGTTATGTTTGTCACACCAAAATACACATATGGGACAACATTTAACCATTTATCTATCGTATAAAGTTTCTCTCGGACACAACCTAAAGGCCTGACGTTTAATAACTCACAATGTGGTCGATTTGAACCGAGGATAACCGAATACGGTATTATGGCGATATTTTGTTAATTTATTTTGCCGATTTCGTCTAATTTATTTAACCGAAAACAAATTTGTTACAGATTTTAAATTTTTCGCCGTTGTGAATTGAATTTTGATAGATTAAAGTGGTAAAGAGGTAAGCTGCATAACTTTTAGCATAAAACTTTTTAACATAATTAATATTTAATTAATATAATAATAATTACAAGTCACTTTTCTTAGTTTACATTTTACTTCCGGTTACTTGCTTTACATTTGGGCAATATGAAACTAGGTCACGAACTGAGGAAAATGCGTTTCGACGTTCACGACTGATAAACAGGCTTATATTTGAGACATATTTTCACAAAATATTTCTTATTTTTGTTTCTGTTACCAGATTATGTTGATACAAAACAAAATAAATAAGTTTTAACTAATTGGGACCACAATGTTTTCAACTGTTTACGCTTTCTGTTAGATATTTTACATAATTCTGCATACATGTTTTCAAAGTCATCAAATGAGAAGCACCCATTTATCTATTACAAGGAGAATTCGACGTGATTTTCATATCGATAGTCTGCTGCAAGCAGGTGTGCATATGTAAACAAATTAGACTGAGTGACGTAAAGGTTTGTAGTTATCGCCTTTTGATTAGGCCAAAAAAAAAAATACCTGTGTTTCCGGTAACCCGACCGACCCTATTTTTTTCTCGATGACCCTAATCTTTTTTATAGGCATAAAGGTAAAAATTCAAAATCGATCCGCAGAATCAACTCATTCCTGATCGACATTAACTTTCGAACCTACTTGCCTAGTTGGATAAGTACTTTGAAAATTTACTTGCCCGGACTCAAATACAACTCGCTTGAAAATCGTAGGACCTTTCAAATTCGTGAGCATCCTATATTTGTGATGTCATTATTCTCGCGCTGATATCACGTGACTTTGACCTTGCAGCCAATTTGGAACTGTAAAATTGTTTCCCAATGGCCAAACTACTATTTGCTGACATATTTCAACAATAAAATGCATCTTAAACAGTTTTGTTATTTGTTGTCTGAGGAGGTATAGCCAAAAAACCCTTATTTGTAATATACCAAAATTGAAGAACAGTTTAAACCCCCTAAAAGAAGAAAAATCGGACATGAAAATTTACCGTTAGAAGAGTCCTTTGTTGTTTACAAAATGGCAGCCAGGGTCATGTGATTTGTTTGACCTAATTAGGTCAATGCATTGCATTTCACATCCCTAAAGGTGCTTATGCAAAGAGATGTAAAATTTACAGGACGATATTTACGTTTATGTTTACACCAACAATTAATCTAAACACATAAAAGTGTATACAGTTGGACATTAGAATGTACTTTATAAACAAAATAAGTCGGAATTTGATCAAATCTCGGAAAATTATTATTGACATCCGCCTTTTTGAATTCAGGGGATTCCGGAAAATACCTCTTCAGAAAAATGTAAATGACGTATTGTTTAGTTCAATTCTGACCAATCAATACTCGGGGATGAATCTATTTAGAAAGAGCCAGCATAAATTAAAATAGAGGGATTTCATTATGTGACATGTGTATTTTAAACAATTGCGATGCGTTGAAAATTCGTAACTATAGGACTGATTTACGAACGTTTCGGGTTGTCAGCGACACATTAGATTGAGGTCCCAAATGGTTTAATCTGTGACTCTAAATTATGGCCTCTGGACAAATTGTAACCATTCAAATTCCGGTTTTAACTGGTCATATCGGCAGACGGCCGGTCCTTTTTGAGGAATTGTAAAAAGGGTCTAATGGACCTTGTCAGAAAATAGTGAAGAGTCGTTCGTAATTGTGAATGGAGCTGTTAATCAGTACCACTTAACTGGGGAAATAAATCCATGCTTACCAACCCTCCAGATTCAATCGCGAGTCTCACGATTTGAATAGGGTAACCCCACCCGATTTGTGAGGTAAAAACTCACGATTTTCGAAATTTAAAAAAAAAAAAAAAAATCTTTTTTTTTTTTTTATAATCATAAACAATATGAATGTACTGAAAATTACTACAACATTTTGTAACATTCATTTCTAAAAAAATTGTCACTGATTAAAGGCGCTTTCTTTCAAAAAGTTCAAAACAATGTGTGTCTGTCAACTAAATGATTTCTCCCTGTGTCATTAGATTAACAAAGATATCATTGGTACTCAGTATTTCAAAAGGTCTAATTTTAATGTGGTTAAGATTTTTCTTTCTTGGATGCAATATGAAAAGTCATTGACACAACAGACAACTTGCTCGATTTTCTAGATAACCACAATTAAAAGGTTTTTTCAATATCAATGCATGAATTTGAAAACATGCCAAAATAATATTTAAATGCTAACATACAGTTGAAAATATTCTGTTAAATAGTAAACATTCTCAAAATGAGTCTATTTTATTCTTTTCCTATAAATATTGAAAGTATTGTCTCCTGCATAGTTATCTAAATTCCGTTCTATCGTGAAAATTTCTACTGTTAAATTCATCGCACTGAAAATCTCCCCCTTCAAACCCCAATCTCACACTTTGAGATCATGAAACTCCCCCTTGAGAATGAGAAAAGGTTGGCAAGCATGTAAATCTCATGTATAAATTTACAACTTATGTGATTTAAAACAGTCCTTCATCATTTAAATGCCGCTTTATATGATTTGATAAATTGAATTGGTGTTATAAATAGCACTAAACTCGACAGGGTTTGATCAAGTAATGAAATAAAATATTGACATGTCAACATATTTGTCCCAGAGAGGATTCCAACTGCAACTTGCCCGATCGGACAACTGCTGGGAAAAACAACTTGCCCGGACTTGAGTTGTACTCAACTGTTACTTGTCCCGGGCTATCGGACAACCGTTAATGTCGAGCCCTGGCGGCCACTAAAATGTCCGCATTTCGCGGGCATAAAATGCCTGAGATCTTTTCTCAACAGCAGTGAACTTTATAGCGGAGTATGGCGAACATTCCACCCTGTCCCTTCCCCTGCTCCGCTAAAAGACAAAGGGTGTTCCATGTCCGCTATGGGCTATGTTGTCGAAGGAAAGCTAATGATGAAAATTAAGTATCTCAGTCTAGCTAATAGGGACTGTTTTGTATTCGTAAATAAAACACAAAAACATAAATGCCAGCCAAAATAAAGAAACTGCACATACTTAAAACATCGGAATATTTATTTCATTTTAGATGCGTCATAACTTAAGTGTTTTTAAACAAACGCAATTGTAATATGTTCAAGACATTTAAAAAAAAAATCTAATAATAACCCCCTCTCCCATGTCATTTCCGAAAACCTATTGAAAATAGAAGTCGCGGGCTTCTGTCCGACGACTAATAAATATGTTTGTTTTTTATCATTGCTAAAGGAGCCTGGGGCCTTTGAGAAGAAAAAATTTCACGGCGTTTTAGAAAAAAACAAGATGTGTTTGTGAAACACTGATGCCCCCCAATGGCAACATCTAGGTCAAAGGTCAAGGTCGCAAGGTATACACATGTGAAATATGGTAGCATTACCTGTTATTGTGTAAAAGTAGTGGGGAAGGTTAAAAAAAAAATTGAGAATGGCAACATCTAGGTCAAAGGTAAAGGTCGCAAGGTCAAAAATGTTGGTACTGACAGAAAGGTCATGTCACAAGGAATACACATGTGAAATATGGTAGCCGTATCTGTTATGGTTCAAAAGTAATGGCCAAGGTTAAAGTTTTTTTCGAGAATGGCAACATCTAGGTCAAAGGTCAAGGTCGCAAGGTCAAAAATGTTGGTACTGACATGTGAAATATGGTAGCCATACCTGTTATGGTTCAAAAGTAATGGCCAAGGTTAAAGTTTTTTTCGAGAATGGCAACATCTAGGTCAAGGTCAAGGTCGCAAGGTACTGACAGAAAGGTCATGTCACAAGGAATACACATGTGAAATATGGTAGCCATACCTGTTATGGTTCAAAAGAAATGGCCAAGGTTAAAGTTTTTTTCGAGAATGGCAACATCTAGGTCAAGGTCAAGGTCGCAAGGTACTGACAGAAAGGTCATGTCACAAGGAATACACATGTGAAATATGGTAGCCATACCTGTTATGGTTCAAAAGAAATGGCCAAGGTTAAAGTTTTTATCGAGAATGGCAACATCTAGGTCAAGGTCAAGGTCGCAAGGTGAAAAATGTTGGTACTGACAGAAAGGTCATGTCACAAGGAATACACATGTGAAATATGGTAGCCGTATCTGTTATGGTTCAAAAGTAATGGCCAAGGTTAAAGTTTTTTTCGAGAATGGCAACATCTAGGTCAAAGGTCAAGGTCGCAAGGTCAAAAATGTTGGTACTGACAGAAAGGTCATGTAACAAGGAATACACATGTGAAATATGGTAGCCGTACCTGTTATGGTTCAAAAGAAATGGCCAAGGTTATAGTTTTTTTTTAGTATGGCAACATCTAGGTCAAAGGTCAAGGTCGCAAGGTCAAAAATGTTGGTACTGACAGAAAGGTCATGTCACAAGGAATACACATGTGAAATATGGTAGCCGTATCTGTTATGGTTCAAAAGTAATGGCCAAGGTTAAAGTTTTTTTCGAGAATGGCAACCTCTAGGTCAAAGGTCAAGGTCGCAAGGTCAAAAATGTTGGTACTGACAGAAAGGTCATGTCACAAGGAATACACATGTGAAATATGGTAGCCGTACCTGTTATGGTTCAAAAGTAATGGCCAAGGTTAAAGTTTTTTTTGTGCAGACAGACAGACCAACAGACAGACCAACAGACAGGCCAAAAACTATATGCCCCCCGAATCGGAGATTCCGCGGGGGCATAAAAAGGGGGGAAATTGTAAACTAGAGTAATGTGCATAATGTGCATGTTTAACTTTTATCATTACAAATCCATCTCTTTATTTTTCATGTTCTTGTCAAGGATATAAACGGCATTATAACTTGAATCGAGACTATTTTGGTTAGATGTAGGGTACTGCAATCTGCCGAGATGTGCCGATTGAGTCCCTGATGTAAATATCCGGGGAAAATGTCAGCTCTATCGTCTGCTAAGCAGCGGCGTTTAACATCATTTTTCTCCAGTCCAAAAACACCATCTGAATTGCAAAGTACAGAGTACATGTGAAGAATCCAAGATCTGATTAGAAACTTTCAGTTTATGTGTTAATGACAACATTTTAGCTTTGAATTGTGCAGATGTAAGCCATCATACCAAATATTAAATCTTGAAATGACCCCCCGAAATTTTCAAATGACCCCCACAATTCCAAGTAGGGGGTCGGTCATATATGACCCTCAAAAATTTTGGGCTGGAGAAAACACTGTTTAAATAGCTTGAAAAAATAGTTTTTTTAATGAAAACAAGATATCGATGGAACCGATGGAAGCTCCCCGAAGTATAGCCGTGACAAGCAATGGTGATAATATGCACATATCATCTTTTAGTGAAGCTTTCAATAAAGCTTCATTGAATTCAAGTCAGAAGTTGCTGAGAAATAGCCCAGACTAAATTTTCCTATGTCATATTATATAGAAATCAAAAAGGTATATATATGATAACTCTGGAAAAAATAATCAAATCAGAACATGTTGACAATATGCACATCTCTTGTTAATAAAGCTTTCCATAAAGTTTCATTGTATCCAAGTCAGGAGTTGCTTAGAAATAGCCCTGACCAAAGCAAAAAGGAATTTTCATATGTGATGGTTTACTAGTATCTTATATTATATAGAAATTAAAAGGGCAATAACTCAAAAAATCATCAAACCAGAACATGGAAATATTTCCTCTTGTTTTTGAAGCTTTCAATAAAGTTTTTTTTAATTCAAGTCAGTAGTTGCTGAGAAAAAGCCCAAACCCAATTTTTCCTATGTCAAAGTATATACAAATTAAAAGGGCAATAACTCTTGCACATCTCCTCATGTTAGCGCAGCTTCCCATAAAGTTTCATTTGAATTCAAGTCAGTAGTTACTGAGAAAAAGTCCTTGTTTGTGAAGCTTCCCATTAAATTGTATTGAATTCAAATCAGAAGATGCTGAGAAATAGCCTGATAAAATTGTACTATGCTGTATTATACAGAAATTAATAGGACAATAAAATGTTCCTATGTCATATTATATATAATAGAAGTTAAAACAGCAATTACTATGTCAGGGCTCGCGCTGTAGGTCACCATTGTCGCCAAAAGGCGATTATTTAATGAAGACGGTGATTACTTTGTTAATTTGGCGACGGAAAATGGCGATTTTTTTATTTTGCAAATGGATAAAAAATATCGTTATCTTATTGCGTATGAGAGCATGAAAACACGTGCCAATGAAGCTTGAACAACCTTGTTTATCTCAAGTGTCATACCACGGTGTTAATTACAAGCTTGATTGGCCGCGGGTCATTGCCTTATCAGTTAATCCTGGAGTGTGTGTAATACACTTCGATGACTGTGCAATTTTGTTCAATGCCGCTTAACTTACCACCTTTCATTGTACACTTTAATCGCCCCAAATTAGAATGATAACAGCTTAAATTAGTTCATGTAACGTCGGTTGCAAAACAAATACGAGCCAGTACTTGTCTAAATGATTTGGACTAATTAAAAACAGACTTTGTTTTTGTTTACCTGGAAGTGTTTTCCGGAAATTAACTTTCACTTTGGTAATTATATGCAGACTGTGTCACCGGGGTCTAGACGTTTGGTACCCTTTCCATTTCGTAACAGAAATAAATTGTCGGTTTCGTAACCGAACCGTTTCGTACTCAGAAAATGTTTGGCTCAAAGACTTGGACAAAGACATTGATCATGATATGAGTGTTTAGATTTCCAAGATAAACTTATGAATTTCAATAGCCATATGATATGTAGTTGAGATAAACGATATTTAGTCTAAACGATATTTATAAAAAAAAATGTTTTACTTTTTTCATGTTTCATTTGTTTCGGTCCGACAGATCTTAATATTTTGTCACTTTTTTTTAACTTTCGGGAAATCTGAACAGGAATCACTAATGACTAAACATTTTGAAAGTTGTGTGCCAGTCAGATTAAAAACTAAGCAATTAAACAAATGTATGTACCATATTGCTATTCTGACCAACTGTTATTGTCATATGAAAAGTTTGTATACAGGGGTAATACATAAATATGAAATAAAAATGTTGACAATGCATTGTCATGTGTTTATTTTATTGTTTCACATTACACGTTAGCTTTGACTATTATTTTTGTTCATGAAAAAATGTTGGCTATTATTTTGTCTAGGCCAGAGCCAGCCCTGCTATGTGAAAAATCATCAAACCAGAACATGGTGATAATTTGCACATCTCCTCTTGTTAGTGAAGCTTCCCATAACGTGTCATTAAATTCAAGTCAGGGGCTGCTGAGAAATAGCCCAGACAAAAGTGGGATAGACAGCCAGGGTTTTTTTTCTGAAAAAGGAGAATAGAATGTGAAAAAGTGTGACGGTGACGGATGTCCCATGACCTAACAATACATCTGATAAAGTTTCAGAAAAATTCCAGCAGGGGTTGCTGAGATATAAGAAAGTTTTAAGTTTTGAGGTTAAGTTACCTAACAAAGGTCAAGTTCTGCACAATTATGACCTTGACCCGGAAAATTTTGACGTTTATGGATGTCCCATGACCAAACAATACATCTGACAAAGTTTCAGAAAAATTCCAGCAGGGGTTGCTGAGATATAAGAAAGGGTCAAGTTCTGCACAATTATGACCTTGACCCTGAAAATTATGATGTTTACAGATGTCTCATGACCAAACAATACATCTGACAAAGTTTCAGAAAAATTCAAGCAGGAGTTGCTGAGGTATATGAAAGGTTAAGTTTTGAGGTTAAGTTACCTAACAAAGGTCAAGTTCTGCACAATTATGACCTTGACCCTGAAAATGTTGACGTTGACAGATGTTCCATGACCAAACAATACATCTGACAAAGTTTCAGAAAAATTCCAGCAGGGGTTGCTGAGATATAAGAAAGGGTCAAGTTCTGCACAATTATGACCTTGACCCTGAAAATTATGACGTTGACGGATGTATCATCACCAAACAATACATCTGACAATGTTTCAGAAAAATTCAAGCAGGGGTTGCTGAGATATAAAAAAGGTTAAGTTTTGAGGTTAAGTTACCTAACAAAGGTAAAGTTCTGCACAATTATGACCTTGACCCTGAAAATTTTGACGTTGACAGATATCCCATGACCTAACAATACATCTGACAAAGTTTCAGAAAAATTCAAGCAGAGGTTGCTGAGATATAAGAAAGGTTAAGTTTTGAGGTTAAGTTACCTAACAAAGGTCAAGTTCTGCACAATTATGACCTTGACCCTGAAAAGTTTGACGTTGACAGATGTCCCATGACCAAACAATACATCTGACAAAGTTTCAGAAAAATTCAAGCAAAGGTTGCTGAGATATAAGAAAGGTTAAGTTTTGAGGTTAAGTTACCTAACAAAGGTCAAGTTCTGCACAATTATGACCTTGACCCTGAAAAGTTTGACGTTGACAGATGTCCCATGACCAAACAATACATCTGACAAAGTTTCAGAAAAATTCAAGCAAAGGTTGCTGAGATATAAGAAAGGTTAAGTTTTGAGGTTAAGTTACCTATCAAAGGTCAACTTCTGCACAATTATGACCTTGACCCTAAAAAAGTTGACGTTGACAGATGTCCCATCACCAAACAATACATCTGACAAAGTTTCAGAAAAATTCAAGCAGGGGTTGCCGAGATATAAGAAAGGTTAAGTTTTGAGGTTAAGTTACCTAACAAAGGTCAAGTTCTGCACAATTATGACCTTGACCCTGAAAATTTTGACGTAAACAGATGTCCCATGACCAAACAATACAGCTAACAAAGTTTCAGAAAAATTCAAGCAGGGATTACCGAGATGTAGCTATTTGTAAAAGCGGCCGCCGTCGCCGGAAAAGTGACTGCTATGTCTCACTCCACTATCGTGGGCGAGACAAAAAGGGGGAAAATTGTAAACTAGAGTAATGTGCATAATGTGCATGTTTAACTTTTATCATTACAAATCCATCTCTTTATTTTTCATGTTCTTGAACTCCTCCACTAGATTGTCATAATCCAGTTCACTCAAACTAGACCACTGTCAGGGGTTGAAATTAGCAAGATTTTCTACTTGCATTTTTTCGCAAGTGCTATTTTTTGTTACTTGCTAAATGAGAAAACAACTTTAATTTTTGAGAACTTATTCGAACTTTAATTTTAAGCAACACAATGTGAACTACAATAGTGCAATACACTGTTATGTTCAAACATGAATGTAATGTAAACATGGTCCAAAAAATGCTGTGAAAACAAGCTGCTGAGACTGTCAGATATACAGCATAGTCTAGAAACTGTGTTTCAATTTCTGGCTCCATATGGCAAAGTATTGGGTCTTTTCTGTCTTAGTCCAGACAACAACCATCTTGTCACAGCAGTTTTTGGGTCATATTCTCAAGGGTAACATCAGCAACTTTAATTCTCATCAAAATATCAAGTATTTCAGCACCAAGCCTACACCTCAAGTCAAATTTTATTCTGTTCAGTGTGGAGAGATAAGTGTGTGGGGGGGGGGGGGGGGGGGGGGGGGGGGGGGGGGGTCATGCATTATGCAAGAAAGAATTTACCAGACGAAAATGGTTACTGTCATTTTGGACCAAATTGGACCCAGACAAAACAAGTGTTTCACATTCTCTACTTTCACTTTCAAACAAGGTCAAAATACTGAATTTGATCAAATCAATCATTTCCAGTCCATCCTATACACATTTACAATGAATTTAAACTCAATGTCAAACTCAAAAAGATGGTGGTATACACTAATTTTTTTAGGGACTATTTGGCGAAATTTGACCTTGAAGGAATCGGATAGAGGTTACCAAAGGAACATATAAATAAGTCCCATAAAACTATTTGGAAATCGGCCAATACTTTCTGAGAAGAAGATTTTTAAAGTTTTAAATTAACTTAAGCCATATAACGCAAAACAGAACCGTCCCATGGCGGGCATGTTTTTCAACCAATCAACATGGCTTGAAGGAATTTAATAGAGGGTCACCAAAATAATAATTCTACAAAATTATTTGGAAATTGGCCAGATACTTTTGGAGAAGAAGTTTTTAAAAGTTTTAACTAAAGCCATATAATGCAAAAACAGCCCCACCCCCTATTGGCCATGCTTTTTTACCCATTAAAATGGCTTGAAAGAGTCTGATAGAGGGTCCTTCAAGAAACATTTCTACAGAGGGTCATCCAAGAAACATTTCTACAAAATTATCTGGAAATCGGCCAAATACTTTATGAGAAGAAGATTTTTAAAGTTTTAACCAAATCCATATAATTATGATATAAAGCAAAACAACCCCGCCGCCCTGGCGGCCACGATTTTAAACCAATCAACATTGCTTGAAGGTATCTGATAAGGGATCACCCTAAGAAAATTTCTACAAAATTATTTAAAAATCAGCCAGACCCTTTGGGAGAAGAAGTTTTCACTAAAGTGAAAACTTCTTCTCCCAAAGGGTCTGGCTGATTTTTAAATAATTGTCATATAAGGCAAAAACAGCCCCACCCCCTGGTGGCCATGGTTTTTGACCAATCAATATGGCTTGAAGCAATCTGATAGAGGTAAGAAGTTTTCACTTTAGTCATATAAGGCAAAAACAGCCCCACCCCCTGGTGGCCATGGTTTTTGACCAATCAATATGGCTTGAAGCAATCTGATAGAGGGTCACCCAAGGAACATTTCTACAAAATGAATTTGAAATCAGCCAATAGAAATATTTTAAAGTTTCTTCGTGCGGTTGCAATGGAAATGGAAACACAGGTTTTTTGTTTTTTTATATATAGCTTGCAAACAGTCATATGTTTCCAATGACATTATTTTTGTCCCCCAATTTTTCAGTAAAAATCAGAATTTCAAAAAAAAATCAAAAGAAAAAAAAGGAAACAAAGAAGAAACAAAACTGTTATTTCTCTTACATGCAAGCGTCTATTCACAGAGAAATACAATCCAGGTACCATAGAAGCATATTATTTATGAATAAGTTACCAATTAAATTGCTAAAAAAAGACCATGCATTGATCAAAAGAAAAAGTCATTCTTGAGAGTACATTGAGAGGATGCTTGCTGTGAATTTTCATCCCAATTGACCCACTGGTTACTGAGGAGTATATGTTGACAGACGCATGATGCATGCCGCACATAGGGCGATCTTAATATCTCACCTTGAGCACTTTGTGCTAAAGTGAGCTAAAAAAAAAAGGTAAAAATTACATAATGTTTTGCAAAAACATTAAATTCATTACAATCTGCCTGAAAGATAATTCACTTTGTAGCTAAATTGCTCATTATATATTTTCACAAAATCTATGTTTGGTAAATGTCTCTTTTTCCATGCCACTGGCAACATTTTGAAAGGTTACAAAGGTCATGTGATCAATGCAAAGTTATTCAAATTCTCCAAAAAAAAAAACTAAAACCCCAACAGCCAATCAGATACACGAAACCGTTGGGACAGCTTCTACCCAATTCAGATCAGTGTTCTGCATATTTTCATTTTGAATTTACAGACAATTCATGATTGTTTTTGTTTTATTTGTTAACATTAGATTTTCAGATTGATCAGCATACATATTAATATAAATTAACATCTTTTATCAACAACCAGCATGGCGCAGTATATTTGGTTTACATGCACAAAACCATGAGGATAGCATGTGTATTCAAGATGATTTTTTATGAATTACTTGTTTTTAAAGGCTTTTTTTTTTCCAAACTTGGAGAAATAAATAAATCTCCCAGGTAAAACATGAAATTTCGTATCACTCACTAAGCCTTCTGCATGTTTAGTAGTCTCTGACTGCTTCTACTCTCGAACTTTGAAGACTTGAGGATCCACTTGAAAATATTCTGTTGAATAAAAAACATTCTCAAAGGTGTCTTTATGCTTTCAAGTATTTTCTCCTGCATAGTTATTTAAAATATGTTGTATTGTGGATTGTGAACTGTCATGATTCATGCAGGAAACTTCAAACCCAAATGTCCCACTTTGAAATCATGTAAGCACCCCCTCCCCTTCAGGATGAAAAGTTTGGTAAGCATGCATGTGCCAGTCAAAAACTATTTAGAGGCACTTTTCTATCCTTTTTTTACAACTGTCAACACTTCAAACGTCACGAAGATAGAGTCCGGTTTTATGCCCATCTATTTCCTAGCTAGTTTCAGTTTTAAAAAGTAAACTTCAGCTAACTTAAGACCAATCCATCTTTCTTACAAAACTTGTGTTCAGTGCTTAGCTTTCAAATTACTGTTTATTGGTTTGTTCTTTTTTGTTTGGTGGGGGATAAAACTACTGTAAAACAGTGTAATAAAAGAAATCGCGGAAACTGATGACAAATCTCAAATTAAATTATTCGTTTTACACCGTTATTTCTCTGATCATATTTCATCTCAACGATTAACATTAATTAACAATAATTATGTAATTATTGGCAAGTTTATTTAAAAATAACCCCTCTTACCTCGCAAATTAAAACTAAGAGAAATCAATCTGCACAAATCAATGACTCACATCTTCTTTCCAGTTCTAAACCGTTCGCGCGCACGTGTAATGGGAAAATTGAGGGGAAATAACTCTTCTTAATTATAAAGGATGTTATGTGAAATTCGTAGAGACATGCGTTTTGAGAAATGCAATTATGCTGTTTGCTAAATTCTGTTTGCGTTTATATGCAGAATGATTTTTTGGCTAAATGCGAACGGCTCTTTGCGATATGCCTTTTGATATCTGTTTTGTGTGGCACTATCCCTTAACGAGAATTATACTTGCACAACTATACCTGAAGTAATCATCGCAACCTTCTTGACCTAAAGTGAACATCCAATTACAAAACAAATTGGCAAACAGGTCCCTTTGTGACACTCTACAAAGATCAGCGCTCTCACTGTCATGAGCCATTTAAGCCATTGGCTAAAAGTGGTTCAGAAGAAAATCCATGTGGCTAAAATCTAGTTTCACTCCAAAATTTCGCTGCAAAATACCTCAGTGCTTTAATGGTCGTTCGATACACTGATCGTGTTATGTAAGTAGGGGTGATTAACGCGTTCAGGTTAAATGTAACAGGGATTAGGGTGTCACACATATATTATGTACATACACATACAACTGCCATGCTGACCTGAATTTACTCATACCAATACAGGTCGTCCCACTAGTACTTTCATTGCTTTGATCACATCATCTGTTTGGCTTTAAAATTACTCCGCTTAGAACTATTTGTTTCGGCAGAGCTTTGTTTCGGAGGAGCTGACTGTGTTATTAGGAACGTAGAAACTCCGAAAAACCGTTAATTAATTGTATATTGACTCTAGAACATATGTATATCGACAACCGTCCCAAAAATCAAATATGAATCATTAAGACTTCATACGACTGAGTGGCCCGGATGTCTACTGTTTAACACGCTGGACTGTCAGTCCAGAGGTCTGGGATTCAAATCCCGGTCCGGGTTCTGGATATTTATGAGTTGCTTTAAGTGTCTCCCACTAAAATTGAGGTCAAGTACTGGTCCTTTATTGTATCTAGCTTTTGTCTCTTGTCTTTAGAAGCTTAACTGATTATGCTCAATCAGAGCAATTGGTCTCCATAATAACTAAACCGATACTGAAAAACACACACACGGTAGTGCACACCGGACGAGATCAAACAAAAATACGCGTGAACATACACAGGTATACCCTGAATCTATCTATATAAATATATCTTTGATAAAGAATGATTACCATGATTATTATGAATTGAATTTAAGTGCTTATTATGAATCTATGCTGCTTGAATGTTTTCGATGAAATAGATACAGTGTTTAGTGTGATTACAGAATCGAATTCGCGCCATTTGACAGATATGGTGTTATATACCGTAACCTTGCAGGTCTAAATAAGATTTTCTTGTTTATGCCGTGTACATTTTGCTGCTGAAGGAGCAAGTTTTTACTTGCTATCATAAATGTTGGAAAAACCTAAATTATGACTCTGCTCTCATGAGAGTCGTATTCAGGTCCTTTGTATCAAGAGGAGGACGCTCCCCCTCTATACCACGGTTTTCCACAATACATACTCTTAGGTGATGTTGGGCCGTATATATCTGAGATCGTTTTTATACCATCAACATGCAGCGTCACCAGAGTCTGTGTTGTTTGTCTGAAGAAAAGATACGAACTAGAAATAATGACAAAAGGATACCGTTTTAATCCAATGTTATTTTTGCAATATGGTTACGGAGATCTAGAAAGACCCCGGAATGCCCGATGCAGCTCATGTGCATTACGGTCAACCCTTTCGATGCTGGAGAGACAATTCCGTGAGGCCTGGGACTCCATTATAATCAGGTCAGTCGGCACATCCGCGCCGTCTGACCAGGCCCTATACAGTTGGCTGCTGAAGTTAACATGTTTATCGTGATACTCCTACAATTATCTTTGAACTTTAAAAAATGCATTTCTCGACCAATCTATCTTAATAATGTCCATTTAAATGGTTAATCAACGGTCTTTTCAGATTGACAAAGACAAGAATACGATCGATTCAAGCAGCAAGAAAGTGAAGGCAGAGAGAAGGTCAATCGTAGAAGTGAATTGCGATCTCTCATCGAATAGACGAAGGCAACCAGCGTCCACAGATGTTGACGATGAAATCATTGCAGAAGGATACCACGTATCCATTAGTAACAATGGTGTTTTGTTTAGTAAGAGTGACACGATTGTGATATTTGATTCCAGATGTGTAGCATGTGCCAAGACAAACGGTTCACTGTCTTGTGAACTCAAAGTAAAGTGAAACCTCTCCATGGTTAAATCTTATTGAGGAAACGACATATGACCGTTCCAGAGAGGTGTTGCTCTTTAGAGGTTGAACATTTCTCTTGTTAGAAACACATATTCGGAATTCATGCAAATTTTGAAAATATCGAGGTAAAAGTGTGGAAATTCTTGAAAACATTGCGGCAAAATGTTGAGAATCTCTGTAATTGAAAAGAGAACAATAAAACGAAGTTTAAAACATTCATGCCAAGAGATTATGATCATGTTCCTCTATTTCCATATTGTTTTCAAAACTTGCCAGCTTCAAATAAATCTAAATGCGTCTGGAGGAAGAGTTGTAAACTGTGACTCTGCTCATATTCTACCGATGTCAAGAACGGTTTTCTTGTTGAAATGTATTCCACAAATCTATACTTTATCTGTAACTTAAGTCGTCTGCTACATACGGATCAAATTGTTCTTCCAATGTGAAAATGAGGGTTGAATGTAAATCAAAATTCTACCTCTTTTTTTTTTCAGAAAGGATATTGTGTAATGAACGGAGACTGCGTGCTCGCTGGTCATAGATCAGGCTGTATGGCGTGTAGTGATGGACTTGATGGAAGTCATCAATTGGTATCAGGTACGCACTTTGTATTGAGTCATTCCATACCACGGGCAAACTTTACGACCAATTTCCATACAGTCTGGTCGGGATCTTCGGCGTTCGTCATTTTGCATACATGACGATTCTGACTTGGTATGGTCATAGATGGACTGTGCAATTATTAAAGTTTGGCCTGATCTGTTCTAACTGTGTTTTACATTTAAGCCATGTCAAGCGAAAAGGGATATGGTTGCAGATGCGGCTCGCTCGTTCTGTATGTTCAACTGTATTATCTTAAACAGCAGATACACAGACAAAAAGGATTGGAAATCGTTGCAAACGAATGACTTATTCTTTGACTATGCGCATACTGTAAGACGACACTATATTATAACTGAACAATGCAATACAATACAATACACGCGTGTAGTTAGAGCCACTCGCTGAAAGTTAATCGAGCTAATGTCATGGTACATTGTCTGACGAGCGTGCGTGTGTGCGTTTACGTTTTGATTATAACGTTTTCTCCTCTGTAACCACCGGGAAAACTGTGACATGTTCTTCTCCGAAACTAAATGACCGTTTTTCAATTATTTTTTTATAAATGTTCCATCAACCAAGGTAACAATCATCGATATTCACTCAAGCCAAGTTTGAATGGTAAAATATCATGGTCACAAGGAGGCGCAACTGTTTACCTTCAATCAGCTTTACTGAAAACTATATAGAGGATATTTGTTTGTTTCAGTGAAAGATCGATTATTATTTCATCGAGTGAAAAAAAAAAAATATTCTCACGAGTGGCTTTGCCACGAGTGAGAATTGTAATTTTTTTTCTTCACGAGATGAAATAAAATTGAACTTTCACTGAAACTAACAAATTTTCTTTTTATTTTAGGCCATAAAAGGTCTTTAACATTTTTGTTGTATATTTTATCCCGTACAGTGCCTCCAGATTTTCCCTGTTGTGAGCCCCTCCGTTTTAACACAGTTTGTATTACTTCCTGGAAAAAAATAGTCCAGTATTTTCTGTGGAGATTAACGTGAAAATAATTTGAAGACATTGCATAAAGTTATCATTTTAATTTACATTTTATTATTTAGAGGCATATTATCTAATAAAATATAAGTAAACTCCATAATTAAAAAAAAAAATCATGAAACAAAATAGTTCCGGCAAAAAATGGTAATTTCACTGTTTGAAAAGTGGTAATTTCACTGTTTGAAAATGGTAATTTCACTGTTTGAAAAAGTGGATTACCAGTTTCTATTTCACCGAGATATCTCTATAATCCATCGATAGGCATAAAATAAATGTCTATATTGAAAACATTGAAATTCCTCTCTTTTGAAAGTATATGGCTGTTTTTAAAATATTTAAGTTGAAATGTTACCAGGTAACCTTCTATGAGATTCCTTCCGGTCATGTTGATTGGTCAATGAACATGGCCACCAGGTGGCGGGACTGTTTTGCCTTATATGACTATAGTATACACATATTCTCTCTGAAAGGATGTGGCCTATTTTCAAATAATGTTGTGGACATGTTCCCTGTGTGACCCTCTTTCAGATTCCGTATGATGTCAAAACATGTATGCAGAGGGCTGGGTTGTTTTGCCTTATATGGCTTTAGTGCATATGTTTGTGACCTATTTTAAAATAATTGTGTAGAAATGTTCCTTAATTGACCCTCTAGAATATTCCTTCTCCTCTGTAACCACTGGGGCTATTGTGATACTTTGGATCCAAACAGATTTCTTGTTTACATGACAAGCGAATTTGCCTCTAAGATATTCCTTCAAGCCATGTTGATTGATAAAACAAACGTGGTCACCAGATACAACAAAATGTCTATAGTGAAGCATTAAAAAAGGTTTCCTCTTTAGAACCATATGGCTTCCTATAAGATTCCTGCATTCCTGCAAGCCATGCTGATTTGTAAACATTTACACAAGGGGTCTGGGCTGTTGTACCCTCTTCTCCTCCGAACTTCAAACTATTTTAAAAACGGTATTTATTGTATGACCCTCTACAAAATTTCTTTAAGTCGTGTTGATTAGTTTTAAAGGTGCTGAACTCCAGAAAAAAATATATAATAGTCAAACTTTTAAAACTGTTCAAAAGTTGTCTTGAAATATCAAAATCATAATTCTTGGACAAGGTTAGAGTAATACTTTCACTTTCAAACACAATAAAGATCTAAATATTTATCGTTTATTCTTCATTTTTACTGGGTAGACTGACCCAGTAACCCAAATTGTGTACATTTTCATGACTTTAAATAAACGGTTTTTTTCAACATTAACTGCCCAAATAATTTCGAACTATATATTACTTACTTTGTTGTCACTGTTAGCAATATTTGAAGAAGTTTCAAAATGTTTATCTTCATCTGGAGTTCAGCACCTTCAAATATTCATGTTTCAATGTGTATTACAGAATGTGAAGATACCGCAAGTTCAGTACGTCAAGCCCCATGTCAGAGCAAGCTTTGGGTCATTGTCCAGAGCGACTCTGGGACCACTTGGTATAGCCATCATTTTGGTGGTGTTTTACTACCTCATGTCGTAAGAACTAACTCTCCTTTCTTTCCTTCCTCCATATTTATATATAAGCTATGTCTAGCAATTTGGGGTCTTTATACTCCTGCGTAAAGTAAAGACCAATGCGATTCTGTTCTTCAGTAAACAAGACTCTGCACATATCTTCTACATGTGTTTTCTTTTTCTAAATGCATCTTTTGACCAAATACTGGAAGTGCAGCCCGACTTGTTTTATGCCAATATAATGTTAACCCTTTCCCACATACGACAATTCTGCAGCAGATGACTTTGAACATATTTTATCAAAAAATAGAAAATCTCTATAATTGAATGCCTATGACTAAAAGTGGAAAACATTGTGGCAAAAGGAGAAATTGCTCGTTTTGAGCAATTTCTTCTTTTGTCACTATGTTTTCAAAAAGCCGTTTGCTGCAGGGGTGTCAAAAAGCGTCTATAGGATGGAAAGGGTTAAATGATGTCAAAGCGGAGTGTCATTATGACCCAAATCGGTAGACGCCGATGTTACCTATGATAAGAAAATGTTATTTAAATGTTTACAGGGAACATACATCTACATCAAAAGGGGGTTTAATAGTTTTCCAACACCATTGTTTCCACCTGCTCAGCCTTCAGATCAAAATCTACACACGTTGACAGTCTGACCTGGGTCTATACTGTTCACAGTAATACAACTTTTACATGTTCTTATTCACTGTCTCACTTTATATATATTCGGAATTGAGCGGGGAAACATTGTGAGACAAGGACAAAATAATTTCCAAATGTTACTAAATATGTTCAAAGTAGTCTGCTGCAGACTTGTTGAATGTTGGAAAGCGTTAAAGTAACTTACGTTTCTTTAACAATTAATCCTCAATGCTCTGTGGTGATAACACAATCAAATTTATTTGCTATTCGTATTCTAGCTGATTCCGGCACGCGGCTGTCACGGTAGAGAACCTTTGTGCGAGACACGGTTCCTAGCCGAAAACCAGTTAGTCACCCTGGGACGTCCATTGTCAACAATACTTCAGACATATAACGGCGGCCAGTTCACCTTCGCATGTGTTGCATGGCTTTTTCACGCATGGCCTAGTCGAATATTCGCTTCATCCAAATGTGTTCAAAGGTTGTCCACTGCAGACATGTCTACACTCTTCTGTATTAGATATAAAGGATTAATGAAATCAAACGTTGTCTTTTTTAGTAAAAGAAAGCACAAAGCTGCACCATTTAACAGAGTTTGTGACAACAATAGAAAGCCGGTCTACGTAAAGAGTGAACATTCGTTTGGTCTGGAGAGCAGTGATATTAAGACACAATGAAATATGTTTCGTTTTCATTAATCTTAAAACTTTATTTGTATTTTCTTATAACATTTGTCTGTATTGTGCTACAGTATGTATCTGTATCGTCTTATAATGTATCTGTATCGTGCTAAGCTATGTATAGGTATCTTGTCACATGCTGTATCTAGGGTTTTTTTCTTACAATACGTAACGTATCTAGAGTTTTTGTTACAACATGTAGCTGTATCGTGTAACACTATGCATCTGTATCATTCTACAATTTGTTTATTTATTGTATACTTTGAAAATTGTCCTTCTATTTTCCTCTTGAAAAAAATGATGCAGTATCTGATGATATAGCTAGCTTTGATATAACACGCAATGTGATATTGCACTCATATCTTGTTCACGTGCTGCTAGAGAAGGAACTATTTCTTTACAGTAACGTTACAGAGCGCTCCCATCCAACCTTTGATGAGTTTAGAGACCAGCCAACACTGTTTGGTACATCGTTTGTAGATTACACGCAGTTAAAAGCCGATATACATACAAAAAACCCATTCAAGTATATTCAAAGTAATTCAATGACATCGGTATTTGTAGATATTTTGCCATACGCAATAGGCCTTGTTGTTTTTAATAGTCTTTGACGATCTATATATGTATCTCAATTACACATGACCAACACAATCAACGAGTGAGGATTTAATAACTGCTAGGATGAATAACGAAATGATTGATTTAAAGGTAGGTCTTATGGAAGCCATCGATGGTCTTCTTACTTCAATACTTCTGACTTCCATACTTCTAACTTCATTACTTTTAACTTCCAAACTTTTAACTTCATTACTTCTAACTTTATCACTTCTAACTTCATTATTTCTAACTACATTCACTTCTAACTTCATTACTTCTAACTACATTCACTTCTAACTTCATTACTTCTAACTTCCAACTTCCTTACTTCTAGTTTCCTTACTTCTAACTTCGTCACTTCTAACTTCATTACTAATGAAAACAATACGATTTGGACCTTGGAAGTTAAATGTAAAGATGAAGTTAGAAGTAAGGAAGTTAGAAGTATGGAAGTTAGAAGTAAGGAAGTTATAAGTTAAAAGTGATGAAGTTAGAAATGTTCAAGTTAGAAGTATGGAAGTCAGAAGTCAAAGGTATTGAAGTAAGATAGATTTGGACATTGGAAGTTAAATGTAATGAAGTTAGAAGTAAGGAAGTTGGAAGTTAGAAGAGGTCTTCTGGTTATATTTGTTATTCTCCGGTGCGAATTTTTTCATCCGGAAATAGAACTGTGAGGTCATAAGGGGCATTTAAACCGCAATAAAGAACACAAATATCCAGGCATAAATACCAGAATAAGATAATATACGAGTTTTTAATGAAATTGAATTGTTAGAAAAATCGTTACACATTATTTTGTACCATCGGAACGGAGAATAATGGCGCGATAGATCGTTAATGTTTATGTTATAAAAAAAAAAGGTTAATTTGTTGAAAAGTTAAGTGTTTAAAACACAAAAACGACAAGTTTAAATAGCCAATATCAAATTACACAATGTAAAGGTTATTGCACGAGTATGGGAAACTATTGTGTTTGGAGTCGTCCAACACAATAGTTTCCCGTTCGGATGCAATAACCTATGGTATTGAGCTGCAATATCTGTCTATACTGCGTTACAATACATATATGTAGTTTTCTGCGATATATACCTGTATTATGCTACATTATATATCTGTATCTTGGTACAAAATGTATATGTAGTGTGCTATACTATGTATCTGTTTCTTGTAACAATATGTATCTGTACTTTGTTACAACATGTATATGTATCTGTACTTTGTTACAACATGTATATGTATCTGTATCTTGCACAAATATGTATCTGTATCTTGTTACAATATGTATCAGTATCTTGTTACAATATGTATCTGTATTTTGCTACAATATGTAACTGTATCTTGTAACAATATATAACTGTATCTTGTAACAATATGTTTCTGCAATTTTTCTTATACAGACTCGCTATGCATCGGCCTTTGAAAACGTTTGCTTTTTGTCCAATAAGTTTCCAGATGTGATTCAATATGCTCACAGTTCTGTGTTAATTCAGTCTTTCTTTCTTCGTTAAGATGAATAATTTATATATTCGTCAATAATTGGTTATTCAAGAAATACAGAAGATACCACAAAGAATATGAATCTCATTATGATAGATCGTATCGTCTTTTGGACAAATGTACATACTAGTTTGACCAACCAACGAATGAGACAATAATTGAAATATTTTCGATTATCTTTTCGATTGTAGGCGTACGCCCTGTGAATAAACACATACACAAGCACATGCTTCGGCTTTCCTTATTAGATAACTCCGGGCCATGGCAAACCCTCTAGCACATCATCACAAAGTGAAATGTATTTCCTAGTGGGGCGAAAATCATGAGGGCGGAGGATGATGAAACCGACCCCGTCCTGAATGAGGTCTGTGATGGTGTCCATGCCTGGGCGGTTGCCAATGGGGAGGTGGTCCATGTGGGGGCGGTGGAAAATTGGGAAATGTTCCGTGTTGGGGCGGTGGCCAATTTGGAGGTGGTCCATGTGGGGGAGGTCCAAAAGGTGGTTGTCCAGGTGGAGGCGGTCTATGGCGGCGCGGAGGCCCAAATAGATGCGGGGGCGGAGGACACAGTGGAGGCGGTCCTTGAGGGTGTCTATGACCTGTAAAATTCAGGTGTATAACGAAATTTGGTACCCGACTTTTATTTATAATATACGTTCGTTGTGAAGAAATCTCATAACAACAAGCCGCATCAGGTGGATATGGATCATGTTGCACCAACGATCCGTGAATACTTAGACATATGTACATATATAGTCATAGTCTAAAAACACTTGAAAACATTGAGGCAAAATGAGAGAGTGCTCATAATGCCCAATTTCTTCTTTTGACAAAACGTTTACAAAAGTGAGCTGCTGCAGATGCATAGAATTGTACCTTCAAGTGGGAAATTATTATCTACTTGCAATGAGACGGATGGTTTTTCCTTTTAACATACGATTTAGTAAAGTATGTTTGTAATAAACAAATACCTAGAAACGGTAAAGTTGTCTGTTTTAAAAACTTATCAACATCTGGAAAAATTGATATACAATATAAATACAGACTAAAACAGTTTAAAAGAAAATAAATAATGGTTTTCAAAACGAGTAATTTTTCCTTCGAAAAATGCGTTTCAAAGTGCATCAAATTCCGTCTGTGAGATATTGCTTGGTATTAATTTACAAAATGTGACCACTTTTCAACACTACTTTCAAATGTCCTACTGTAAAGGTTGTAATGTCGTCGCTATCAGGGAAAATGTTAATCATTACCTCGTCGATGACCCCTGTGAAAGGGCGGGAAATGGTGTGGAGGCGGCGTCTGTAGCTCTTCGTCTATTAATTCATCCTGAACTTCAGGTACGTCCTCAACGTCTGGCTTAATATGGTATTCGTCAACTATGGGAATAATCTCAACTGAAATTGTAGAAAGGTGAATTTTGAAACATTGCTCTGATACATAGAACATGTGGCGAGTTTGCATCTCATGAGTGCCAGCAATTATTCCTGTTCCAACAGTGTTGTATTACTGTATTCAATCTTCAACAGTAATCAGTGGTACCCTTTTCCCACATACAGCAAATTTGCAGTAAACGACTTTGAAAACAAAGTGACAAAAACCTGTAAATCACCATTAAAGATAGCTCAATTTTGAAATAAAGTTGAAAACATTGTGGCCAAAGGTGAAAATGCTCATGAACAATTTCACCTTTGGTCACAATGTTTTCAAAAGTCGTCTGCTGCTACTGCGTCAAAATGCGTCTGCATGTGTGAAAGGGTTAACAACGGTAAGTTTACATGTGACCGGTAAAAGGTTTAATGGTCTTAACAAAATCTGTCAAAATATGTCTATTTAACTTTCGACGAACAAAAGACGGGCATTACAACATCTGACGGATGCACAGAACTAGAGCCTTTCTAGAGAGGCGATGCTCTTTAGAGCTTTTAAAATACGTTCTCCTCTTATTAACCTATTGTTGATGCATATGAACGCATCCAATTTTATATAATATTATTGCAAATGGAAGAATTGGTTATGAAGAGCTATTTCTCCCTGTCCTACAATGTTTTACATTTCTTCCCGGAACATATCATGTCCTTTTTCTATTTGCTCACTTGTTTTTGTTTTTTTTTTGTTAGAAATGCGAAATACTAAATGGTCGTTATATAGAGGGTTTTTCTCTACAGAGGTATCGGTTCGTACACTTCAATTGAGCCACGACCCCCGAAAACCGACCTTCTTTTTGTTTGTAGATATTAGCAATAAGCTCGAATTGCCTAGTCAACACAGGAACACCTTTACAGCATCTTATTAGGTTTGAGTGGTTATCTTACAATATAACTTCAGTGAAATTCATAATTTCTGTTTTTTTAACTTTCTGTCGATGTTGGACAAACTCGGTTGTTGGTCTGACAAAATGGCGGACGCGATTTGGCATGCGCTTTTCAGGCACCAACTTGTTTCTGATTGGTCAATAACTATCAGGCCAGCTGTCATTCAAAACAAGGTCGTAGGGTCAATTGTTCTCTTAATTCCTTGATGAGTGTACGACACGACTAGATAGCGAACAGTGAATATCTTGGTCTGACAGAGAGTAGGCGCAGGCTAACCTGGATCTTTCCTGGTCCCCTCTCCCGAAGGTCGGTTTTCGCTTGACGTTTTTGTCATCATTTGAGCTGTCCCGCGAGAAAACCAATATTATGGCATTTGCGTGATGTATCAACTCATATCAGTCTGCGTACTCCGCGCAGACTGATCCAGACCGACACATAACGTCCCAGGGGGATAGAGGTATAGAGAGAAAAGTGTCTATCCGGGTAAGCCTGAGCGGCATGCTTAGTCTGATCTGCATCTACACTTTACGCCATAATGTTGGTTTTCGCGCGGCACAGCTCATTTCACCAGTGAGTAACACAAATCTTTGCACGGAGACTCATTTATAGTTTTACCTGATTTCGATTTCAGCGAAATGGATTTCATTTTCTCGTCTATTTGACTCTGTACTGCTGGATCGTTTCGTTTCCTGTCATCAATCAACGACACCATTATGTGATTAAGGACAAATTGCTCCGCCCATTTTTCCCATGAATCTTTGCTTGGGGCGGGCACTGTTCGGCGACAAGTAGGGCAATCGAATTCGTTCAACACTTGCCCTCTTGTAGTTGCAACTGTGGCCCGAATGTATTCGTGCAGACATAGTTCACAGAATGTATGCAGGCATGGAAGTGCTTTCGGAGATGTAAATATATCTAAACAAATTGGACAGAACGTTAGATCAACGGTTGTAGACGACATGGGGATATCATTTGACACTCTAATGTCTGAAATAAAAAGAGATGGACAGAAGATAAAGGTTACGGTTGTAGTTCCGGTTGATTTGTATGATCATATATATACATGGGGAGATTAACTGATTTGTATGATCAAATATATACATGATTTGTATGATCATATTTATACATGCGGAGATACAAAGATGTGTATGACAAATATATACATGGGGAGATTAACTGATGTGTATGACAAATTAAATTATATACATGGGGAGATCAAAACTATTTGTATGATCAAATATATAAATGGGAGAGAAAAATGATTTGTATGATCAAATATATACATGGGGAGATAAAATATTATTATAGTCAAACATACATCGTGAGATAAAATGATTTGTATGATCAAATATGTACTTGGTGAGATAAAATTATTTGTTTATTCAAATATAATCATGGGGAGATTACAAATGATTTGTTTGATAAAATATACATGGGGGACTTGATATGATTTGTTTGTTAAAATACACACTTGGGTGAAGGCGGGGTGTCATTATCAATCCATCTTACCCTTTCCCACATACGACTGAATCTGTAGCAGACGACTTTGAAGAAGCTGTCGTGAAAAATATGGAAATATTCTTTTTTAATGAACGAATATTTATTGAAGTAAGTTAAAAACATTGAGTATTAAAAAGGAGAAATTGCTCATCATGATCATTTTCTCCTTTTACTCAATGTTTTTAACTTAATTCAATAAATTTCTCCCTGTGTCACAATGTTTTCATAAGTCGTCTTCCGCAGATGCGTCAGGAAGCGTCTGTTTGTGGGAATGGGATAAGACTCTAAAATCGCTAGACGCGGTTTTAACCCTTTCCCTCATATAGACGCTTTCTGACGCCTCTGCAGCAGACGGTGTTTTGAAAACATAGTGACAAAAGAAGAAATTGCACAAAACGTGCAATTTCTCCTTTTGACACAATGTTTTCCATTTTTAGTCATATGTTATCCATTCAATTATAGAGATTTTCTTTTTTTGACAAAATATGTTTAAAGTCGTCTGCTGCAGAATCGTCGTATGAGGGAAAGGGTTAATATTGATTATAAATATAAAGGTCAGACCCAGTTTAACTGTACCTACTAATAAATGAAATTACAGAATGTTTCTTATACATTGACAAAGACCGTTTTATTGATTGGCGAATTTGAAATAACAGGTGTATGTATTCCTTCTGCACATTGATTCGTCATAGACTCATAACTGCTAGGTCAGTGCACATAAATATGTCTTTGTTACCGTTGTTATACATGTTCAATAAGCGACAGTGGAATATGCAAGAGCTATACAGGAACTTGATATGTCTACAGGGACGTGGAATATCTACGCATGATTTCAGTGATTTTTATTTGGAACCAGATATATTTTTTCACTTAAATGTGTTACTTTCGTTTTTAATTGAAAGTACAGTTCTAATTTAACCTTTAGGTTCGCCCACATATTATTTATATATGTGTATCATTACTTTTTAATTCGATTCTGATTTTTAAATATGTATTGATTACACAACAACCAAAACAATACACGAGATTTAGGTCAGTAAAAATAATAACTCACCTTTTTTGTGTATTTATCACTTATTTTACCTGAACCGAAACTAGGTTTTGGATACAGTCTAAATATCGAATAACTTTTGGTGTGTTTTAACTTAATATAAGCGTCGTCCATTTAAAAACCTTTATTATTAAACTGTATGATATATACGCTTAAACCAATGACATATGAGCCTAATTACGAGAAAACCAAAAGTATGGCAACTGCGTAATGTGTCGACCAAGATCAGCCTGCGCAATCCGCGCAGGCTAATCCGGACCGACACATTCCTTCTCAGGGGATAGAGGTAAAGAGTAATGATTCCTGAAACAGAAAATCCACATAAGGCGAAAAATGTCTGCTTGGATTAGGCAGTGCGGCATGCTTAGGCTTATCCGGGTCGATATTTTACGCAGAGTCCATAATGTTGGTTTTCTTGTGGAACGGCTCATATATACTGTTCACACATAATGAAACCATGCACAATATGAACACGGTTGTTGTTTGTAACGAGCGATCTGATTAGATAAGGTGTAAACATCAATGTCCGGGAATTTTGACGGTTAAAGTGTGGATGCAGTAGACGAAATTAAAAAGCGCAACATGTGTTATTCAGCTGAAATTGTATTTTGGTCAGTAGCCTAATAACTGCATCAAAGTAAAAAAAAATTCAATTCTTTACAATTATTCTTCTTTCAATTATCCCCTATATATATGTGTGTATTTACACCCAAAATTATATATAGTTTCAAATATCCAGATATAATAATTTCATCAATCTGTTGATTGAAACTGGAGGTTTAAGGTGCTCAATTTGTCATTATTGTTGAAAAAGGAAAATAAAAGTTATTTTCGCCGTTAAAACCAGTTTGGCCAGGACTTTATATCTGGCTTTGCGGATGCGCAGCCTGATCAGTACCTTCCCTGTTCCCCATCTAGTTGTATACGGATCCATGGATCCATTGGAAAACTATCTTCCTCCTCGCTCAGGGTCGCGGGTTCGCTTAACGACTGGTGCATCGCTGTCAGAACAACGAATACCGGTAGAACTGGTAAATTATCCATGAAACGCCCTGATATATTTAAATATCATTGAAACCAACATGTAACACTATTCAAACAAACAATGAGCCTTCCCGCGAGAAAACCGACATTTTGGACTCTGCGTCAAGTATCAACCCGGATCAGCCTAAGCATCCCGCGCAGGCTTACTCGGATAGACACTTTACGCCACCTGTGGATTTTCTGTTTCAAAAATCATTATTCTTTACCTTTGTCCCCCTGTGACGGAATGTGTCGGCCCGGATCAGTCAGCGCGGATTGCGCTGGCTGATATGGGTCGATACATAACGCAGAGGCCTTAATGTTGGTTTTCTCGCAGGACGGCTCATATATAAGACATTTTCAACGTGGCATGCTTCATACCACGAATAGGACAAGGTCTTTAGTTAGATAGACTGGCTCTCGGTCAACTATCACACTATCTTCATACCACGAATAGGACAAGATCGTTAGTAAGATAGACTGGCTCTCGGTCAACTATCACACTATCTTCATACCACGAATAGGACAAGGTCTTTAGTTAGATAGACTGGCTCTCGGTCAACTATCACACTATCTTCATACCACGAATAGGACAAGGTCTTTAGTTAGATAGACTGGCTCTCGGTCAACTATCACACTATCTTCATACCACGAATAGGACAAGGTCTTTAGTTAGATAGACTGGCTCTCAACTATCACACTATCTTCATACCACGAATAGGACAAGGTCTTTAGTTAGATAGACTGGCTCTCGGTCAACTATCACACTATCTTCATACCACGAATAGGACAAGGTCTTTAGTTAGATAGACTGGCTCTCGGTCAACTATCACACTATCTTCATACCACGAATAGGACAAGGTCTTTAGTTAGATAGACTGGCTCTCGGTCAACTATCACACTATCTTCATACCACGAATAGGACAAGGTCTTTAGTTAGATAGACTGGCTCTCGGTCAACTATCACACTATCTTCATACCACGAATAGGACAAGGTATTTAGTTAGATAGACTGGCTCTCGGTCAACTATCACACTATCTTCATACCACGAATAGGACAAGGTCTTTAGTTAGATAGACTGGCTCTCGGTCAACTATCACACTATCTTCATACCACGAATAGGACAAAGGTCTTTAGTTAGATAGAATGGCTCTCGGTCAACTATCACACTATCTTCATACCACGAATAGGACAAAGGTCTTTAGTTAGATAGACTGGCTCTCGGTCAACTATCACACTATCTTCATACCACGAATAGGACAAAGGTATTTAGTTAGATAGACTGGCTCTCGGTCAACTATCACACTATCTTCATACCACGAATAGGACAAGGTCGTTAGTAAGATAGACTGGCTCTCGGTCAACTATCAAACTATCCGAAAAGCGTACATGAGTTAATGTCGCAGTTTAATGGTCAATGACATACATTCGAATATTGCACCATTTCCCTCTTTCAAGAACACTTAAACCCTTTCCCGAATACAGCAAATCTGGCAGTAGCCGACTTCGAAAACATTTAGGTTAAAAACATAAAACATAGAAAATATGTACAAATAAAAGATCAAGTATTGGATAGCGTTGAAAACATTGTGGCAAAATGAGAAATTTTGAAAAGATCATGAGCAATTTCTTTTTTGTAATAATCTTTTCAAAAATCGTCTGTATATATACGTACTCTACAGTCCTGTGCAGAGGCATCGTACAACGTCTGTATAGGGAAAGGGTTTAGAACAGCGTCCGTTTTATATACCAGATTTCTGGATATATTTTATACATACACATGCACAGGGTGGGGTGCATTTCTATGATCTTTAATTGGTTTAAATCTATACGTACATGTTCTATATATTTGCTGTCCATAGATTGAAGTGGGACGATAAAACAATCTAACAGTACCCGTCTCCAGAATCAAACTTTAAACGACAAACAATTAATCTAAATTGCACATTGGAAGTAAAGTAGAAACAAAATTAACATATAATGCATAAAAAAAAAAATATCTAAAAGGGAGACAAAAAAGAAATGTCATTTATTTGTGTTTAACCCTTTCCCACATACAACAAATCTACGGAAGACGTCTTTGAAACATACCGTCCTAAATATTGAAAACCTCTTTAATTGAAAGTATATTTATAGAGTTAAAAACATAATTGCAAATGGAGAAATTGCTCCTTATGAGCAATTCCCCCATGTGTCACTTTGTTTTAAAAACTGGTCTGCAGCATAGGCGTCAGAAAGCGTATATTGGAAAGCGTTAAAAAGGACTTACAGGCTATGTTAGAGATAAGAACTTATTTAGAACGGAAATATATATATATATAGTAACTTCATTTGTATTCGTCGTATTTATACTTCATGTTAGTGGGAATTAAACTTGCCAGAAGGACATTTGACTAACATCAACAATGTGTTTTGCATTATTGGTAAGTACACTTGTGAGTAAAGTTATGGGAAACCCGTTCTAATATGCAATATGAGACTAGTTAAGAGCACTATCAGCCTGCGCCTGTGTCCAGTCTGATCCGCGATGTATTGCGCAAGGAAGGGAGGGAGGGAGAGAGAGAGAGA